>RAHM01000138.1:1653945-1722525 GCA_003713295.1 Parotia lawesii
AAGATCCAGACTTTATGGGAAAAACTGTATAAAAGTGGACTTTTGGAAGCAGTTGGTGTGAACAGAGGGAGGTCTGATGCGCTAGAGGTCAGACCTGTGTTCACCCAGTTCCAATCCCGGGCTTGGCACTGTCTCCTTTTCGTTCGTGGCATTGCGTGTTCGATCTCTCGGACACAAAATAAATTTTATATTTGTTTTATTTTTAATTGGGCGTAGTTATTTATTACAACACTGACAGAGAGCAGGTTTAGATTGGAAATCAGGAAGAAATTGTTCCCTGTGAGGGTGGTGAGGCCCTGGCACAGGTTGCCCAGAGAAGCTGTGGCTGCCCCATCCCTGGAAGTGTCCAAGGCCAGGCTGGATGGGACTCTGAGCAGTGTGGTCGAGCAGAAGGTGTCCCTGCCCATGGCAGGGGGTTGGAACGGGATGATCTTTAAGATCCCTTCAAGCCCAAATTGTTCTGTGATTTTATGATTTTCTGTGCATAAACAATCATGTGGTGCAGGTGGTGCTCCTGTGCATGCCTTCACCAAACCCTTTAGCCCTCCTCTGCTCATCAGCCTGAGGTGTTTATGTAGTAAAGGACCTTCTTGGAGTTATGAGAAAATCTTTGTCCCTTGTTTTCTACTCCAGTTGCAAGGCTGATGAACTTTCTTATGGCAACGGTTTCTCTACCACTTTTTGGAGTACATGTGGACCTTGATGCTCTGAGCTTTCTCTCAGGTCATTTCATGTTCTAATTCCCACTGAGCACCTACACTCAGACAGAAATGCCCTGACGAACAGGAGGCAAGCCAAAGTGCATCGTGCTTGCGTTGGGCCCAAGGGCTCCCAGCATTTGAGTTGTTGAAAACACACAGGTTTTTGTAGACTTTTGTTTTTGCTTAGTGGCAGGGGACATGTATTGTACTTTATTGCATGTTACCGTTTTAAAAAATACATTATTTTAAGCCATGGAAATTTTCAGTGGAAAACTTGGGTTAAAATCCCAGCTGAATTCACACGTTTGACTGCCTCAGTCTCGGTGGCTGGAAATGAATCAAAGGAACAATGGAATTTGGTTCACCCTATTGTTGGAAAACATACCAGTTTAAAAATTTTTTATCTATAAATGTAGCTAAGTTTGTTCACCTTTGCCCCGGGGGAAGGGAACGGAAGCTTCTTTCCAGGGCAATGTTTCTCTAGGTGAGGCCTGATGGGCTTAGCATTTCAGCAGACTGGGAGTAGCCCCAAAGAGATAAGGCCATCAAGGGAACATCAACAGAACATCAGCGGCCATCTACGAACATCTACTCCAGACTCTGCCTCTGGCAGAGTTGGAGACATCTCCTCCGGAAAAGACTGGTAAGAAAATCAAGGAATGAAGATCTAATTAACATCAGAAGCGAAGAAATCCGGATCCAGTAGGAGACCAAATACTCAGAACTACACAACTTGAGACCAATGAACACTGACCCAACTCGCTTCTATGGGTTTTGACTGTATAAAAGATCTGAAAATCTAGTAGTGTCGTGTGTCATGGAATGATTCTCTCTGCACACCCAGGCTATGTGTGGATGAGATGATTTCTGTGGTACATCCTGGCCAGAACAACATCCTGACCAGATAATTAAGTAATGCCTTGACTCCCTAACATGAAAAATGTTTTTGTTTTTCCCGCAGTTTCGGTGACACTATGGATATGCCTCTGCACCCACCAAATCTCAGCAGATACCCAAATGTCATTCTGTGTAATTCTCCATTCAGTTTTGCAGGGACTGTAAGTGGAACCTGAAGGATAAGCTCAGCCCACTGTAGAGCAAATACTGGTGAAGAAAAAATGTTTCACTTTGAAGGGAGTAAAAGGCATATTTTGCAATATACATGTGCAAACCTATGGGAAGCCAGGATAAGTCCTGTGAAAAGTGGGAGCAGGTCACAAATTCCTCAGGTACATAGAGCTTAACAAGCCAGCACAACCTCTGTGCACTTTTCCTCAGCTTAAAAAAAATCCTGCTTGAGGTTTCTTACACTGGCAGAGTTTTTTTTTTACCCGTAGTGGGAGTTTGTTTACTGTTACACATTTGTAGAAGGTGTGAAAGAGCTTTTGTGGAAGAGATGCTGGTAGTGAGGTAATTCCAGGCAGAGTGGGGAACGTGACAGTCCTGCCGTCAGTGCCTGCTGTCAGCCCTGGATTCACAGCTGCACGGCGCCTGTGCTTCCCACACCTACAGCAAAGGCCTCCTGTCCGCAATCCTCCTGCTCCTCCACCCCTCAGACTCGCTCCTGACCGTCTCCCAGTTTCCCAGGAAGAATAAGAAATGGGAAGCACAGCCTGAGATTCCCACAGCTGCTCCCCTGTGCCCGTCACTCTTTCCCTCCCAGCCTGAGAAAAAGGGCAGTCCCATGCCCCTACTCTTGTCACAGCCCTCAAGAGGCAGAGATTTGGGGTTTGTTTTACTTTGGTGGGTGCCATCTTACTGTCTGCCACATCTTGTAGTGGAATTCAAAGGATTTGGGGGCTGATACGAGTGACAATATTCCCTGATAATGCTGGAGAGCAGCAAGGAACGGGCACAGGTTGGCTGAGGGGAGGTTTGGCTGCAGGGGACTGACCACACTCTGCTCTTGTGGTCTGAGAGTCTGATCCTCTCTGCCTGCAGTGGGAAGGCAGCCYGTGTGTGCTATTTACTTCCCCCTTCGCGCTCTGGCAGACCAGAAAACCTTTGGAAGTGCWCCAAGAGTGTGTGTGTGTATTAGAGGACCAACCCAGCTGTGGAAATAAATATTCCACAGGCAGCAGCTTGGGTGAAAGGCAAGAGACAAGGTCCTTTGCAGCAGGTTCTAAGGCTAACTGGGAGCTAGGATGGGAACCTAAGCTCCTCTCCCTTGTTCCCTGAGTTCTTCTCTGTGTCTGGGTAGCCATGCCTGTACCTCACCAGTCTTGCCAGCTGTCGAGACTGAGCTGGTGGATGCAGGGTAAGGAAAACATTCCTTTGGGTCCCCAGTAATGAATGAATGAATGAATGTCAGTTCTTGATCCATTTTAGGACCACCAACTAACCTGTAACTCAGAGCTGCTGTCAGCTGAGTCCAAACAGCTTCTGGTACTGCAGGTCCATCCCTTACCAACCTGAATCAACATCCTCCAATTAGGACCTCAGATTTTGGCCTTGGTCGGTGAAATTCAGTAACTCTAGATCATTTTCCTATTTGGTCATCTGAGCTTGCATGGAGATGGTGTTGCTGATTGCCTAATATTCCCTAGAAATTTAGTAGTACTGTTATTCTATCCCCATAGCATTAAATCAGCTCCTCTCCTGCTCTGTGGGGAATCATTTCACCCTAGCCATATTCCCTATTCCATATTCTGCCAAAATCCAGAAACTTCCTTTAAAAAAAATGCACAGCTTTAATTTGTAGTTTGCATTAGGGATAACTCAATGGAGTGAGGGAAGTGCCAGTGGTTGAATTCATGGCTTTGTTTTGACAGGCATCATCCTGAAAGAAGGTGTACACAGGAGCTTGTGGTGGAAATTAATCCATGCAGGTGTCAGAAGCCAGACACTGAGACCAAAGCAGGCTTCTGGACAAAGTGTGAGGTACAAAGCTTGTTGTGTCAAAAAACGAGACACCCTTTCTTTATCCTACTGAGAATCCACTGCCAGAAATTTTTAATGAACATGCTCTTCCACCTAAGGAGGTCCCATGGATTTATTTTTCCCCAGCAAGAAGAATCCTTGTGCTCCTTATTCCCAGTCATATGGACAAATTAATGTGTATGTCTTTTTTCTGCTTTCACTCTAAACTCTGCTTTCTAAACTTTGCTTTGCAAAGGAGTTGTTTTGGCATCTTTTCACCCTGTTGTCTGTCCTGTGTCTGTTTGCTGCACAGCAGCCTTTCTTTGACTCTAATGTGTTTTAAGCAAGTCTTTGATAAGCCAGAATAGCAGCTGTCAAGGGATTCATGTTTTTCCTTCTGCAGCACGAACCGAAAGTCAGAGGAGCAGCCCAAAGGAGAACATTTGTGTTCAGTACAGAGACAAAAAAACCTCAACAAACAAATAGAGAAATAAGTGGCAGCACAAGAATTTCAGCCAACTTTCACTGTTCTCCAGGGTGGTTACAAATCAACTGGAAAAATACAGCCAAACATTGTCATCCCTGTTGGTGACAGATATGCTGAGCACAGGTCATTTACAAATCTTCCTTTGTTTGTACTACTTAGGGGCATTTGCTGAATTGATTTTAATTTCTTCTTATTTTTTTCTCCTGAAATACCTACTAGCAGTAATTCACAAATAGCTTTAGATCCAGACAGCAGTGAGAGAAGGTAATTTATCACTTTTTTAAACTAACACCGTGCTTGGACTGATGACATTGAGGAGTGCACGGAGAAGTAGCAGCTTTCATTAGGCTAGCTGATAAAATTGAAAACACAGACAAGCTTTCTGTCACACAGTCCCCTCATCACACTGAGTGCTCAGTTTATTTTCGTGTTCCTCCCATGTAAATTTTCCCACTGCAAATCTGCAGAAATCAATAGAGTTACATTAGCATAAAATTAGGGAGCCCCAGCAGTAAATCACGCCGTGAGYTGTTGTTGATGAGCTCCAAAGCAGAGCTTTATTTCCTGAAAAGGTCAGGGTGATGGATTGTGCAACAAATTTTACCTCCTCTGCTACATGTTTATTGCTAAATGGCCTTTCACAAAGCAGCAAAGTAGGACATATCTTACCCTTCCCCACAAGCAGGAGGTTTTCTGAATTGAGTAAGATAAAAACRAGGTCCTTGATCCTGCTGGATTTGGCAACCAGGCTGTGTCTGTTGCATTAAACCTGCGTGTGTCTGGGGACATCCCTGGGAGCTGGAAGTCACTGCCTGTGCTGGGAAAGCCCTGGCATGGAACTGACCTTTCCTAACTAGTCCTAACTCCAGTCTGCAGGCAGTCATCTGTTGGGGTGCACTATGTGCTGGAAGAGAGATAGGCCCAGAGAACCGGAGAGAGAGCCTCTTTCCTGGCCCTGGAGGTGATCCTAGGA
This sequence comes from Parotia lawesii, assembly GCA_003713295.1. Lineage (NCBI taxonomy): Eukaryota > Metazoa > Chordata > Aves > Passeriformes > Paradisaeidae > Parotia > Parotia lawesii. The sequence continues at coordinate 1,658,966 of RAHM01000138.1, forward strand.
GTGCTTCCAGGTCAGCAGGGATGGGCTGAGAGAGGATTGTGGGTTTGTGGACGGTGCTGGACCTAGAGAGGATTGTGGGTTTGTGGACGGTGCTGGACCTATGAGATGTGATAATTGTAGTTTGTGACCTTACAGGGTATTGTTTACCTGTTACCATAATAGGCAATGTCTGTGCACTACCCCAGGTGATTGGGGGACACTGAGGTGAACATCTTTCCTGTTTATATGATGTGATATCCTGTTGGGTGCTGGTATTTAGGGAATATTTTCCTGCGCAATAAAGGCTTTGCATTTCTCCATCTTGTCTGCGGAGCCGTGCCCCTGCGTGAATACTGCAGTCATCTTCTGTTTAGGAGCAGTCTATCTGATCTGGGCCCTTCTTCAGCTACTTTGAGCCCAGAGCTGCCCCAGTCACTGCTCAGATGGGAAGTTTGGGTGCCATTCCTGACTCCTGTCCTTTCCCTGCCTCGAAGCAGAGCTATCCCTGTCTGACAAGTGTCCCTGACGGATAGCAACACGTTCAGTTTTACACTCCTTGCTAAGTTGAAGAGGATTTCAGCAARCTGGAAGATGAGGAAGCAGTGACATGAATATATGGCTGTGGTGATGGGGACAGGGAGATCAGCAAACGAAACAAAACAGGGTAAAATTAGAGTTCAGGGAGAAAGACAACAGCAAGGTGATGGATCAGAGAGATGAATGTGAGCTCCAAGGTAGTTCAGAAAGCCAGGGGAGCTTCCATTTGACCTAAGGAGAATTTTATGGTTTTGAAGGCCTCTAGCTGGTGGAAGCTTTGAAGAAAACCAGTGTTTGCTGAAGTCAGGCAGMCAGAGACACCTGTATTTGAGGGGATGAGCAGCAAAGTTAGATCTGACAGGCTTAAATTCCACACTGAGGACTACAGTGGCCAAGCAAAAATGACCTGGGATRACTATGTGAACTTAAGGATGAAGCTTTGGGATTTCACATCATAAATTCTCTGACCTGGTGCAAACAGCAAGCAAGAAAAGGGGGCGACAAACTGAAGGAGAGTAAAGAATTGGGATGAAAGTCCAGAAATACAAAAGTTCACCCCACCCACCACACAATGTCCTCTCCTTCCTCTGCATGTGGACTTTTTGTGGAACGCTGAGCCCAGGCTCCTGGACTCCATGAGGAGTGCCTGTAGGTGATAAGCCAACACCTCTGTGGTGAGGCCTGAGAACATAATATTCATGTTTYTTCAGAGTGGGTATTTTATTTTTACAACCTCCTTTCCTGATCCTTAAGGACATTATAAGACACAGCTTGGGAGTGTTAGTCTACGGAAATTGCTCCTGCAAGCCTGACCTCAAGCCTTATGACTGTCCAAACCAAATATAAACCCCATTAATTTTATTTATTTATTTTTAATTATTTTTTTCCTCAGCCACAGAAGTACTCAGGAGCCCAGAGCAGCAGGCCTTGGAATCCAGGCTGAAAATACAGTGAACTAYTCAGACTGCTTCCTTGAGAGGTCACAGGAAGACAGAAATATTTTAATTTGCATTTTAAATATCTGTACACTGTAAAAGAGCATTAACACTGAAAAACAGAGGTCTGAAAAGCTGAAAAATGCCAGAACTGGAATAATTTGTACTACACAGAGGTTTTAAAACTTTTGCAGTGGGACAGGAGCAAGCTCTGAAGGTTTCCCCTGAGGTAAAAGAGCAGGTRAGGCAGCCATGGCTGGGACAGTCACCAGGAATGTGGGAGACTTGKGGATGAGWTCTTGCTCTGCCATCTCCAACATGCCCTGTAAGTGCCCCAACTCCAAAGGCATTACTGTGTCTCACTCCTCCCTGCTGCAGCTGCTGTGCTTTCCATAAATAATTCAATATTCATTGAGGCAGGGACCTGAACCTCAGTTTCCCACATCCTGTGTGAACGCCTGGACAACAGCACTGTCAAATCAATCTCTTGCAAAACGCTCTCCTCTCTCAGCAAGTGTTTAAGTATTTATGCAGGTTAGATACGCTCTAGCAGGGAAAACTGTGAAACACCTGCCCTGGGGCTAGAAAGATCCCTTTGGATGTGGCTTTGCTTGAGGACAGGAGAGACAGGAGACTCAGGATGAAGCTCCTTCCCTAATCTGGGTGTTGAGAAATAAACCCACTTGTTGTACACAAGGAAAATAGACTCCTTCACACTGCTTTTTATCAGGGTTTTCCTCCTGGACCCAGGATTCTGCGTCCTCAGAGTTTTCATTGAATGAAAACATTGCCATGAAAGGTTTCTTTTTGCCATGGCCACATTTTATAGCAGAAAATTTGATGAAAACTCCTTAACAAGCAACACAAACGAGGGCTTGTTGCAGCCTGGCACTCTGGCTGAATGAACAGCAAGCAGCACACACAGACTAACCATCTTCTGCACAAGCCTTCTGCAGGGAACAGAAATTCCTCCTTTACCAGGGAAGGCGCAGGGGGAGGATCCCAGTTTTTATCTGCTGGATTTCATATCTGTGCTGGGAAGAAGAGCAGGGCTTTAGAGCTAAAGCTGTGTTTGCAGACAGTGACCAAACCCAGACTGGGCGTGTCCAGAGAAACAAACCCGGTGGGAGTCAGCCCAGTCCTGTCAGGGACTGGGTTAAATTTCCAGCCTTGCCTGTAATGACCTCATTTGCAAAGTTGGCTTCTGCCTCCCTGACCCCTTCAGAGAGTCATGGAATGGTTTGGGTTGGAAGGGACCTTACAGATCACCCAGTTCCAACCCCCCCTGCCATGGGCAGGGACACCTTCCACTATCCCAGGTTGCTCTGAGCCCCGCCCAACCTGGCCTGGAACACTTCCAGAGATGGGGCAGCCACAGCTTCTCTGGGCAACCTGTGCCAGGGCCTCACCACCCTCATAGGGAAGACTTTTTTCCTAATATCCCATCTAAACCTGCTCTCTGTCAGTGTGAAGCCATTCCCCCATGGCTCTGCCATCGCCAAAGGGTTTGTAAATTGGCTGGAAGGAAGAGAGGGAAGTGAGGAAATGGAAAGGAGGTATTAGTGAGAGAAGATATTAGTGGAAGACACRCTAGTAACGCAAAGGGATGACAGAAAAGAACAGAAACCCTTTAGCAAAGAGAGTTAAACTCTTTCACAGCTTTTCCCTCAGAAGACACTGAAAATTAAACCCACGTCATGCAGCAGCACAGGGCATGTTCCAATCTTTGGCCACACCTTGGACAGATCCACATCTGGACTCCTCACTGCAAATCAAGGAGACCGTGTTGGCACCAAGCAGACACTGCAAGAAAAATGCAGGATTACCCTTGTTGTGGGTTGATTGCAGAGCTTGAAGGTGCTTGTCTGAGGGCAGGGATGCCCTCTACTCCAGGCTGGAGTCACAAATCTTTATAGGAGCTGTTATAAATAAAAGGGGGAATTCGTGCTCAAAATATGTAATGTCAAAATAGAGTTTAAAAGTTAAGTTGTAACCGACTGAAACGGACAGAACTTGCCCAGGGAAAAATCCCAACTTCGACCAGGAACTGATTTCCATCCAAAGACAGAAGCTACAGAGAATGGCGGCCCATCAAGAAAGAATGAAGCTGGTTCCTGATATTTGCGTTTTCATGGAGAACCTCCCGGCAAGACTGATTAGCCATCTACGAAAATCCCCTCCCAGCTCAGGTGCTAACGGCCGGATCAGGAACCAAGATATGGAACATCACGAGCCATCAGATAACATCCCCTAGAGATGGGACATTAATCAGGACATCATGAGCCATCAGATAACATCCTCTGGAGATGGGACATTAATCAGGAGCAGGATACGCTTTGTCCACCTCAGTTTCATGAATGGCATGCTCCATGAATATGCTGAGTGGCCAACACAATACCCGAAATCCAGACTTTATGGGAAAAACTGTATAAAAGTGGACTTTTGGAAGCRGTTGKTGTGAACAGAGGGAGGTCTGATGCGCTAAAGGTCAGACCTGTGTTCACCCAGTTCCAATCCCGGGCTTGGCACTGTCTCCTTTTCGTTCGTGGCATTGCGTGTTCGAWCYYTYRGACACAAAATAAATTTTATATTTGTTTTATTTTAATTGGGCGTAGTTATTTATTACAGAGCGAAACAGAGCCCAGACCCCAAGGTACCAGGCATGCCCTTGGGGAGAACTCAGTTCATACAATGTTGCCTTGGGTTTCCTGCTTAGAGATTCAAAACCTTCACAGGGATGCTTTGCACAGCCTGATGTTTGACATGCCTGGAGATGGCAGGGGGGCACCTGTTGGGTACCAGATCAGGGTATCAGTGTGGGAAAGCTTAAAGGTCATGGCAAAAGTGGACACAGGGCATACTGAGGGTAACTCTGAGAAGGAGGAAGGAAGGGATGCTGAGAGTGCAAGCCAAGCTGATGGGAACAGAAAGGGGGGAGGAGACAGGAGACAGTGAAGGAGGGTCTGCAGCAGGGTGGGGTATGGAGGAAAGTGAATTTGGGTAAATGAAGACACTGGGAAGTAGAAGGGAAGGGCTGAGGTTGAGAACAGATTAGAAGAAAACAGAGCAGACAAGAGGGAATGTGCAGAACCGACCTTTGCATGGTTAAATGAAGAGCCTGGGACTCAGAGAAGGATCCCAAGGAGAAATCCAGGGTGTGCAAAGGAAGGATGGCAACACTGAAGCATGTGGGGCAGGGGGCTTGCAGGGAATGAATGGATGCTACTGTGTCAGTCACAGTACTTTTATTTCCATGAGAACGTAAAAAACCTAAGAGACAGGAGTTTTATCAGTTCTCTGCTGTAGGGAAATGCCTTTGAAACCTCCTGCTAAGGTGCTCTGTGTATTCACCACCCAGGCATTGGTGCTAGGAGATGAATACCTTCAGGCTGCCTTGTTCCCAGGGAGAGGGTGCTCCGGGGTGGGGACAGAAGGAGCGATCAGTACAAATTAATGAGATCCCTCCTTTGTTTAACCACTGGAGAACTTGCTCCCTATGCGGGAAAACAGCATCCTAATATAACACAGAGCTACAAWTCCCCCCTTCCCTGCTGTAACACAATCCATCCCATCCCATCCCCACCGGGTTATCTGTTACAGCTGCTCGTTAGGGGTGCTTAGTCCTTTCATTGCCATTAACTGCCCTGTGTAAACAAGACACGCAAACCAGAGGCAAGAACAAAAGAGTCTCTAACCCAGCCTGAACGTAAAACTGCTGCACGTGGTCTTGCTCCCMCTGATGCCAGTGATAACTTTCTTGCTGATTTTAGTGGCAGCAGGCTCCAGGCTTTCTAAAAGTAACCTCCAGAAAGAGCGTCTTCAGAGAACATTTATCTCTTCCCCTCCCCACCCCAAAGCTGCTGCTGTTCTTCAAGGACAAATACACAAAGTCATTAGGAAAAAATGCTGTGACAGTGCTTCAAAAGTTCAGTCTCCAGAAGGGTGGGTAAAATATATTTCCTGTGAGTCTCAAGCTACACGTTACCTTTAGAGAAAGCTGCAGGAGTAGGTACAGCTCCCCCAGGACCCAAAGGTTGTTTGTTTATAAAATTCGTTTTAACTCCCCTTCAAAGGTGCCTTTGAGCACCTGCTCTGAAATTCTCCTGCAGGTGGGACAAACCTGGAGCCTCAGCAGGTAGGAGGCACCTGGTTGAGTGTCATCTTCGCCATGGCTTCAGGTGAGGGGACCTTGTGGCAGGGGGTTCAGAGCCTCTCTTCAAACAGGCTGCAAGGGGCTGAGAGGGCAGCACTTCATTAATTCAGCACTGCAGCTTTCTGCATATTTTTTTAATACGCTGCTAATAATCTGCTAACATTTTCAAATTTCACCTCGGAGGCTTTAATGCTGTCAGGCTCTACACCCACTTTTGCCAAAAGAAAAAAATCATTATAGCTTTTTATGTTGAACTTGCATCCTCAGAAATCAACACAGTAACTCCCCTTTCCCTCAGGAATATTCTGCCCTTCAATACCCAGTTTCTCTGTGACCAGCATGGTTAAAGGTTGGACTCGATGACCTCAGAAGTCTTTTCCAACCTAACTGATCCTATGGCTTATGATATTTCCTATGTTTTCAGTGTCTAATAATCCTGTCTGATGGTAGAAATTGTGGAACTTTTGGCATTCAAAGCTGTTGCAAGGCAGATGGGCACCTTGAATTTGTATGGGAAACTTGACTTCTGCTTCCTCATCATCCATGGCTTTTCAATTGGGTTTTTTGGGGACACATAAACACACCTCTGGAGAATCAAGGCATTCAGGGCTGGAATGAGTGGCAGGCTGGGTACAGCAGGGGCAGGGTGGTGGCAGAGATACACCAAGTCACATTAGATCTTAATTCTTTATATTCCATACTGCACTGGGGAGGAATACTGGGGGAGAAAGGCGATTCACCATCCCTCTCCCCTGTAACCCCACTGCAAATCTACCCCTGCGTGAGAAAGTTGCATCTTTTCATGAGGCACTCGCAGGAAAATAGAATATGATAGAACAAGATTTCTGGTGCATGGGACAGAGCTGCCCTTAGGCAGTGTTAACTTGTCTTACTGACATTTAAATGGCCTAAATCAAGATGACAGAGATGTTAGTGGCATGATGTGAAGAATCGAAGAATCGTTCTGTGGGAATGCGTTGTTCTTTAGAACAATTTATATTCAGCACAGAGAATTAAGCATAAGTGGGTTTAACATGAGGCTCACATGTCATCATTTTCCAGCTCTTATTATCTGTGGTGTGACTAATGCAGGATTACTCTTCATCTGTGCTCATGACTAACTTATCCCTGTCCTGTATCCCGCTGCAGAGCCTTGTTCCAAATTGCCTCTTAGAACCTTGATTGCTGCTCCATCTCCCACAGAAACMAAGTGCCCAGGAGGGTGTCCAGTCTTTTCTCATCCTGGGACAGCGTTTGAGCATTACCCAGAGAGGGAGAGGCCACAGATTCCTTTACTGGGGAAATCCAGCTCAGGAGGAGCACTGCCTGCTGGCCTGCTCTTCTCTACCAYCCTCTACCCTGCGAGGGAGGGGATTCTGCCCCTCTGCCCCGCTCTGCTGAGCCCCCCCTGCAGGGCTGCATCCAGCCCTGGGCCCAGCACAGCAAGGACAGGGAGCTGCTGGAGCCAGTCCASRGCAGGGACACCAAGGGGAGCAGAGGGATGGAGCAGCTCTGCTGTGAGGAAAGGCTGAGGGAACTGGGATTGTTCAGTCTGGAGAAGAGAAGGCTTTGGGGTGACCTCACTGTGGCCTTGCAGTGCCTGAAGGGAGCCCACAGGAAAGATGGAGAGAGACTCTTGACAAGGGCCTGGARTGACAGGACAAGGGGGAATGGCTTCACACTGACAGAGAGTGGGTTTAGATGGGATATCAGAAAGAAATTGTTCCTTGTGAGGGTGGTGAGGCCCTGGCACAGGTTTCCCAGAGAAGCTGTGGCTGCCCCATCCCTGGCAGTGTCCCAGGCCAGGATGGCTGAAGCTCCAAACAACCTGGGATAGTGGAAGGTGTCCCTGCCCATGGCGGGGGGGGTTGGAATTGGGTGATCTGTAAGGTCCCTTCCAACCCAAATCATTTTGTGATTTGGTGATCATTGCTGGAAAGCTTTAAAATTCCTCAGATGAGTCTCAAGGATGGGCACATTTGCTCATGCATTTTATGTTGGATGAGAAAACAGCTGATGAGACTGCAATGAATCTTCAGAGTTGGAATGATTGGCTCATTTGACTGTTTTCCTGCTGCTCTGGGTGTTATCATCCCAGAAGATGCTGCAGAAACTGTTACTAGAGAGATGGCAAATATGTTATTAAGTGTGGTTCTTCACTGCTCCAGGACAGTAGTGAATGAGCGCTGGACCATTTCCACACTGAATTTCATGATAAAAGGATATTGGTACATTAAAAATTATCTTCAGTGTCATGAGAATAGACTTAAAGTAAAGCTGGGAAAAATGTATTCTGAAGAAAGAATAAAATTTTTGCTTCCACTTACTTTTGGAGAACTGGCCAACTCAGGCCGTTTTACAGGTTGAAAGAACTAACAACATTTATTCCAACACACAAATTTTGCAAGAAGCCTGAATAAATTCCTGGGGAAAACTGAGGAAAAAATTGGAAACATTTCTGCTGAGAACCAGATTTAGATTTGTGTTTTAGTCAAATGCTTATTATGCAATTTTCTAACCTTAACCATTTGAGCAGATGTTCCATATATTCATTGAACTGCTCCACTTAAAATCAGGTACGTTCTAAATCCTCTTGGTTATCAGAACCCTGAGTCAGTCACTAATAAACATGTCTCCATTGGGCTGGCCAAATCCACCCAATTTCAGAACATTTTTCCACAGAACAATTTGTTAAAACTATCACTTTTAGTGCAAAGGTCTCATGATAGAGGATAATGTATTAACTGTTGCTTAATCCCACTACTTCTTGATTAAAGTAGAGCCTTTAAAATTCTGTCTGAAACATCAGAAAGTTTTTGGTTTTTTTTTTCCTCCCACATGCACTAAAAGAGAGGCTTCCATTTGACCTGGAAAATCAAAATTTAAAGGGAGGAACGGGGAGCTATTGTTCACATTTCCATTACCTTCTGGTTTCAAAGCAAAATAGCAAATAAATAAATAATTAATTAACAGCATGATTTCAGGCAAACCTGAGTAGGAGTTCCCTCTTTCTGTTTGGCAATTAAATTAATTAGCCCCTTATCTTTCGAAGCTTAATTGTGTGCCTGAGTCATGTGAGACTTGATATTCGTGCTGAAGGTTAAATCCACTTTATCGAGGCTTGCAGTGCTGAGCTTTCTCGGGCGAAGGCAAGGCAGCAGACACACAGGCAGGGTTTAATGGGATGTTGGGAATGGCAGGATGATGAGAGGAAAGGGGGAAAATCACCAGCTGACAGGGACTGGGGAGTAGGTGGGTGGTTGAGCTCAGGCTCCAAGTGAGCATGAGTGGGAAGGAGGTTAATGACTTTCATCTGTCTGGCACAGTGCCTCTGGAAGATGGGAAAAGGTGCAACTAAAAGTTGTGCATTGTCCAATCTCCCTGAAAAATCTCCCTGACGTTCCTAATGCTCAGAGGACCACAGAGGCTGAAAGGAGAGCTGCAGGTATCAAGAAATTAATATTTTGTGAGAAAATTGTATTCCACAAAACTTCTGTGCCTTTCCAGTTAGTTTCCAGACAACCCTGCCTATTTTATTTTTTTCATTTTCTTTACTTTTTAGCTTGGAAAGTGTTGGGGTGCACTRTGTGCTGGDMGAGAGATAGGCCCAGAGGACCGSAGAGAGAGCCTCTTTCCTGGCCCCACAGGTGAYCCTGGGAGTGYWTCCAGGTCACCRGGGATGGGCTGAGAGAGGATTGTGGGTTTCTGGTCAGTGCTGGACCTATGAGATGTGATAATTGTAGTTTGTGACCTTATAGGGTATTGTTTACCTGTTACCATAATAGGCAATGTCTGTGCACTACCCCAGGTGATTGGGGGACACTGAGGTGAACATCTTTCCTGTTTATATGATGKGATATCCTGTTGGGTGCTGGTATTTAGGGAATATTCACTGCGCAATAAAGGTCTTTGAGTTCTCTCCATCTTGTCTGAGGAGTCGTGCCCATGCGTGATTACTGCAGGAAAGTTTTTTTTAAAGAGCTGTAGGATGCKAGCATTGGAACTTCTTTTTCCATGTGTGCAAGGAAACCGGGATCAAATCCCACTTTTTTTCACAGCTGTTGTGTGCTGATAGCCAAGGCAGAGACAGGCTGATGTGTCCAGCATTCAGGTGTGTGTCATGTGTTGTGTGTGATCAATCCATGTCTCATTTTCCCATAAAACATCTTYTCTTTGTAGGACTGTAAGATGTTTAGGCAGGGACTCATCTGGACTGCCTGGCTGGTACCACAAATATATTAAGAGTTCACTACCTTACAGTGATGTTGGGAATCAACAGATGAATGATCTGCATCCTTAACTTTATGGAAAGGCACAAATATTCAAAGCTTTAAAAGTCAAAACTGCCTGAGAGGAGATGTAGGTATAAATCACAGTTTGGGTTTTTTTTGAGAGGAAAGAAAGGTAATTATTTCAAAGAGAACTCTAAAATAAAAAATATGACCTTGAAATAACTAAAAATGTGATTCATAAAGGGGGGAATACAGGGAAGAACAATAAGAAAGCTATCAAACAGCAGTTACATCAGCACATGTTCCCTGAGGACTTCTTAGATGTCTTGAGGAATTTTCTGGTGATAAATTCCTGCTGTAATCCAAATCCTATAGCACGATTTACGGTCACAGAATCACAGAACTGTTYGGGTTGGAAGGGACCTGTGGAGATCATCCAGTCCAAYCCTCCTGCCAAAGCAGAGCCACCCCCACAGGTGCCATCCCTCCACCAAACACACACACACTTAAATGGAAATGCTGTTTTTTCTGGCTGAAAATTTAGGTGGAATTACTTTAAGTCTGCAGGTCCCATGGGTATCTCCTATAAAATGGGATTCTTCAGTTCTGTCAAGCGAGAAGGCTTCTGGATAAAAATAAATGACACTGTTCTCTGCATTTCCTGACATGCTGCTTACTCTACTGTTTAACCTTCTGCCTTGCCTTCAGCATCTTCACTCCTCTGGTCAGAATCCATAGTTTTACAGGCACATTGCTTGTGCCTTAAAATCCCTTTGTAGTTCCTCATAGAAGAGGTGATGGAGTACTCCATTCTTTGTTTACTTGGTTGATTAAAAAACTTGTAAAAGGAAAAATCTAGTCAGGCTTAAAAATTTATTTTAAATTAAAAAAAAAAAAGAAAAAAAGAAAAAGAGCTATTGCTCCAATCTGCAAGAAAATGTTTCATTACAGCACCAACAAATAGCAGTGGTTTTTTCAGTGTTACTCAGATTGAAATGGTTCACAAGGAAAATTTTGAACTCAGGTTGGGGGAATATAAGAAAATTTCCTCCATCTGATTTCTCATAGAGGGGTTTTGAAAATCCAAGTTAAAAACCTAATTTTGATGAGCAAGTGTTTAACTTTGTGCTTAAAAGATAATTTGAAAGTAAATTTCTTCACAATACTTGTATTCCCAGCTCTAGGGGTTCCTCTGTTTTGAAACACTTGAATTCAAGCTGATAATTAAAATTTCTGAGTGCACAGACCTGAGGCATTTTCAGACGTGGTGTACAACAGAACAGACAGTYCTTGGGTTGGTGCAGTCCCTGCTTGGCTGAAATTCAAATAATTCTCCTTTATCCAGCTGAAGAGARTTTCTTTGGACATTAGAATGGGTGCATATTTGTTTTGTTTCAAATGGTCGTTTTAATAGAATATTTTAAAATTATCTTCTGTTCTGTGTCACAACAAACTGAGGGATTTGGTTCCTTTCTTGTTTCCTCGGGACTCCCTTAGTCTGTTTGGATGATAAGAATTTACAGCCAGAAGATTAGGGGATAAAGTCCATTCAGATTTGGGTCAGCAGGACCCTTCAGTGTGACTTGGATCAGGCACAAATTATTTCTAAGCCCTCTATAAAAGGTTCAGAACCTTACTAGAGCCTTTTCAGAACCCCAGAGCCTTTTGTCTCTGCATAATACATGAAATATGTGCCAAGGGGAATCTGATAGGAAATTTGGTAATATCTCAGCGCTACATCCGGGCATGGAACAGGAAAAGACGGCACAAAGGAAAAAGGTCTTTCATTATCTGTGTTTGAACCAACACCTCCATGCATAACAAACTTCAGTATGATCAGGGGATGCATCCAGGGCATCTCAAAGTGGCTTTCCTGTCACTCTGATTACGAGTGACTGCAGAGCTTTGTGGCTCTAGTTCACAGTCCCCAGCTGGTGTTCTGCTGCTGTCCACTCTTAGTTTCACTCTTCCAGTGAAACTAAATTTTTGCATGAGCAGAGTCAGGTTTGTGGGCTGCCCAGCACTTCCAGTTCCTGCCATCATTCGAAGGAAATGTTCAGCTCAAAAGTTATCTGTTGGGGTGCACTATGTGCTGGAAGAGAGATAGGCCCAGAGGACCAGAGAGAGAGCCTCTTTCCTGGCTCCAGAGGTGATCCTGGGAGTGTATCCAGGTCACCAGGGATGGGCTGAGAGAGGATTGTGGGTTTTTGGACAGTGTTGGGCCTATGAGATGTGATAATTGTAGTTTGTGACCTTATAGGGTATTGTTTACCTGTTACCATAATAGGCAATGTCTGTGCAATACCCCAGGTGATTGGGGGACACTGAGGTGAGCATCTTTCCTGTTTATATGATGGGATATCCTGTTGGGTGCTGGTATTTAGGGAATATTTTCTTGCGCAATAAACGCTTTTGGTTTTCTCCATCTTGTGTGCGGAGTCGTGCCCCTGCGTGATTACTGCAGGTATCAAATGCACCAGGTGTGTGTTAAACATAAAAATGACACCTTTGAGAATGAAAATAGGAGATCCTGCAGATTCTGATGAAGGCCCTTGGTTTGTGTGCTAAGGGTTCAGTGCAGCACTCTCTGTGCTATTCCCCTTCTTCCTTTTCCCGTTCCCCTTTCCCCCTCTTTTCCTAAATGCTGCTTGAACTCCTCCCTCTGAAGAGGTTGTGCTGGTTGATACACATGCTCTGCACTGCAGCAGATGCATTAGAATCTGCCAGCCTTTACACACAGCAAATCCAGGAGCTCCACTGGCCTATAAACACTGGGAATTAATGACATGACAGCCTCAGGAAATAGTGCTTCAGATATGCAAGTGCCTCATGGGAGGAACTCATTACTGGAGTTACAGTAAATTGCCACTGAGTGAATGCTGGAGGAGCTTCCCACACTTCATAAGCTTGATCCTGTCTGATTTCAAGGGCTAAGTGAGTTTTGGCATGATTAACTGCTAGAAACTGCGGCCATCTGAGAACACTCGGACTCCCAGGTTCGTTCCATGCACTTGTGGGGATAGCAGAGCACAGAGTGCATTGTAGCAGCTTTCTSCAGGTAATGGTTACTGGTTTGTGTTAAATAAATGTCCAGCTACTGAGCTAGGCAAGTACATGCTAGTGGAGACCCTGCTGCTCAGATTTTAGGCTGGGTTTGTGTATCTGTGAGCTGCTGGGAGTTTGGGGGAGTGGGGGTGCTGAAAGCCATAGTACAGATATTTTATTTTTGGTCCCTTGCAGGCTCAGTGCATTTGACTAAATATATGTATCAAGGAAGAAGCCAAGCTTGAACAGCTGCTTGCTTTGCTGGATAAGACTTATATTTTCATTTGAAAAGCTATTTTTTCCCTGTCTTAATGTTAACTGATGTAATGGCAAAGTTAACTATTCTGAAAACACCCTGCCCTGAGGTGTCATCTCAAAAAGCTTTTTCAAACTGAAATTAAATCAGCCAACAATTAACAGTCAACAATTAAAGTGCCATAAGAACAAAAGAGGTCTCATGTCACACCATATTCGACAAAGTATTTTGTGCTGGCCACAACTTCCCTTTTCACCATCGCAGTGTTTGCCTCGTTCATTGTTCATTATTGTGGTTCTTCTTAAAATCAAGCCCTCAGCTCCAGGTGTGAAAGTTCAGAATTGCAGTTGTCATCCAGAAAGGATGGCAAATTCCCTTTTCTTCTTTCCAACGGGCTGGTGAAGGAAAAGTGAGCACTAATGCTGGGAGCATTGGCGGCGTGTGCCTTGTGCTGGCCTGTTCAGACACACATTCGATATGGCTGCAGCACTGATGGAAAACAAGGGAGTTCTGCTCGTTTTTATGAAGATTAGTGGTGTCCATCTGTGGTCTTACACTGCTTAACTGCCTGTTTTTAAAGATATTCGTAGCAGAGAAATGAACTGTAAAAAAAGCAAATGCTGCCTTAGTAAGATTTCAAGTGCTGTTGGGAAAACAACGCAAAACATATTAAACAGAACAKTTCCCAGCCCAGAATGTGATGGGCTGACATACCCAGGATTAAACTTATGCTCAACTACTGCTAAATTGGCCAAATACTAACGTGCACCTTTCTAGTCCCTGTCCTGCCATTTAATGTGATTTGTTCCCAAAGCAAGATGCAGGTTTAATGCAAGAATTAGATTCTCTGCCATAGGGATGTGCAACTGCAAGGTCATAAGCTTTCTTTAAGGCTTATGAGTGAGAACACCATCCACAAATATTCAGGAATAATCAAATATTGGTATATTCGGTGTTCATTGTCCTGTTAACAAGTTTCTGCTGCTGGCTGGATAACCCAAGCAATGCTGTGTCCTTAAAAATATTTTTTTCCTCTCCTCCTCTATTTGCCATCAAGAAAACACGAGTTTTAGTCTGCACTGTCATATTTCAAGTGCCTCTAAACCAGAGCCCTGCAGGAAATGCTACATTTTGGCTCAGCACCTTAGTGCCTGGGGCTTTAGCCCAGCAGAAGGAAGGAGGAGACAGATATGGGGGGGGAGGGCAAAATCTTCCCCAGCTGCAGCTCACTTGGCTCTGAGTGAGAGCTTCTGTGTGCATTCTTCACATTGTGAACCACTCTGCGTTACACTGGGGACTTCAGAGGAATTTCTAACAGCATGGGCAGACAGTGGCTGTGATCCAGCTGCCTTCACTTGGCCGCAAAATTAAATTTCTGTTATTAGAAAATTGAAGAATGTCACTTATTCACCTCTCTAATAAAGGTACTCAGGTGTGCATGTGACACCAGAGGAAAGAGGGGTTCACCAGCTGAAAGACACATCCTTTTCAAAAGCTTCTCAAAATCCAAGGGCAGTAGGATGAAAGATATTGAGGGAAGACTGTCCTTAACGGGATTGTGTCTTCTGTGCACTTGAATGACTCAAAGCTTCTGCCTGTTGGAAATGACACCTCTCTGCAGGAGCAGTTTAAACACCTACTCAGCCCTGGGTAGGTCCACTCTGGCTGCAGTGTTTCTTAACTGGAGGACATCATCTAGATCTGATTAAAAATATGAGCAGAACTACGTCTCTTCTGCCCCAGCATCTGTTTTCCTTCTAATCCGCTCATTGCTAACAATCCCTTTGGAGTCAGATAAGATCTATTTCTGTTCTACAGTGAAAAGCTCAAGTAGAAATACAACTAATTGTTGAGAAGGAAATTTAGGCACACATCCGCATTAAGAAGGGGCATGCAATTAGAAAGACCATTCATTGTTTTGGTCAGTTTGTATGATGGGGTAGACAAGGTAATGAATTAAAACCAATCTGTAAATGGAAATGGAAAAGGGAGAGACTTCCATTCTTCCTTAAACTTTTTGGTTTGTTTTGTTTGACTTTATTTTGTTAAGTTTGGTTTTGCTGGGAAGAAAACGTTTGCAGTTGAAAATTTCCGCAGAAATTTTTCTGGACAGTAACTCTGCTGAATCTGATCAGACAAAAAGTTTTTATTGTTCTTTCCTCTCTCATTTCCAGAGGTGGATTCTCCCATGCTGGAGTCCCATCATGGGACTAGAGCAAGTCTGCAAGTCCACATTAACAGAGCCCCCCCAGCAGAGCTGCATCCAGCCCTGGGCCCAGCACAGSAAGGACAGGGAGCTGCTGGAGCCAGTCCAGAGCAGGGACACCAAGGGGAGCAGAGGGATGGAGCAGCTCTGCTGTGAGGAAAGGCTGAGGGAACTGGGATTGTTCAGCCTGGAGAAGAAAAGGCTTTGGGGTGACCTCACTGTGGCCTTGCAGTGCCTGAAGGGAGCCCACAGGAAAGATGGAGAGAGACTCTTGACAAGGGCCTGGAGTGACAGGACAAGGGGGAATGGCTTCACACTGACAGAGAGCAGGCTTAGATGGATATTGGGAAGAAATTGTTCCCTGTGAGGGTGGTGAGGCCCTGGCACAGGTTGCCCAGAGAAGCTGTGGCTGCCCCATCCCTGGAATTGTCCAAGGCCAGGTTGGATGGGGCTTTGAGCAAGCTGGGATAGTGGAAGGTGTCCCTGCCCGTGGCAGGGGGTTGGAACTGGATGATCTTTAAGGTCCCTTCCAAGCCAAACCATTCTGTGATTCCATGATTCTTTGATCTCAGTTTGCCATATCCTCAGTGGCTCAGGCTTCATCACCTTGGGTGTAGCATCATGGCAATTCCTTGTGCTTGAGGCAATATATCATAGCTCTGACTCAGGTGTAATGAAATGGGGACAGCAGCATTACCTGACCTTGGGAGGAACAGGAAATGGATTATTTTGAGATGTATGAATCCCTGTTTGAGCAGTTCCTCTGGCTGTGACCAACACAAAAGGCAATCGAATCAGCTTAGGTCCATTTTCATAAGGTGCTGGCAAATGTGGGAGATGAAGCAGATCCATTTCGTTAGGCTGTGCTGGAGGGGTGCCCTGTGAACACTGTTAGTGGCCGCTGTGGTGTTGACAGCACTACCTTCCCAGTGACACAAACCCATCTCCTAATCACTTACGCTCTCTAAGAGATCAATTACACTTTCCTCAAATGTTGTAGGACCATTAACCTTAGCTTACTGCTCAAATTCAGTGTGGTTAATTAGAGCCTAAGTATCTACGCTTTCATCTTGCAATGGCAATTGGATATGGGAACCTGCAGTCCTTCATACCCTGAAGTGGTGCACAGTGCTGTTGGGTGCTGCTAAACAGCTGCCATGTCCCGCTCTGGAAGTTTTTCACAGAGGGAGATGCTGGAATTTATAAAGACAGCTATTTTTCTGTGGATATTCAGTGTCAGTGGAAGTGAGTAGGGATACAAGCAACAAATAAACATGGGCTGGAAGGTRTATCACATTTCAAAGCAGTAGTAACATAAACATTCTTTTTGTAGACGAGTCAGCAGGAATATAAAATAGCTTCAATATMAAAATCTACCTTTTTATATCCTCAGTGATCAAGCCTTTGAATTGCAGTTTGCTGAAGAAACTAAGACTGGCCCTTTCAACTGATTTCCTCTTCAGCTGACATATCTTTGGCCTCTTTCATCTGGTCCCTCTCACATGCATTTGCAGTCACCTGATATTGCCATGTCCTAGACAGGAACAGTGATTGTTGTCTAAAGTCTTGTTGTGCCCTCCTCAGGATCAGGCAGAACCAGAGCCTCAAATTCTACCAAGAGCTACAGTACTGCTGGTATTTTTTATTTTTGCCCTTCAGAAGCTATTCTGCCCCAAACCAGAAGCTGTGTCTCAGTATAAAATTACCTGGGCATCCGATGGGCCTTGATTATGGAAATCAGGCCAGAAGTCTGGACAAACTTCCGTGGAAAGTAAGGAGGGAAAGCGATTGGCATGTCACTCCAGTCCTGTGACACGGAGAACACACGGGCTGCCGTGGCCTTGGCAGGTTTCCACTGCTCTTGCCACAGCCTGCTGGGCCCTACTCATCCTTTGTGAATCACCGTGCACAGAACTTCACTGCACTTACAGCAACCAAAGCGCAGTGAATCACCTGGTTCTGATGTATTTGTTGGCATCCAGAGTCTGTAAGAGTCACTTACTGCATTCAAGAGAAGGATCTGGTGAACCTTGCTTCACTCCACTCACCCATAGTCCTCTAAAGATTTTATAGCCCCTGCAATGCTGCTGGTCCCCTGCAGCCCTTCTCCACCCAGACCATACTCCTTTCACTTGCAGTTTTATCAACCCTTCCTAGATTTTTTTCCTGACTCTTGACTTTCCTTTTCCTTGACTCATGGTGTGCCAGGATCCCTTCCTCACCTTTCAGCTATTTGGGCTGCCAAATGTTCACTTATCTCGTGTGTTTCCCTCCTCATCCTGGTCCTATTCTGCTGCTGCTGCTGCTGCTGCTGCTGCAGAAGAATAGAAAGATCTTAAGGCAGCAAAACCAAATGGTGCTTTTTGTGAGATGTGCTGGAAAGAAGGGCTCTGAGTAAGTTCTGAATCATGAGAAATTTGAGATTCAGAAAGCATTTCCCTCAGAGGAAGCATTTGAGCTCTCTGAGTTTAGGCCAGAAGAACTAGTTTGTGTTTCCTAAACTGTATGGTGAACTGTGCTGGACAACAAACCTGCAGGGAGCTGCACGATTTTCCTGGCCCAGGTGGGATGGAGAGAGGAGGCAGGTAGGACTGATACAACTGAGGCAATGCCTGCCCAACATGCAGGTGGAGGGCAGGAGGTGCTACATCCCTGGTTCTGTTTCCACTGCCCCCCACCCTGGTTCTGATTTTGCTCTGGGTAGTGAAAACCTTGGGCACTTCCACTGGAGATGCTGGGCAATGGAATTCAGGCACAACCATGAGTAGTAAGCCAAGCTTTTGGCCCTTTTGGCAAGTACAGCCTAAGAAATTGAGCTTATGTTGCGGGACGTGAGTTAGCCAGCAATAAAATCAGTTTCCACAGCACTGGGTGTCCCAAAGCCCTCAGAGCAGCAGAGGCATCATTTTCTCTGCCATTGGTGTGTTTGAAAGAACACCAGAGCCTAACAACAAGAATCTCTGCATGTTTATTATTCTGCCACTGTTCTGAAAGTCAAAATTTGAAAGCGTAACTTCTTCCCAGGCTGCGATATCTCCTTCCCATTTCTGACAGTATTTCCTCCCTCTCCCTAAGTCTAATCAAGGGTAAACCTCTAAAAGTACTGAGATGCAGTAGAGTCTAATCATCATTACTGTGTTAAAAAGTCGATGGCATGGAAGCCTCTTGAGTAGCCAGCTTGGTAGTATTTATTGGGATTTAAGAGCTTACTATAATTATCATGTCCAGTAACTGCCTGRATTGATGTGTGAGGGGAGAAAGAAAGGAAGCTGGAAGCACGTCTTGTCAGGGTGTGCACAAGATCAATGAATGGCTGGATGGGCAGATATGAGTGGATAAATATGTATTCTTTCAGGCAATTTTATGTTTTCCCAGCCAGCTCCCTCTGTTCTTCTGACGTGCCTTTCAAGAGACCTGACAAAGGTTAGGCCTATCTGTGGAGTGAGATCATGAGCTGATGTGAATTTGCCCAGTCTTCATGACTATCATTTTTCAGTCTCTACATACTTCCAGAAACACAAGTTTTCCATGAGATTGTCTTTTCTTTTTTCTTTTTTTTTTTTTTTGCTAAGAAAATGCTGCCTTAGCAGGTGAGTTCCTAGCATATGAATCAAAATCACTGCAGAAAGCACATTTTACATGACTCTGGAAGCTTGCGGCCACAGAAAAGTTACAGCAGGTTCCCAGCAATACACCTTTCTCTCTTGAAAGTTCACAACCTTGCCCAGGGTCTCTTCCCATCTATCCCACTGGGCTGGATCTATCATTTTGGTACTTTCTATGGTACAAATTTCTTTCTTGGTCTCTGTTGGAAACCATAGGAAAATCTGAAATGTTCTAGGTTTTTGGGTCTTCATCACAGTCTAAGCCAGAATTCCTCTCTTGTCATCCTATGATTTCCAGCCAGGTGATTTTTTCTTTTTTCCTGAGAGAAAGAAAATTAAAAGAAAGTCTTGTTTGAATTAATCTTTTCCTAAGGTAACTTTGCTGCCCTGAGGTCCAGGATAAACTCATTTTCAGGATGATGGAGTCACATTATTTGGTGAACTTGCCACTACTAAGGTAGCACTTCTGAAGAGTAAAATGGATTTTAAACTCATGGAAAGTCCAGCAATAAATGTCCCATATAGGTTCATGCCCACATTAGATTCTTCCGATACAGATCTACAGTCTATGAAAGAACGGAAACGGGATTTTGATATTTTTAGGTGCAAAGCAGCCTGAGACTAGACATGTTTGGTTTTTTATTTTTTATCTGGGATTTTCATTGAGCTCTTGAATGTTTATTTCATATTCTTTATGATTTATGCAGGGCTTYCCCATCTGCCCTTCCCTTATTCCCTGAGATCCTCCCCATCGTCTGTTTTGGGGAGCCTGGCTGCCACAGCAGTCTCTGATGAGATTAGTCACAATAATGCTGCAGAGTTAAGCTCCTTACACTCAAGCCTGGGAGAGCTGGTAATATTATCCAAAGAGCAAAAGGCTAAAGCAATGTTTGGCCTGTGTTGTTTCATTCAAATTACGGCTTGAGGGGGTGGTGGGCAGATGTGGTTTTACCACCTGAAACCACTTTCCCAGAACCACAGAATGGTTGGAATGAACTTTAAATATCATCCAGTTCCAACCCCCATCCAACCTGGCCTGGAACACTTCCAGAGATGGGGCAGCCACAGCTGCTCTGGGCAACCTGTGCCAGGGCCTCAGCACCCTCACYGGGAACAATTTCTTCCTGATATCCAATCTAAACCTGCTCTCTGTCAGTGTGAACCCTTCCCCCTTGTCCTGTCACTCCAGGCCCTTGTAAATAGTCCCTCCTCATGTTTCCTCTCCTAGTAAACCAGTAGAAATCTTCTGCAGTTACCATCTTCACCACTTTTGTGCCATCCCACAGGGGTGCTGTGAGCTGCCCTATGAATTRAAGTGTGTTATTTTGGCCGTGACTSGATAAACATTGTATGACATATTTTGTAATCCTCTCTTTAGCAGGATGCCCTGGCACGACTTTCAATGGCTTCACACTGACGGAGAGCACGTTTAGGTGGAACATTATGAAGAAATGCTGGCTAGAAAAAGGTAACACTGAAGCAAATRAGCCTGTTTGAGATCTGCTTGGGAAAGTCACAGAAAGAAAATGTAATACAGGAAAATACTCCGAGGCACAAGTTAAGTTTAGGCTGCTGAACTTTGCACCCCTGCTCTCTATGGACAAGAAAGCTCAAATGAAGAGCCTGTGTGAAAGGATTTTTCCTATATCCACATCCATCTTTGCACATTTGCATTGTACAAGCAGATCCCTAAAGGACAGCCCTGCATTCAAAGAATGCACTTAGCATGAATTGCTTCTGGCAGGGAAGCTCTTYCTAGCTTTACCTTGAACAGGTACTATTCTAAAATCAGCTTCATTTAAGCCTGAAGAATACACAGAGGAGGTTTGAGAGAAATAYACAACATTTCACTGTGGTTATTTTCATTTTGGGGTGCACTGGCTTTGCAGGGCACAGTTTTCGTCGYGGGGRTGAGGAGCTKCTGGAAGCTTTYCCCATGTCCAACAGAGCCAGTTCCAGGTGGCTCCAGGATGGAYCTGCCACTGGCCAAGGCTGAGCCCATCAGGGATAGCAGTAGCACTGCTGGGATACCAGATTTAAGAAGGGGAAAAACCCCACAACTRCACAGCTATAGCTGAAGACAGAAGTTCAGTGTCTGAAAACCAATAAATATTTAGGAAAATACCTGTCTCCAAGGATCTGAGCTATCTGAACTGTGTCAAACTTTGATGCACTGAGTAGATAAACCTTTAGAATTAAGCATCAGGTTTCTGTCCACACTTTCCTGTTTCACTGAGTTTTGTCTAAGACACCATGACTGGAGCTTGTTCTCCTGTAATTTGCACTGTCTTTTTCTCTATATCCAGATGGCCAGTGCTTGTGTTCACCCATGCAGAGACTTCCATGTTCTGCAGGTTCTTGCAGCTCAGGAAAATAAACTGCTTTTGGACTCGGGAAGCTTTGGAGAGTCTAACTGCTGTGCTTTGAAATACACCTCCAGCTGTCCACCCTGAATTTCTGCTCTTGCTTCACCCGTAATAAAAGCAGCACAGGAAAACACTCTCTTTCCTTCACTTCTCAGGTTTGTACTCCAAATAATCAACTTAAAACTTCTCAGCTAGGTCAGTTTTTACTAGGTACACACTACTGCCTGCTATTTCTGTTGCACAGACAAGCACAGGCACTAAAATCCTGATTTACATGAGTCAAAACTCCAGCACAGCTCAGCAAAAACACTGCAGAGCCTAAATGAATGCCACTGGGTTGRGAGAGGTACTTTTGACTGCAAGTGTCTTGAGTTTTCTGTGCATTTGGAAATATAAAATGATCCCTTGGACTAGGCTGAAATAGTTTGCATGGRKKTTTTTTTGTTTGTTTGTTTTCAAGTCAAACCAAAAATTTCTTATGGATGTTTCACAAGTTTCAGCACATTGCTGATCTGTAATAATTAAGATCCTGACACRAGAAGATGAAAGGCACATTTTAGCTATGGTGTTTTCATATCCCTTTCTTCTTTCTGTTGTTCGTTGGTTTTGAATGCATGAATTTTTTGGGGGGATGTTGAAATGTTGGTATCTCTTGCCTGATTTGATTTACAACAGAGCACTRCATTTACTCTACATGGGATCAGAAATGCTGTTTACTTTGAAAACTTTGTCAAGCTCCCTAGAAAACGATGATGCTCTCTATCTTTTAGCACTGCTCACTTACCTGCTGCTGGAGGCTGCTCCTTGAGGCTGTATCTGAACTTCCTGACCCTTTTTTTCACTCTTCTGGCATCCTCAATGAGGAGCAAATCCATCAGAAGCCATGACTTTGCACTGCACCAAGAGCTTGAATCTGGCTCCACAGCTCCCTTCTGCCAAAGCCCCAAGGCAGAACAGCAGGAAGAGGGACCTCTGTAAAATACTTCAGGTCTTGGAATGGGAACCATCATCTTGAAGTGTCCATCCCTGTTTATTTTGTAAGAGAGATTCAGAGTTTCAGAGGGAAAGGAAGGCTGTGCTTGTATTTACGAAGCTTTGGTTGTTATTTTCAAGACATTCAGTGGCCCATGGAAAATGCTACTTAGTCCAAGAAAATGGGAAATTGGAAAATTCTTCCTTCATAAAACAGGAGTTTTAACTCAGTGTGGGCCTGAGCAAGTTGAAAGCTCTTGATTTGCCTTTATTGAAGTGATTGAAAACACATAGAGGGGATGAGAAATAAAATGGATAGTTTTAATTGAGCTAAGTCTACCCCTGGATATCTTGTGCATTCCTTGCTGTGATACCTCATTCCCCATTTGAAGGTTGCTTTTGTTTTTGTCACAGCTGAAAGTTTATTGGACTAATCTGCTAAAAACTCAAGTTTTTACTTCCACAGCATCATGTGCCCAAAAGCCGGGCTAATGCTGAGACACAATGTGATGAAAATGGGTGGAGAGAGCAGATAGGAAAGGTACAATGCCAAGGAAATATTCCATTTAAATGCTGCACCAGGGAGACATTCTCTGCCCCTCCCTGGGAAAAGCACGGGAAAATCTGAGCTGTTCAGGAATCTGAGGTTGGAATTTTAGCTAACTCTGTAGATTGCCTTCAGGACTATGTTCACCATGTCAAAAAGGGCCAGCTGTCTCTGGACTTCTCCATTTGCTTATTCCTGAGTTATTTGAATCGATGTGCTCATATTGCTGAGAGCCCCACAATAGGAGGGAACTTGCCACAGATCAGCTGCCAAATGGGGTTTTTTTTCCCCTCTTTTTCTGCTGCTTCATAGTAAGATGCAGACGATGGAAAAATGAACTGGCTCATCTTGGCAGCGGGCAGTGCTGCATTGCCATCTGCTGCAAAGCCACAGGTGTTCCATGGAAGATGGAGATATAGGAGAGGACTCGTGAGGGCTTTTGAAGGAAAGGAGGGCTGCAGTGGGGCCAGCACACTTTGGATCACCAGTTCTTGCTAAATATCCAGAGTAAATGTGATATTCCTCATGCCACAGGAGATCCCTCTGGTTTGTAATAGCATCCAGGACACCTCTGCTGGCGAGGAGCAACCATTTCCCCCCAGCAGGGACGGAGAGCTGGGAGTTCCTGCCACAGCTGGGGAACTACCCAGGAGCAAAAAAGAACAGCACAGCAAGGGAAGCAGTATGAAAAGACTGGGAAAGATTTCTTTTCTCTAGTGATCAAAGCTGGACAGAGCCAGAGGTCATGCTCCATTAGGAACAAACGGTACTGTTGCTCCCTCTCCAAGTTTCCAGCTGCGTTGCTGAGAGTCAAACTGGAGATTTTTATATTCTTCTACTGGCACAGGATCAGGGCCACCTGAATGACATATCACATGGACATGCAATTTCTTGCTCCACAGAGACTGCAGTCCACATAGGAAAGGCAAGATGGGAAGGGGAGGAAAAGTGTCTGGACCAAGCTAACACTGCTGCTTCTGCTGAGGGTCACAAGTGAGAAACAGGGTTCTGGGACTAGAACCCAGCATCTAGAACTTTATGTAGGTTTTAGGAGTTGTCATTTAGGATTTATTCTGTGGAGGAGAAAAAAGATTGCCCTGTCCAGAGTTTGTCTCCGATACTTTTTCAATATCAGTTTTTCTCTGCTTCTTGCAACGTGTTTGAATTTCATGGACTCACAGAGTGACTGGGGCTGGAAGGGACCTTAAAGACCATCCAGTCCCAACCCCTGCCATGGGTAGGGACACCTTCTACTAGACCAGGTTGCTCAGAGCCCCATCCAGCCTGGCCTTGGACACTTGCAGGGATGGGGCAGCCACAGCTGCTCTGGCAACCTGTGCCAGGGCCTCAGCACCCTCACAGAATTTTGTCCTCATATCAAATCTAGCTCTACTCTCTGTCAATGTGAAGCCATTCTCTCTCATGCTGTCACTCCAGGCCCTTGTAAATAATCTCTTTTCATTTTCTTTTTCCTTTTAAGAAAGGAGGTATGAAGGTATCAGTCCCCCTACAAAATAACTCTCAGAGCTCATGGCCCCAGCAAGTGGTGGGTGTGCGCGTTTATTTGCTTTTATTGAAAGATTCTCATACATCAAAGTGTCTCAAGCACAAAGAGGAATAAAAGCCAGAGCATAAATTCACCTTTTCAAGCTTACGCAGTATCTTAAGGAGTGTCATTTGACAGAATTATAGATCCGAATAATCTCCTTTCCGCTGCGTGCTGCAGAACGGAGGAGCTGTGATAGATGCAGGAGCCACTGCCAAGGAACCTGCAAAAAAAAATATGCAAGAGGAACAAGAACAGATCACCACAGCGAGGCATAAACCAAAAACCCAAGCAAAAATAAATTCACACACACTGTGCAAAAGGTATCTGAAACCATCTTTCACAGTTTAGTTGTTACCTTCAAAAGCAGCAATATTTAGGCACCATCTTGCCGATTTCAGCCCATTTTCCACTGGACATAATCTGTGAAAACAAGCAGATATTTTTCTATCCCTTTTTTTTTTTTTTTTTTTAGAAAACAGGAAGTTGGTCATGCTGGCCCAGATCAATAAACTGTCAGAAGAGACCTCCTGCCTTTATTCCTGGCTTGTGCTTGATGCAAAGCTCCTCCTTGACTTACTTTCCCAGCCAGCTATGTAATGATGCCGGTAAGACACATACATTACTTGCAGAACCCCGTGGGGAATCAGGGCACACCATAAACCATAAGTTTGGATCATCAGGATGTCRGATGTTAAAGCTACAGCTGCCAGTGAGACAGAGCCTCGGCCAGACCTTCCTGAACACAGCAGCRTTATTCCACTGATGAGACCCACTGCAGAATTTCCCATGGCTCAGCTGTCTCTGTGGTGGGTAAAAATCATTCTTGTGCAGACAACACGCACAGGGTTTATGAATCACTTGAATGTCCTTTAAATCCTCAAAGCAGGGATTAAGTAGGACTTAAGAGGAACATATGACTTGTGCTTGTCCTCAATACAGTGGTGACTTTCATATTATGTGGGGAAACAGCTCCTTTGTTTGTTCTGTGTTTCCTGGGCACTAATGTCATTGGATGTCTCTGTTKTTTCCCTGGCTAGAATGAAAGAGCAGCCTGATCTGCTCCTACAGCTCTTCCTCAAACAAGATTCCACAGCAAATGGACCCTCCAAGCCCTGCTGTGCCAACTCCTGACAGTACTCTGATTAATTTAATGCTCCAAGGTAAAATTCCCAGATCCTGCCTGTGGCTGGCTGAGTAGGGGGAGTTCTTTGCCTTGGTGGGCTGGCTGGCAAAGTGAATCTTTGCACAAGTGAATTTGATTTCTGTACCACTTCCTCCTTAATGAGGAGGATTCTCCTTTATCTCCTTCACTTGATTGTTTCCTCTGATTTTGCAGCACAAAGGTCAGAGTTCTGCTCCACGCTCTGATTTTCCAGCTGGTAGCAATCCAATGAGATATGCACAGTCACAGATGCCTGTGTGTTACAAGGGTGATCATTCTTTAACAAGGTTAACTCTAAAAATTCACAGCTGTGGATAACCTGAAACTACTCGTGATTTGTGATAAATTTAATAAGCTGCAGAGACCAATTAAAGAAGGATTTGGTTTATGTAAAAATAAATTATTTTTACACATTTTCTTTTTTTTTCTATGCCATTCACCCTCTTCAGCTGCTATATTTAATGCATTTTCAATCTCTGCTTTTTCCCCACAATACAAGATACCCAAACACAGAAATAGTGTTGCAGGTGAAGATATCATCTGATATCACTTCTTAATGATTATATTTCTATCTCTTTTTATCAATCAAACAAAACATCATAATTACTTTTCTACTTCTTTGTTGTTGTAGGAAATTGGCTTCATTGAACCACATGCAGTGACCTCAGGCCAGACCAGGTAAAATTTTCATAAGGGAACCTGAAATCCATCCATAGCGTGGGAATCCTAAATAAATCCATATTCCTTCACAGGAGAAAAGGGATGGATTTGCCATGTGTAAAACATGCCAGGACACTGGAGGCCTGGGTGCTTGGGTATCACCTGTTCTTGCAGGTAGGTGGGATTCCTTTCACTTCACCCAGGCCATGGAAATTTCCATAGGCAAAATGTTGGCTTGTGAGGACAGAGGCAAGCACAACCTCTTGTTTTTCAACTGTAAAACAGTTTATGTTTTTAACAACAAAAACAGCAACCCATTTATGTTTTTAACCGTATCAATACGCATGAGAGAAGTCAAAGATTATGATTATGACAGGCTCTGGATCCAAATGATCAAACATGGATCACCTTGAGGTTTCAGGCAGACACCAAACTTCCTTCCAGGAGTGGGTTTTGCTGGCTCTGCCACACATCCCAGAGGATGAGGTCTTTGCCAAGGGTCCTGTTGCTTTGGGGATGTGGCTTTGACAGTGATTACCTGTTCCAAAGCGCATCTCAGGGTGTAGGAAAAGCAGATATTTGGTAAGACTGGGCCAGAACAGTGGTCTGATATTCTGGCTCAGATTTGGAGCATCCCAGTGCATGCCTTCACCTCTTAGATACACTGTTATTAGCAGAACATTTGGAAGTAGCTGCTGGCAAGGCATTTTGCACTGTGCGGTTATGTTTGCCCTACAACATCCATCTTGCCATGCTCACTGCTCCCTGTCCCTTGTTGAAAGGCTCTTCCTGGCATGCCTCACACTATCAATGTATTTCTCTGCTACACAGTACAATAGGATCATTATCCTGGGATCAGTCCTTAGACACTGCTGGAGTCAGAAAATACTGCTCTGAGTGTTGAATATTAACTTACTGACTGCTGCTCTGAGGCAATTGGACACAGACAGGAGGTAACGCAGCTGAATGTCCTGTCTCTTTTCCTACAKAATGCACAAAGATTTGAAAAGTGGGACATAAGGGGTCAAAAGCTTTAGACATTCTAAAGGCAAGCAATTTGGAAATAAATCAGCAAGTTGCCACGTAGGGAGGGAGAGATTAGTGTGAAGTGTAATGGCCCTACTGCAATGTGCTCACTAAGCACTCACTGGCATTTTAAACTCCATGAGATTTGATTTTGAGACTTCAAGTGAAAATAAATCATAAAAAGAGGTGCTCAGAACTCAAGAGCTATGATCTAACACAACACATAAGGAATACAACCAACAGGAAGCAGCCCATTCCCTTCTGCCACAGCCAGCACAGAAGAGGCTCCACAAAGGGAATAGGTCACAAACTTCTCGAGTCCAGGACAGACCCTGGCCCAGATATAAAATAGGACAAGACACAAAAAAGCAAGACTGAGAAGCTGGAACAACAGCAGTGCCCAAGGCACAGAAGAGACGGACATYGGTGGCCTGGCAGTGTCTGAGGGGTGCCTAGCTGCCTTCATTTTGGGTAAGAATTATTCTGAAGCACTTACAATCACCTGGGGACAAGGCTTCAGAGCATCTGGGTCTTTCACTTTAATACACAGTAGCCGCCGGTGTTTTTGTTTACTCAAGTTCCTTCTTTTTCTGTAAATAATTGCTTCTGCTTCACTTGAGCTGTCTCTCCAGCAGACAAGAAGCATTCTGGGCAGGCAGGTCAGCAASCACCCTGTTCCCAAAAGAGGACATGCAACTCTAACTCAAAATTTGGGCTCTAAGGCAAGGATATGTTTGAAACACACCCTGTTAAGCATTTTTTGCCTCTCCTGCWTCCTAAAAATAAAGCAAGAGGAAGCCCTGCTGCCAAAGCAGCTCTGCAAAGCAACCTGCACTGGGAATTTTCATCAGGGAAGGACAACAGTAGCAGGGAGCATTTCCAACCCTCTGCCACAGGCACAGATGCTTGAACTACCTGCTCAGCCTTTGTGTGGCTCTTTCAGGCCTTCTACAGGCTTAGAGCTGGGGCTGAAGATCCTGAGTCCCTCCAAGAGAGATGGAGCCCCTTATTGCCAGGGTTTGGATTTCCCTCATGCCTTTTACGTTACCCCATTTCCTGCCGGTGTGGCTCTGCTGCACAAGCACCTTGGTGCAGATGTTTTCTGGTTTGGGCTCTGCTCAGGCTGTGTCAGGACATTTCTCCCCGCTCTGCAGCTACCTTTGGCCCTCCTTTACCATTTTCCTGTCACTGTAGCTGCCACCTGTGCTCCCYGCCAGGCTGCAGGAGCTTTCCTTTGGCCTTACTTGTGCTGCTGCTCTCTGTCTGTGTTTCTATCTGCTCCACTCTGAGCAGCAGATGCAAACGACCACCTCTTTTCTCCATTTCTTCATTGTGAGTGTCTTGTTTTAGTGTAACTGCTTCTAAAGCCTGGCTGCTGGACTGCAACCCAGCCCCCTGCACCCATTTCCTTCAGTAGATGCGTTGGTCATTCCCTGTTTAGTCTTAGGGAAAAAGCTTTGCTGTGGCCCAGCTCTGGCAGGTAAGGATCTCCTTCCTGACTGCCTTGTTTTGACTATCAGTCCCTGYACTGTTTATGCTGCTAACTTTGTTTGCTCTCGCTCTTCTTCATTTTTGATACCCACGGCAAGACATCTGGTGCTCAAATCTGGCCTGTGAAGTGCTGAATGGCACAAATTCCGCTGCAGAGTGCTACGAGCCGTGTCAGAGCAGGGCATGCAAGGCCTGTCAGACTCTGGGAAGGCACTGCTCTACTCCTGATCAGCTCTTGCCAGAGCTTCCTCCAGAGCCAGCTCCCAGAAAGCAGACCATCCATCTCCTGTCCTTAAAAACGACCACTTGCAAAGGTGTCTTGGATCTGCAGGAAGATCCCAGCTGATCAGTGTTTACCCTGACCATGCTCTGCAGTGCTCATTGGTGCTTGGCCAGTGGAACAGCCTGACCCCAATAAAGCACCCTCTATCCCTAGGTATGAAGTTATTCATTTCCTAATGGCAGCTCTTATATCCTCAGGGATTACTGCTTGTCCTGCTTTAAATAAAATCYCATCTTGCACATGTGCACACACACACACAGACACAAACACTCGATCCTTTGCCTGGTAATGAGATGGGCGATGCTTGTGCTCCTTCATCCTCCCAGCAGAGCTGCACACTCTGGACACAAAGTGGTTCCATGCCTTTATCACTGCACCCAGACAGCTGCCAGGAGCACTCAGCACTTCCTCAGCACGCTCTCCTTGTGCTGGAGCTCACACTGCATCTTCATGCCATGTCCCAAAGTGACACACTGGGACTCTCCCACCCCCCTGAGCAGGAGCAGCAGTTCCTTGTTTATCTGGCTCCATCCTGGTCGTGTCAGGGCTCCACCAGGAAGTGCTCCAGGTGCTGACTTTGCAGCAAGGTCCAAGCTTTCCGTGGCTCTGTCTGTTCCAGGGGTTTATAGCAATTTGGGACTGGTTCCCTGCACTGGATTGCCTTTACCCCATCACATGGGGCCCTGACTGGTGCCAGATCTTGTCTGTGTGACAACTTCTTTGATGATTCTTGTGTCTCAAGAGGCAGGAGGACAAAAAGAAGAACCCAGTAGTTTATCTTCTCTATGAGCCACTAGAAATCCTTCACCACTTTTGCTCTGGACATTTCCTTCATGGCTCTAAGGTTTTTGAGATATAGTTGGAAACACTGAAAAGTTCAGAGGTGTGCAGGCCACCATTCTCTGCAACCTTCAGCTTATCTGCATCCAGTGTAATACCCTGTTCTGAGGGTCTGGAATCATGGCTGGGGCTCCTTCTTCTTCAACACTTCCAGTTCCAGTGGAAGCTGCCCTCAGCCACTGCCTTGGTGCCTGGGAATCCCTCCACTGTATGTCTTAGTTTCTGCTGGGAACACACATGATCATGATCCCAGCGTTCACATTCTGTCAGGTGTGATAAAGATAACCATGAATCCAGTGTAAGATGCTGCCCTGACTCATAAGAAATACTGAATACTTTTGAATTTGATACATCTAATTGAGCCTGACTTCTGTCACTGCTGAAGACTGGTGACGTCAATCCTGTAGACACTGGTTTGGCATCAGTGTAGATTCTCATTTTATGCAGATACCTCTTGTTTTTCATTGTCACTGTCACTGATGTATGCTCTGCTCCTTTCTCTGTAGGTCTCTTCACATCTTTCCTTTATATCTCTCCTTTACATCTCTCCTTTTCAGGAATTTCCCCTCAGTAATGCTGAGAGTGCCAACAGACTGCCATGTTTTGGCAGCCTGAATTTCAGGTCTGCAGTCAGCTTCTGAGGCAGGCACCATCCTGCTTAAACAATAAGGCAACACTTTTGGGGAAGGCTAAATAAAGCCCGTGAGGACTTCTCCCTCCACAAGGCTTGCTCAGTGATGGATGGTCTTTGTGAGTGTCCTTTATCATAAGACCAAGTGATAATGTGCCATATTTCATGGCAACTTATCAAGGGCTTGCAACTGTCCACTGGCTTTAAAATATCCTCTGCTGTAAACTCCAAGTCCTATTGCTGCAGTCTAATGTTGCTGTTAATGAGCCTTCCTGGAGTTCTGTTGCAGGTGACCTTGCAGCCCAGCGAGGGCTAAACCTGGCTCTGGTTTTGTGGGGTAGTTGTGATTATGGCTATGGCAAGACTGGTAGATTATTTGAGCACTGGGAGTATCCTGAAATGCCTTGAGTTCCTAAACACACTTTGTTTTCTCAGAGAACTCCACTAAGAGGGTTTGCTCAGCTCTGAGAAGAAAAGGCTTTGGGGTGGCCTCATTGCAGCATTCCAGTACCTGAAGGAGCCTCCAAAAAAGATGGAGAGAGACTCTTGGCAAGGGCCTGGAGTGACAGGACATGGGGGAATGGCTTCACACTGACAGAGAGGTTTATTAGGATATTAGGAAGAAATTGTTCCCTGTAAGGGTGGTGAGGCCCTGGCACAGGTTGCCCAGAGAAGCTGTGGCTGCCCCATCCCTGGCAGTGTTCCAGGCCAGGTTRGATGGGGCTCGGAGCAACCTGGGATAGTGGAAGGTGTCCCTGCCCATGGCAGGAGGTTGCAATGAGCTGATCTTTAAGGTCCCTTCCAACCCAAGCTATTCCATGATTATGTGATTCTATGATTCATCACCACTCTGCCTCAAGCTTGGGGCTTCATAACAAGACTTGTTGTTTCAAAACAACTTTCTGATTCACTCCTGGGCAGCTCGATGCCATATGAGGTGG
This sequence comes from Parotia lawesii, assembly GCA_003713295.1. Lineage (NCBI taxonomy): Eukaryota > Metazoa > Chordata > Aves > Passeriformes > Paradisaeidae > Parotia > Parotia lawesii. The sequence goes on from RAHM01000138.1 coordinate 1,690,382, forward strand.
GGCTTTGTTTAGATATGCGTCAGCATCTTTTTTTATAAGGTGGAATCATCCTGCAAATGAGCTCACACAGGAGAAAACTCAGACTTCCCGAAGCTGACTTCTTGGCTGTGTATTGCAAGGACCCACTGCAAGGACTGCTTTTGGGGTTTAATGGGAATGTGTTTGCTCTGGTGGTGCTCTGTCCTCCTCAGGTGTTCCCTTCTCTGGCAGCGGCATGTCGTGTGGTGCTTGCCACTCATGACACGGGGAAAGGTCACTCTCTGCACTTAGTGGCCAGCAGCACTCTTGACAAATATATTCTTGCTATGGTGCTTTCATAAGATCTCACACTAAGTCATCCAATAATGGGAAGCCAAAAGTGGCTCCTGTTAAGAAAAAACTCCCGTGTATTAAAAACCTGAATATGCTCAGAGGTGGACTGGCACTTTGTTTCCATTTCTGATTATACAGCTGCATTTGAGGAGGACAGAAGGCTCAACCCCAATCCAATACAGAACATTTTCTGGTTTTCCCTGCCCAGCCATTCTCCCACTGCCACACTTTGTGCCTTTCCAAACCACTGATGTGGGATATAGAGGCAAGGCAGGGGCATCTTTTCTCTCCAGGCTGGTCCTAATGGCACAACTATCATATGAGTGAAGGCAGTTTCTGTCTCCTTCTTCACGGGGATAACTCCCAAGCTCTCCTCTTCCCTCTGTGTAGCAACAGGACTGGGTCTACTCCTTGCCTTTTTTGATCACAGAGGGCCCATATTTAAGGCTTTAAAAAGGAGCAGGACAAACAACAAAATTATATGACAAGAGGGAACCAAAGTAATTGTCATCTCCCATCAGCTATCAGTATGCTTTGAAGCATGACATTTGATTATTCCAGTCACAAAAAATGCCTAACGATACTGAAGGATATTAGCAAGGCTCATAAATCAGTACTAAAAGATTAAAACCTTTTAAAGGATTCTTCGTTCCCCTCAAGGAAGAAAACYCAACTGTCAACACCACGAGCTCACCTTTGGTTCCATCTGTTGGCTCTTTCCATGTCATGAACCAGAATGATTGACAGAGCCTCTGCACAGCAAATTTGGGCCAAAACATCTTACTTCATCCTCTGCCTCCAAGGCCATTAAATGAGGTGTGTGGTGACACCTGCACAACTCCTTGCTGGATTTGGGCAGCTCAAAATGGAGCTATAATGTTTCCAGGTTRGTTTCCAGGCTTAGATGGATTGGGATTACAATGCCCATGAGGATCCATAGTGTTCAAACAACCAGGACATCCTTTGCCATTGGATTTCACAATGGTTTTTATCACACAAAATGTCTCCTCAGGGTGAGGAAATTTTGGGGGTCACTCAAGACACTCACAGGAATGATGCCATGCTCAGAAATCCACTGTGCTTCTGCGTCCATCGATTTCAATCAGGGTTTTCCAGGTTCCCTGGTGACAGTGTTTAAAGCCTGTTTCACTGTGTAAAGCCAATGCTTATTTTTTATTCCTGTTTCAGATTCACATTCATTCAGGGTTTTTTTGTAATCCTTACAACACACAAGGACTTTTAATCAACAACTAAATTCTTTCAAAAAAAAAAAAATTGCTGTTCTTTTTTATCACAACAGTACCACCAGACTTCCTACCACACAAAGCTGAAAAGGTTTTTGCAAGTTTTAGTTTCCCTATGAGAAAATTTTGCTCCTGAAGAGAACTTCTCTGCCTGGCTCTTTGGGGGGATTACCAGTTCAACTGCTGCTGGCCATTTTCTGCAATATTTAAGGTAGGAAATAGCAGCCTGACTTCAAATTTGGCAGCAAGCTGGATTCTCCTTCCATTCCTCATCATTTAATTGAAGCTACTTAGCGCTATAATGTGTAACATACGACCTCCTTGCAAGCCCTAGTTACACTGCTCATTAGTCTGTGTACTTTAACAAGATTTTATTGACCCTATGGCTAACAGCCCACTTAGAAAGATCCCTCCTTCCAGCATGACTGCTTGTCAGTAATGGTAGTTAGATTGCAAAGAGAAATCCCAGAGTTCAAAGCTATATGAGGAGGGGGGAGAGCAATATCCCAGTTTGTCCTTTTGCTACAAAGGAAAAACAAAGGCTGCTATTACTCCTGGCTTTTTTCTTCTGTGCCTGGTGTGCACACAGCTCCCAATGAGGATTTGGGTTCTGCTGTGCTAAGGCAGCTCTCAGAAACCAGCAGCCTAAGGAGCTGTGACAGGCAAAGGAAGCAGTTTAAAGTCCTGTTTTCCGGATGCAAAAGCAGAATGTACAGCCTTGCCTGCAATCCTGCAGGAAGCGAAGGGCAGAGCAGCACTGTGGACTGGGGCCTCTGCTTGTGAGATCTGCATTTTCATCCCACTCCTGAGCATCCTTAGGGCTGGGACAGGGGGATAAAGCACTGCACCAGAGGCAGGGCAGCGCTCACTCACAGAGCTCCTGCTGCACAGCAGCTCCGAGCGCACCGAATGCAGAGCTCCCGGAACACTTTGCAGCCAGCCCTGTCACCCAGGCATGGAATTCACTGCCATAAGAGGACGTTGAGTCAAAGGCTCTAACCGAGTTTCTCAAAGGGTTGGAAAACAGCCCGGTTAGTTTAGGTGATGGGACAGCCTTTCTCTTTTTGGGGGGGGCAGTTTGTACAGGGTCCGGGGCTGGGTGCTGATGCTGAGCTGCTGAACTTCAGCCAGAAAACTGTGCTCTATTTTTCACTGGAAGAAGACCCTCTCTTTTTATTTTGTGTTTTGATTGTTTCAACCAGGAGTGGCAGAAAGAGACTTCTCTCTTGCTCGGAATTTCACCAGAAGTTTATCACAATGCTTTCAGCATATGTGACACTCACTGAAAAAAAAAAAAAAGAAAAACAACAACAAAACCCACCCTATACCAGACTAGACAGGAAATCTGTTTGTTTCTTTGCACTTATGTTTCCACAGGGCTGGTGAATACAGTATGCTAACTAGCTGTGATTGCAGCACTGCCAGGGGTAGAGGATTTTAGAATGGTTTTTACTCTAGAAAAAAAAAAAAAAACCAAAAAAACCCCACAACATCATCAAAAAACGTCACCCCCAAACAACAAAACACGGGCATAAGTAAGGGGAAGGGAAGAAGAGACAGAAACCACTCGGGAGGTCGGGTGGTTAAGTATTTTTGGACAGCCAAGGTGGTGATCTTAAGTGAAGATAATGTATTATGCAGTGGAAAGCTAATGAGACCAGGTCTGTTAAACACGGACTTGGTGTTACTTAGCTCCGGAGTGCTTCAAATTACACAGGCTCGGGTTGTATTTGATCACCGCTCCCGCTCCGACAAAGTGAGCAGCAGGCTTTTATATAATGTAAGTGATCATAGACTGTGGGGAACAATCCTGCGCTGGCAGGGCAGGCAAGCTGATGACATAATGGGTCTTCTCYATCTCGAAGTTATGTGATTCATCAATTAAACGAATTCGGTGGCATAAAGCAGCATGAAAGGGCAATTTCCCTGCCCGACGATTAACCCTCCCAATTCCAGCCGCTCCGCTCGGGATTTAGCCTCCACCAGCGTGTCCAGGAGGCTCCGGATGCGCAGCCCCGTTCAGTACCGAGGCGGGCCGGGGGCCGGGGCCAGGGGGGCTCCGGGCACTGCGGGCGCAGCCGCCGCCCTCCGGGGCCGCAGCCGCGCTCCGTGCGGGATGTGCGGCCGCGCTCGGCCGCAGGTGCTGCGGGRGGACCTGCGGGGGACGAAGCGCTGTCCCGCCGTCCCTCGGCGCGTCGGGAAGCGGCTGCTCGGCGCACCTGTCCGGGCTGCCCGCGCCTCCCCTGCCGGCTGCCCGGGATCCCGCTGGCTCCCGCATCCCATCCCGCAGCCCCATCCCGGGGCCGCCCGCATTGCGTCGGGGGCGCGGCGCGCAGCGTGCGGGGGCGGCCGGCCCGGGGGCAGCGCGCATCCCTCCCTCCTCCGCCGGCCCCGGCCCCCGGCTCCCCCGCCCTCCCGCTCCCCGAGCTGCACCAAACAGCTCTCAGGTTTCTGCTGATACTGCAGCGTCAAGAAATGGCTCGAGTTTGCTCCTCGCTCTTATGCATTCAGCAGCCCTCTCGCTCCTGCCACACGCGTCCAGCTCCTGCCTCCTCCTGCCTCCGCCGCTGCTGCTGCCGGGACGAGCCAAGACCGACTCCGGGGATGCGGCTGCAGGGCTGCGGCGCTCTGACATCTCCCCCGCCGCCGCTGCCCAGCGCCCGGCTCCTTTTCCAGCTGTCCTAAGGGAGGAGAGCTGTAGAGCCAGCAGCTATCTAGGACTTCTTGATTTTATTGACTAACTCAAGCCTTTTGGAAAAGGTACTTTGCACTCTTTTCCACACACCCCCCCCCACCCCCCACTGCGGTTCTCAGCAGAAACTAATTAAACCCACTCGCCCTTGGTGCAGCCTAAGACAGTGTATGAATATTTCAGTGTCTCGCAGGCAGCCCTGTAAAGCGATCGCTGTGTTATAAAGAGGGGCGCAAGAGGAGGAGGAGGAGGGTTAAGTTTGCCGCTGCGGTTTTTGTTTTGGTTTGGTTTTTTTGGATGCTGCTGCAAGGCGACTTGACGCATTCCGGCACTGGCTCCTACTCCTAAGCGGCGCGTCTCACCCGGAGCAGGTAAGGAAAAGCCCCTTCTCCCCGCCGCTGTTACRCTCGATTTTGGACGGTTCGGGTCTGGGATGTCGACCTCCCTCCCCCTGTCTCTCTCTCTCAGTTACGTTTAGCTGCAGCAAAGCAGGAGGGGAGATGCTTTGCTCCCCCTCTCCTAATCCCCCCCCCCCCCCCCCAGTTGGTGTGATGAAGTTGTCCGTGCTCAGCTAAGTCTCCACAGCGGGGAGCGCGGTGCTCAGGAGACTCCTTGCAGGAGCTGACCCCGCGGAAGTTGCCTGGGAAGCCCTCCCGATGAGTTCGGGGCWCCTTCCTGCCTTGGAGGCCCTGGTGCACGTCCGGGGATGTGTAGGAACGCGTAGAGCTCCGCACGTGCTGCCGTAGTGGGCAGAACGGGATGTTCCTGCTGGTGTGAAAGCCAATCCATTGCGCCTGAGCGTGTGTGTGCGTGTGTGTGTGTGTGTGTTTGTGGAGGGGCTTGGGGGCTGGTTTATTCTGTTTCTCTCCTCCCTGGCAGCCTCCATCCTGCAAGTGAGCTTTCTGCCTTCAAAGCAGAGTATTTCCATCCCTCCCTCCCTCCCCAGCGCAAAAGAGGAGAGGACCAGGGCAGTGGTGGTGGGGAGGGGGAAGGAAGAGGCAGGTGATGGAAATTTGCTGAGTTGGCATTGCAAAGACTCGCCTCCCAGCCAGCCCGTGATTTATATATTTATTTCTGTATTTATTTATTTATTTTATGTGTATGTGCGTGCATGTGTGTGTGTGTGTGTGTGTGGTAGCTTCGTGACAGCAGCTGCGGCGATGGTCGAGCCGGCGAGAAAAGTGGACGGATCGAGTTAAAGGCTAAAGGAGACGGCTGGGGAGGGGAGCCCCAGCGTGGGGGTGCACTCCATAGACCTTCAGCCTCCCGGTTTGGGGGACAGGACCCCTCACCTTACCTGCCCTCTGCCCCCCCTAAAGGTACTTCTTCCCTCTTTCTTCACCCTCCCGTCATCCCTGATGCCTCTCCCTTCATCCCGCCCCTCTTTTCCCCTTTTGGGTATTTCCATCCTTTAGGCTCCTCATCCACCCCTTCCTCAAGCTCCCCGTCCCACCTCAACCCCCCCACCCCTGAACCGCCCTGGGTCTCTCTGTGCTCCTCCATCCTCCTCCTCCTCCTCCCTTTCCCTCACTTCTCCCCTGCCCCTTGGTCCCCTTTCCCGTGTGCCACCATGACCGTGATGGCTGGAGAGAACATGGACGAGACTTCTGCGCTACCTGGCCACCCCCAGGATAGCTACCAGCCCGCTGCCCACGACGACCACGAGTGCTGTGAGCGCGTGGTGATAAACATTGCGGGACTGCGCTTCGAGACGCAGCTGAAGACTTTAGCCCAGTTCCCCAACACGCTGCTGGGCAACCCCAAGAAGCGCATGCGCTACTTCGACCCGCTCCGCAACGAGTACTTCTTCGACCGCAACCGGCCCAGCTTYGACGCCATCCTCTACTACTACCAGTCCGGGGGGCGGCTGCGCCGGCCGGTCAATGTCCCCCTGGACATGTTCTCTGAGGAGATCAAATTTTATGAGCTGGGTGAAGAGGCCATGGAGAAGTTCCGGGAAGATGAAGGATTCATTAAAGATGAGGAGAGACCCTTGCCGGAGGGGGAGTACCAGCGCCAAGTGTGGCTCCTCTTTGAGTACCCAGAGAGCTCTGGGCCGGCAAGGGTTATTGCAATAGTCTCTGTCATGGTGATCCTCATCTCCATCGTGATCTTCTGCCTAGAGACATTACCCGAGCTGAAGGAGGACAAGGAGTACACAGTGCACCGCACTGACAACACCACCCAGGTCTACAAATCCAACATCTTCACAGATCCCTTCTTTGTTGTGGAGACYCTGTGCATCATCTGGTTCTCCTTTGAGCTGGTGGTGCGCTTCTTTGCTTGCCCTAGCAAGACTGATTTCTTCAAGAACATAATGAACTTCATTGACATTGTGGCCATCATCCCTTACTTCATCACCCTGGGCACCGAGATGGCCGAGCGGGAGGGGACTCAGAAAGGAGAGCAGGCCACCTCCTTGGCCATCCTGAGAGTCATCAGACTGGTAAGAGTMTTTCGAATCTTCAAACTCTCCCGGCACTCTAAGGGCCTCCAGATTTTGGGACAGACCCTCAAAGCAAGTATGAGAGAGCTAGGTTTACTAATCTTCTTCCTCTTCATTGGGGTGATTTTGTTCTCTAGTGCTGTATATTTTGCTGAGGCTGAAGAACCTGAGTCTCATTTCACAAGTATCCCTGATGCTTTCTGGTGGGCGGTGGTATCCATGACCACTGTGGGCTATGGTGACATGTACCCTGTGACAATTGGAGGCAAAATCGTAGGCTCCTTGTGTGCCATCGCTGGTGTGCTGACAATTGCCCTGCCTGTACCTGTCATCGTGTCCAACTTCAACTACTTCTACCACCGAGAAACAGAAGGGGAAGAACAGGCTCAGTTACTTCACGTTAGCTCCCCTAATTTAGCATCTGACAGTGATCTCAGTCGCCGCAGCTCCTCCACAATCAGCAAATCTGAGTACATGGAAATCGAAGAGGATATGAATAATAGCATAGACAATTTTAGAGAGGCTAATCTCAGAACTGGCAACTGCACTGTAGCCAACCAAAACTGCGTTAATAAAAGCAAGCTGCTGACTGATGTGTAAACAAAAAGAAAACAAAACAAAATCCCCACTCACAGCTTGAAGACTTTAGTGACACAGTCACACTTTGTAGATGCTTTACTGATAGTCTTTGAATGCTTTATTTACCTCGTAAATGCATTGTTGCATTGCGAATCTTTGCTCTGCGATAAAGAAGCTTCCAGGATCCATGAAAGATAAAATTTTGTTAATTTTCAAAAAAGCATTTTCCACCTGGTAAACGATGACCATTTGAACTAGTTTAGTTTTAAGCCGTTATGATGCTAGACCTAAACTTTTCCTCTCCCATCTCTTTTTTTTTTTTTTTTTCTTTTTGGATAAAGTTATCTTAAACTAAGCAAGACAGTTTTTAGAGCTATTAAGCATATGCATGGATTCCAGTAAAAATATTCTGCAAAACTGCACAGTTGCAAGAAAGTGCATCAGATAATAATAGTACAAAAAGATCAGCCAAAACCTGCGGCGAGCATTTGCCGTGGTGTTTATGAAGGAGTGCAAATTTTCCTTCCGCCCCCTCTGTGAAAGATTCCGTCCTTCCGAACTACAGATCCACACAGCACCTTATTAAAAAACCTACTTAAGCCTGGTCTCTTTTGCTGTCCATAGAAGAAATGTCCTAAAAGGAGAATAACAAACAAAACTKATGACAAAACATCTGCAATGCTGCTAAGTTCTCTCACATGCAGATGATAGAAACACACTTTTCTCCCCCTCCCTGTTCGGAACTGGATACAAAACTTTAAGCCCCTCTGTTGCAAGATAGCACAATGGAGTTTAATAGAAGCATGTTTGAATTTGATACTATTTATTTTATGATCGCATGCTTGAAACGTTACCTCAGACAATAGCGGATAAGCTTTCGTTTGAACTGAATCTTCTAAAAATAGGTCCTTTCTCCTCTCTTTTTTCGTTTCTTTTCTTTTTTCTTTTTGATTTGCATTCACCAGAAGTGCACTCCTTAATTTATTAAATCGTTGACTAGTAATTTAAAGTACTGTATTTAAGTGCGTATGTTAGTCAAATGGGAACAATAACTTTTGGAGATCAAAGCATGTTCAAATATTCAGCATTATGGCCTATTTGATTAAAGTGTAACTTGAATTAATTAGTGCATGAATTCAATGATAATAATAATAATAATGATGATAATAACAACAATAATGATAACAATAAAAATAAAAAAAATGAGCTTGATAGACTGAGGGCCTGAATGAACTGATTAGAGAAACCTGATTGTTTTCCTGCATTGCTCAGGGAAATGTGTTGGCTTTTGTCCAGGCGTTGTCGGAAAGGAACATATCCCATCCCTTAAAGGGAAAGCTATATGGAAAATTAAGAAGTCAAGTTATATATAGCAACACCTAAAAACCTAGTATCCTCTATAGATGAAAGGTGCAGATGCATGCTTTTTGGTGCATTCTCAGAATGTAAATGAAACTTATCTATTATATGCATCCAAATTGCAGCAGCTGGTTTCTTTTGCAGTCATCAGTTGAGACTTCTTTGTACCCCCCCAAAACTCACTGAAGAGACTCAGCAGATTGATGGAGAGAGTTGCGCAGTGCCTTTATCTTACACCCCCCAAATTGCTGAAAGTGCCTCCAGGAACTGAGCGGATCAGAGACACCGAGGGAAAGGGCAAGGAGTCAGTCCACTGTCAGGGATGTCCTGTGCTGTCTCCTGGCACAGCACGGAAGGGTTTAGGGATAGAAGGATCAAGTGTGAGTGAGAGGAATGCAGAAGAGGCGGGCAGAGACCACCAGTGCCCATGGGATACTTTCCTCCCCCAGCCAGTCTGATGCTGCAGGGCTCAGCATTTGCTTCTGTCAAATAACTCCTAGTTGTGTTCACACAAGGCTTCAGGTTTCCCCAGGCTGTTCATAGAGACATCGCTGCTGTCATTGTATCTGCCCTTCCTTTCCCTGAGGTGGCTTTTTGGCAGCTTGTCCCTGCAGGGCAGGAGGAACATGGGCTCTGGCATCGCCAGACTGAAGGACTGTGCTCTTCTTTCCCTTAGATTCCCCAGCAGGTAGATGGGAAAGGCTTTGCAGGGCCCTCCCATCCCTGTCTCCTCCATCTCCTTTCAGATCTTAGATCCCGTCACAGTCTTTGGGCCATATTCTTCTTTCTGGTCCCTGATCTTACTCTACTTCCATCATTTCCTGGTGAGGGAAGCAATGCTAGGAGAAGGTATCTTCTGCAACATGCCAGCCTTGACTGCTAGGCCCTGGAAGATAATAACCTTTGATCTGAACTAACGTAGGCACTAATCTTAATTTTTCAAATGGACAAAGTTGAGGATCTTCATTCTGCACTTAGCATGTGGCCAACTGCTGTTGAACACGTCTCCTTCCACACTGTACAGATCCTTTCCTCCCCTATCTTTCTGATATATGTATATATGTGTATAAATATATATATATATATACGTCTGTCTGCTCCTGTGTGTGTCACATACGTATGCAGACGCATGTATATATAAAATAAAATCAAATCGAGGCACTTACAGTTAAAAAACAACCCTAACTCTGCAGTTACGCACAAGCTTGACCTGCCAGGTTTCCAGAAAGACTTGACTTTATTTCTCACTGTGTGACTTCTGTGAATCTTAGCGACGAGAAAGATCAAGAACTGAGGGAGCTCTTAACTCCTGCAAGAAGTGCAAAGCATCAGATAAAACAGGGCATTACATCCTCTAGGTAGATGTTGTAAAGCTTCTTTCCTGTCCCCTGCTCATGCCCTTGCCCATTGTACACCTCTCTCCCCGTTAAATTCCAGTGGTCCTGATCTTCCCAAGCTCTTGAATCCTAGGATAGGACTTCTGATGTCCAAATGGACTTGAATGCTGCACTCAGCTTATAAAACCACCATCTGACTAAACTAAACAGCAATAATCAATTCAGTGCTGTGGGACCGATGATCAGAAGGATGCATTTGGGAGATGAAGCCTCACTTGGGTAACTTCTGCCCCAGCTGGGTGTGCACACCTTAATTTAATGTGCAGAGTGATGATCATTCTGCTTATGCACAGAGAAAAGTGCTGCATGCAGCGATGCTTTGTCAGGAGACCRGGACGGATCATTAGGACTCGTGGTCTGGGGAGCCTGAATGTTGCTTTGTCCATTTATAGCTCACTGCAAAGGATCTCAATCCATATGGAGTACAGGAATTAACCTCATGTAGCATAGGCATGCGTTTTGACACAAAAAAATAAACAACAAAAACAAGGCTCTTACTCCCTTTACACAGGAGTGCTGAAATGTCTTTGTGGGCCTGAAGGTGCACTTAACAAACTGCCTGTTCTTATCAGCAAGCATCCTTTTTTATTTATTTCTTTATTCCATTTCTTTTTATATCTCTTTTTTTCTTTTTTTTTTGGCCCTTATGTTTCTTTTTGCCACATGTGGACTCTAAGGGGTTTTTTATGTAACTGGAAGAGGACTGGAAATGAGCTGAAGGCCAGTTTAGTGCTTCTCTGAAAGAGTCAAGAGAATTCATTTGGTAGGGACCTCCTGGAAGTGATGCCAGTGTTATGCTGGACAGGGAACCCAGTGGATGTGGCAGTCTTTAGTTTGATGAGGGGAAGGCAGATTTTCCAGCAGAAGGAGTCATTCCCCAAGCCCCCTTTACCGCCCACTGCTCTGTGCCCCTCTGTGCTTCTTAGCTGGTCCTGTGCAGCTTTTCCTTCGTCCACCCAGGGAAAAGGGTGAGGGAATTTACCTGGCAAGGGCAAGGCAGCAGTGCACTGCAGTGCAGAGGCAGGAATGAAGCGGAGAGGCATCAGGCAGGAATCCCATAGGGCGGCATCCCTGCCAGAATTCTCCATCTGGTCCTACCATACTTCTCTCTAGAGCACTAGGGAGAGGCAGAGGAGCAAGGGGGAGAGTGAAAATGATGGACTCTGTGCCCCRTTCCTTCACAGAACTGAGGGGTTGCTGCCAGACTGCCAAGAGCTCAAATCCTCTGTGTGGCAGCTCCAGCACGGGCCATGAACTGGATGTAGTTGCCTTCATGAGGAAGTTAGGGTACAGTAAGCCAGGCTGTGAGTTCACAGCATCCCAGCAAACCCGTGCAGATTCCCTGCATGGGGTCTCCTGAGCCTTGTCTCYGCCGGGGACTTCAGGAAAGCTAATCCGAATTAATGAAAGGTGTGCATTTAAAGTAGATTTGTTAAACTGCTTTAAAGCCCAGCATGGACATTCTGTTGCAGTATTAAAGCAGCCTTAATCTGATTTGGAGTCATTCTTTTTGAAAGGGAAGTAACCTGAATTGAATTAAGGCTGCTTTAATTCCGAACACAATGGGGCTTAATGCAGTTTACCTCATCTGCCTCACAAGTCCATTCAGACAGATAAGCCTGTAGTAATCATTACATGTACTRGAACTGACCCCACTGTGCAGGGGGTGGCTGGGCAGAGCGTGCCCACGTGCAGCAAAACTCTTGGTACACGAGTGCTGCAGACTCACAGCCTGGCTTACTGAGGGGAAAACTAACACTTGATCCCTTCCTTAGTTCCTGGTTTACACCTTTGTCAGGATAATCCACCCTGCTGCCTTTGGGGAAGCTGAAAATGATTGTGGCCCAAGGAAATTAATTCCCACTTTACAAAACCGCACACGTGCTTAGCCTGACGTACTCGTGGTCACGTGGACAAGCACTTGAAAGACAGAACGAAGCACTGGAGACAGGACAAAATTCAGCCAAAGTCTTCTTGCTTGCAGCAGTGGTTTTTGCCCACGCAGAGATTTCAGAGRTCAGACCCTTCTTAGCAAATCAGCTGTGTATCATTCATTGTAGGCTGCAGTGGCCCAAATCGGCAACAGGAGCAGTAGCAACTCTTATTGRCAGGGTTTTTTCTTTACTAAGGGAWGATTGTTTTCATTAGGCAGAAGTACAGGAAGTCAGTTTCTATTATGAGAGAGTGAAGCCCAAGTGTAACCTCAAAACCTGCTGATTTTAAGGAACTGATGGCGAGTTTCACTTTTCCATAGTCCACACTTGAACAGTGCAGTTTCTTATATGCGCATTTATTAAACAAAACACAACAARCCCTAGGTCAGGAACATCTGAAATTTATTAGAAAAAGGTGGAAAGTTGTATTTTAGAACAAAATCTTCCGCATACATATGCAATACRTGGAGAGAAAGTATTCCTTTCCAGATACTACCTTGATAACTGTTGCTTGAGGGGTGCCATTCTGGATTAATCTTTTCCCCTAACCTGAAGAAGAGGGAGGTACTGCAGCTTTTCCAGGAATGGTCTGATCCTGTAGRCTTCCAGCAGCCTGATGCCAGTGATCCTCAGTAATTTCAGACTCACAGGGATGCAGAGTCAGCTCCAAGGTGTGATTTAGCCTCTGCAGCCGCAGAGCTGGATGGAACTGGAAAGCTGTCCTTGCAATTGCACAGCAGGGCAAGTTTGTCCCAGACCTGCCTCCTGCACGTCTGGAACAGGCTCCTTTTCTGAGATGCTTTAACCAGGGACCTACACTTCAATTTTGGTTGGACTTAATTCAGGCTGAGTTTCTTTTTCTGTTTTCTGTTGTTCTGGCTTTACTTAATCAGGTGTAGGGAATTTCTTTTTCCTGAAATGCTTATCAAGTATTCTTAAAGGTGTCAGTATTTGTATCTGCAAAAAAAAAAAAAAAAGAAACTTCAGGGTGTTCTACAGTTTCACTCAGTACAGGTGAACTTGCCACCGGTGAGGTCAACAATTTATGCTGTCAAGGCATAGCATGCTTTGATATTTTCAAAGGAAATAAAATGAAACTGAGGTCTTAACTGAAATTTGTCTCAAAGTTTCTGTTAATATCTATGTAATTCTGTATATTTCACCTGTTCACAGGCTCTAGCAAATGTCACTACAAGTTATATATAAAAAAAGACATCTTCCATTTCTAGTTTCTGTAATRAAATGAAGACGCTGCATTCAGTTCCTTTAGATGCATCAGTCTTTGATCCACGTTATTGTTTCAGTGACATTTCTATAATGTAATTGGGATCAAATGTATATTTTACTTTTGTACAAAACTAAAAATGATATTTTTATGACTAAATTCAGCAAACCCTTACCTATAACCTGCTACAATGAAATCTTTTTTTTTCCTTTTCCTTTACATGTAAAACATTGGGTTTTTTGCAGTATGTCGGTTTGAAATGAATAAATAACAGCTGTCAATAGAACTGTAAATGGCCTCTCAGACATACCTCTGACTTTAAAGATCAGATATTGCCGATGTGAAGTATATAAACGGAATAGTCTCCATATGAAAGTGCACCATCAGGGCAACAAACCATTTAAGCTGACACAGCTGTACTTATTTCCACTATTTACCAGTCGCTTATACTTTGGGTCAAGTATGTACTTCATTGTCACATTACAGTTCATTTTACTTCCAAGTAGTGAAATTGTTTGACTTACCATTTTTAGAACATCTGATGTTATGAGTTCTTGAACTATTTGAAATGCATAGTTTTCATCTATGCAGTTTTACCTGCTTCTGTACTCGTTCATCTGTTCATACTTGGCATCAATTAAAGATAATTTTTAAGGATCTTACCCAGGTTTATTCTGTCTGGTTATTTTCTGGAGTCTGGTTTCTCTGCTGTCACTATTGGCCAGTTCTGTCTGAAATGAATGGTTGCTTTATTGACAGTTTTCCTACTGAATGGTATAAGAAGTGGCAATGTAGTGAGTGGGAAATGTGGCTGTGGGCTTTGAGAGGCTTGTAAATGTCAACTCAAGCTTTACAGTGCAATTAATCCAAAGGTTTGGCTTCYCCAGGCTTTGGATCCAGCCCTGAGTAACGTTCTGGGGCCGAGCTGGGCTGCCCCCACTGCAGAGTCATCACTCAGTCCCACCAAAACCAGTAGAAATCAGGTTAAACCTACTGGCCGTGAACACTGATTGCAGCCTCCAAAGGCTTGTGGGTATTAATTAACATTATCATCGAAGTGCAGGCTTGAAACCAGGTTTCAAACCCCTGCGTGACCGACCATGGGCTTTGGGTTGGGTTGGATGTCAGCAAATCCAAGTGACTTGATGTTGTTTTCTTTGGAAAATTGCTTTTTCAAGGCGTGTTCCATGCAGAGCGCTCCGATGGAGCCACGTGTGCCGTGTCGCAGTGTTRTGTTGTACACAAAGGAGGCAGTGACATAAATGCTAATTAAATACTCATTATTTTGTGCCAAAGCTGTTGTGTGTTGGGAGTCTACCTACAGAGATGGGTTTTTCAGGAGATAGRGGCGGTTTCCAGCAGTGGGATGCATACAGAGCGCTGATCACACGTTGGTGAAATGAAGTGAAGGTACCCTGACCTCACGCGAGGCAGAACGTTTTGTGTGGCCTGTCCTGTGATTTTATTGCCTCACTTGTTTTGTTTTCTTGGTCGAGAAAAGCTTTTGTCAATGAAACCCTCGTTCATCGATAGCTTCGAGTGTCCAGTCAGTTGATTGAATATCACTTATAAACTGTCAGGAATGGTTTTGTTGAGCTGTCAGTAGGGATTTGCAGTGGTCTCAGATGGGTCTAGTCCAAGCTGTTTGTCTGTTGTTGGCTGCTTTGTGGTGGTGTTCTTAATTCAACGAGGTGCTTGTGTCCGTGCCTCCCTTCAAGGGTATGATCACTGTCATTGAGTTTTGCTGGCTCCAGGTGTGTCTGAAGTCTCATTGCGTCTTCCTTTTCTCTTTCTYGTGTTTAAAAAAACAAACCAAACCAAACAAAAAAAGCTTATCACCTCTAACAGTAGCAGTCTTCTCCCATTTGCTCTTGGTAAAGCTCCTGTTGTTTCCTGTTGAAACTTTGTGCATTCAGGACCAGGTCCTAGGACATGGTTTTGCCCTCTAAAATCACTCCATAAAAAAAAACCAAACAAAAACCAAACAAAAAAAACAACCAACACTGTGTACTGGGTTAGTTGAATCTCTGTGTTAATTCCTTACAGAAGTAAATGTGTGAGGTTTTTACCCCAACATGCAAATCCTCCTATGCTGTCTTTTACACTTCGTAATTTACAAAAATGTTGCCATGTTGAGTCCTTCCTTGGGTTACACCAAGCCWCCTCCTCTATAGGTTCTTGCAGTAATCACGCAAGGGCGTGGACTTCACACACAMGATGGAAAGTGCAAAGCCTTYATTGCGCAGTGAATATTCCCTAAATACCAGCACCYAACAGGATATCACATCATATAAACAGGAAAGATGTTCACCTCAGTGTCCCCCAATCACCTGGGGTATTGCACAGACATTGCCTATTATGGTAACARGTAAACAATRCCCTATAAGGTCACAAACTACAATTATCACATCTCATAGGYCCARCACTGTCCASAAACCCACAATCCTCTCTCAGCCCATCCCCGGTGACCTGGATGCACTYCCAGGGTCACCTCTGGGTCCAAGAAAGAGGCTCTCTCTCCGGCCCTCAGGGCCTGTCTCTCTTCCAGCACACAGTGCACCCCAACAATTCTCTCTAAAGCATCCTACACTGAGGGAAAAAAATGTGTCTCTGCAGGTGTAGCTTAGATAACACCTGATGATCCATGCAATAAGCTCCTCTGTCTTCTTCAGCTGCACAGGCAAGTGGGTTCCAAGAGGAGCAGTAATTCATCAGACTTTCAACACAGAGAGGGACACAGAGCCCATTCAGTAGCAAGGTGCTATTTTCCTGTTACCTTCTTGGTATAATATTGATGACTTCAACATAAATTTGATTTATCTGGCAGTTAGTCTTGGAGGTTGGTCAGCTTTTATGTACTGTTTCATTGATGGGTAGAAAACAATTGCTTTATGGAATCCTGTGAATCTCAGGTGTGAATATACACTCTCCTGCCATGCAGAAACCAGGTATTTACACTTCAATGAACAAGAATCCTAAAGCTCCAAGCCATAAAATGACTCTTAGYTCTGAAAGCAAAACTAAACTTTTCTCATGGGTGCACCCTTCCCCAGTTAAAGTGTTGCCCATCCTCTGCAGCACCTGGAGCAGGTGCCTTCGGGGCTGGCAGTTTAAGTCAGATGGTCTGACTGCCAAAGCCCGTCAGACATCTGATTCAGGGCTGTCCCCAAGCAGCTGCTCTGCCCTGCCACAGCCAAATACAGGCTCYTGAAGGAACCCAGGGCCCACAGGAGAAAACAGGGTTGTGTCTTTTCCCCTCTGAAGGCTGTAGAAAGACCATGATTTCATGCTCTTTTTCAGTCTGTGGAGAAAAGACGATGAGAAACATTCTGTGCTCAAGGCTTCTGCCAGGTACTTTTGGAGTTGCATTATCTCCCATGGCTGGCCTTGCTATAAAAATGCTCACTTCGTAGAGTGTTAGATTTAAGCTTTGGAAAAATCAAAGAAGCTTTAATTAGCACAACAATGCTTCAATCCACTCAGCTTCCCTAAGAGCTTCCTAAAATACCTCACATTTTATTCCAACAAGAAGACAATTGCAACTCTTGAATAGAAACCTTTTACAGCTAGCAGATGAAACTGTAATTGTAGATGGTATATTTGGTGACCTCCTCTCACTAGGTAGGAGCAGCAGCACATTTGGCTTTGGAGCAGGGGAGCCTGCAGTTGTCACTGTGACAGGGAGAGCTGCAGAAAAAGCACTGGTTGATCCTTAGGAGGAGGACAGGTCAAGGACAGGTGCATTTCACGGGTCACCCTTTTCACCCGCCCTCACCTGTTTTCAGTTCACATAAGAATTTTGCTGAGTGAAACCCAGGTGCRGTGGAAGTGGCATTTAGAGTCCCACATCTCCTAGGCTGGTACCCAGCTGGATCCTCCAGCTCTTTCRTCATGAATACTGAGAACACACAGTAGACTTCAACTGTTTTTTTCAGGTTGGGGAGAAAAAAAGAAGTTTTTAATTTATTGAATGTTTAGCTCACTGCTGTTTGGCCTTTCTGAACACAAATCTGCATGCAGAATTCTGCACTAAACTCTGAATGAAGGATTTTCTAGTTTCCTGTGGCAGCTGGGTCATGACACRTTCTGGATTGATGGTGTGAGCTGAAATTGGCAACAGGGTCCTGCCTTCAAGTGGAGTCACTCAGGCAATGGTAGGTGTTTAGATGTATCTTTGCTGCCTTCTTTGAGTCTTCTGTTCTGTTTTCAGTGTGTTCCAGTACTCATCTTCAGCCCAAAAAAGCCAATTCCAGCTTTCAGGGATGTAGCTTTCCTTTGGTGCTTTTCTATTTAGCCAAACAAACTTGATTTGCTGGACTTTGACTGTCGCTGTGGCTTTTAATGCAAATAAATCACTTGCAAATGTTCCTGAAATACTCATGGATATGCTTGTTTCCCTCAACCCGGACACCTGCTGCTTCAATTAATATCATTAAGTTTGGTTGTTTCAGTTGCAATTTTTTTTTTTKATGGAATTTGAAAAGTTAGGAGAAATAAAAAAAGATCTCACTACTTGGGGTACATACCCTCGTCCTGATTATTTAGATGACAAAAAAAATGGCTGGCATTCCAAGAGAAGAACATTTACTGCTAATGAGGCTTTGATGTAAACTGTTGTGGTATTTAATATTTAAATCCTGAAGAGGGTGAGATGTGAGTACTGCAGGAGCAGCTGCTGGGTTTGTACAGTGACAGGGTGGTGTTCAGAGGGCTGTGCACTTCTGGGTAACATCCACGACTGGTCACTGGAGTGTAGGGATGCAGCTCGAACTGGGTGTTGCCCGCTGAGCTGAGACCCCAAAGTCACCCTGGGCGGTTGCTTTAGTTCAACAGAAGGATGGATTAACTTTAAGGCTCCAAACACCAAATGGGAAATCATTTTGCCTATGAGGAAAGTACTGCTGTGACACAAGCTTGCTTGTCCTGAAAAAAATTGTGCAGTAAATCATGATGAGTTAATTTCTTCCTGTGGACTTCACGTTGCTGCCACCTTGGCTTCTGGCATTCTGGCTCTTAACATTTGGCACCTTTTTCCTTTATACTTTTGTTTATCCTCCTGTGTTTGAGACATAAAAGTGGCATGAACCAGACCACTGCTTTGTTTTGTCCTGTGGCCAGTCTGTCAAAAACAAAGTTTGTGTGAAGTTTTTGCTGAGTCTCCAGCAAGTCTGTATGTTTGGTGTGGAGATTTTGAACCCGCTGCTTTGGTCCTCCTGGGGTAACGTTGAGTTGATCTCCAGCACAGCACCTTGTCGGCACTTGGGATGAGAAATGCGATAAGATCTCGGTGTCATTACAAACTGTGAAGCCTTCCTGGTGTCTGGGCAGGCCTGGAGTTCTGCTCTGGTCTGCTTTGGCTCTGTGTCTGTTTGCCCCGTGAATATTTCATGTGCTGCTCTCATCCTTTGGCAACATTCCAGTGTTGGAGAGAAACCGTGTCGTGTCTCAGAAATGGGAAGGGAGCTTTTGTGTCAGTCCCTCAGACCAGTCAAGGGTTTGGGGATGCTCAGGCTGTGCTGTGTTAATCCAGGGTATCAATCTATTTCTCGAGGATCGTAAACAGCAGTCGGAAACGATGGGAGTCAATGCCTTCAATTATTAATTAAAGGTAGCAAATGGAAGCTGTGTCTCACAGCAGGATATAGAGCCACTATTGCTAATGCATATTCAAACTGCCTGGCAGGACTGGGATGTGCTTCTCCTGGTCTGCAGGTGTCTGTGATCTCACCCATTTGTGACACCTTCAAGAGGCTGCTGAAATCCCCCAGCACACAGAGCAGCTCAGAACAGATCAGTGTGTCCACACAGCCCCACGCCYTGGCTGGAACATTTGTGACTGGCAGACAGGTAGCAGAGTAGGGGGRGTGCTGGTCCTTTGATTTCTGTGTGTCTTTTTGGTGATGCTCATTCAGTTCTTACTCCTGTGACTTGGGCACCAAAATGAATGTGAAGAATGTGGGAACAGAGACTCACTGGCTGCATTTGTGCAGCTCGTTGCTCCCATATAAAATGAAAAATGCCCTTGTGCAAGTCAACATAACTCATTTCTTCTGAACTAACCAGCTCAGGGTCTTCCTTTTCTATTCACATCTGATAAAGTTTTACATAAATAAGAGCTTTAGCTTGGCCAGCAGGAAAGAATCTTGCCTATCAGGTTCCCCTGCAGTACAATAAATAGGAAAAACCCCACCTCTTTTAAAGGAGAGATGTGTTAAAGTGACACCAAATATATTTTCATCTGTTGGTGTTCTGTGACTCTGGAAAACGTTCTGTGATCACACAGAGTCTATGCTTTAAGATAATAAAAATTAAGGGAATGAAATAAAGACGTGAGCCCATGAGTCCTTTGTTTTGCCCATAGGCCTCACAGCTATGATGCTGTTTTAGTGAAGACTTAAATTCTTCTCTTTCACTGTGCATAGATTTGAACTTAATATGGAACAGTTTATGAAAAACATGAATGAGAGATGGAGAATTAATTTTATACCATCCAAGATACATGGAAAATGTCAGCTTTCATGGAGACATCTACAGAGCAAGCAAACTTGTTAATTCCTACTCTTCTCCAGAATTTTTTAACACTCCTGTGATAAAGCTACTGTAGCAGTATCAAAAAGTATGATTTACTGTAGTGGAAGTTAATATGCTCCAGACTTTATCTGCTTTTACAAGAGAACCTAAAACCTCCTGCAGATAAATATTATCTGGAAGTGTAGGGGAAGGAAGTCTTTATTTCTCTCACAGTAAATCTCTGCTGTGATACTTTAAGTCTGCTTGTGCATCTCACTTTGTGCAGAACATGGTTAAAAACACATACCAGCTTTTTTTTTTTTGTACAAACATAACCTACGTGCACTTCGGAGGTGAGTCTCCTCAATTTCAGTCTAAATTGCACCAAAACTTACACCCAGCTCCAGGACTTCTTACACTCCATGGTGAAACACTGATGAGCAGTGATGATGACAAAGCAATTAAAACAGCTGGATCTTTTCAGAGCATCGTGGCTGCTAGGATGTCATTGACTCCTCTACATCACACCGAGAGTTATTAGATACATCCCAGGGGATTTTTTTGGTTTGTTTCAGAGTGGGGGAGAATCACAGAATCACAGATTGTTAAAAGATCGTCTCCCTGCCATAGGCAGGGACACCTCCCACTACCCCAGAGTGCTCAGAGCCCCATCCAGCCTGGCCTGTAACACTTCCAGGGATGGGGCAGCCACAGCTTCTCTGGGCAACCTGTGCCAGGGCCTCACCACCCTCACAGGGAACAATTTCTTCCTGATATCCCATCTAAACCTGCTCTCTGTCAGTGTGAAGCYCTTCCCCTTGTCCTGTCACTCCTTACAGGATGGTGCCACGGGAGGGAATGAAGCCCCTTTCTCTGTAGCAGGAAGGGAGACTAAGGACCACTTAGATGCTCAGCTGGTTGAAATAGGCTGGGTTCTGGGGAAGCCAATGGCCCTGTGAGATTACCAGTGTGAAGTGAATGAGCACGAAACAGCCATGAAATTGTAGTACAAAAGCCGCTTATGGCAGCAGGGAGCAATTGAGGGCATTTGTCTGTGAGTCCCCGTGCATTTCCGAGCTGATCTTTCCAAGTGCCCTAAATTCCTGCGGAGTTCAGCACCTCTTAATATGTTACTGAGCAGGAATTACATTAACAATGACATGTGGGAAAGCAGGAGATGCTGTTGCTTGAGTGATGTTCCGTGGTTAGTCCAGATGAAATTCCCGTGCTTTGTCACCCACTCAAGACAGGAACTGCTGGTGTAAAGCACCAAGTAAAATGGAGCCCTGGATCCCAGAGTGTGACTACACTAAAAACATGAGTAAAACCAGGCATTTTTATTTTTTTAATATAATCTTGGTGATTAGTGTTTACAACAAAGCCCTCTCTGATTATTTCTATTCAGTAACATCTGGAGTGAGGCAGGTGTTTTGTGGATAAATGGGAGAAAAGCTCTCTGATTCATTTTATTTACAACCTGTGTGAGCAGCATCTCTGTGGAAGATGAGATTGTGACTGATGGGGAAACTGAGACATAAAAAGGTCTTGCTATTTCCATTTGTTTGAACTTTTCCAGGCAATACTTTTTATTGCATGAATAGAAGACTGATTTACTCTTTGCTGCACTCTTTCTCTTAGGGTTTCTGTTAAGTCACATGAAGTGAAGCTCAGTAGAAGCAGCAAGTTTATGGGTCTGCTAGGAAATGGGTTTGGTGAATGTCTCTCTGCTCATAAATATGKTGAAGAGACATTATTATCTATTGATGCTGTGAGCAAGTTCCAGCCTTCCAAGTAATTGTTTGAGCCTTCCCAGTCTTCAGGATAAATGGCTACATTAAAAAAGCCACATCTACAAATTTGCTGTCCAACACACGTGACAATTTGCTCTKAGAAAATTTGAGTACCAACACTGCCTCCATCGCTACCTGACCGGTAGAGATGGAAAGAATTCCTGGTGTCCCAGACTCCAGGGCACAAGGGAGTTCCTTGGGGTCCCTGTGGTTGCCTGAACTTTGGCCTTTGGAGCAGAATCACCACGAGGGGTAAGTTGGAGGCTTCTCCCAGTGCTCCCCTTCTCTGCAGTTCTCCAAGGAATATGGTACTTGTCTGACAGCCCTGGGCCACATGGACCTCTTGGTGTGTGGCTCATGGAGTCACTTTTGCCCTCTTAGGAGGCTGAAGAAATGTTACAGTTTAAAGAGCAGTTAAAGTGCAGGGYGTCCTGGTCCTTGCCCTGCTGTGCCCTTTCCTCCCTCCCCACTCTTTCCCTTGTCATTCCCTGTGTTCCCAGTTTCAGAATGGATGGTATCTGTAAATACTCCATCTTTGCACTCCTTAGCAAACAATTGTCAGGTGATGTTTTCATTTGTGTTGGGCCAGATATTGAAAATTGTTATTTTCTTGCTCAGCAGTGGCACAGAATCACAGAAAAGCTGAGTTTGGAGGAAATCTCTGGTAATTTTCTAGTCCAAMCTCTGTGCCCCAAGCAGGGTCTCCTGGAGCCAGCGGCAGAGGACCGTGTGCATTCATGTTTTGAATACCTCCAAGGATGGAGATTTCACAGCCTCTCTGAGAAGTGTGCTCCACCGTTCAATCACCTTCACACTCAAAACGAGCTTTTTTCTTATATTTCTGTGGAGTTCTTTGTTGTTCACTTCGTGCCCATTGACTCTTGGCCTGTCACTGGGTGCTACTGACAAGACTCTGGCTCTGTGTTCTTTACACCCTCCTCCATCAGGGATTCATCCACAATTGCGGGGGTCCTCCTGAGTCTTCCCTTCTCCAGGAACAGTCCTGGCTCTCCCAGCCTCTCCTGGAGCATATGGCAGATGTTCCCAGTCCTTTGATCGTCTCTGTGGGATGTGTGATCACAAGTGGGGCAGTGTGATCACGAGGAACTGTGAATCCAGACAGAGGCATTTGGAGGTCCATCCCTGCACATCCGTGCCAGATTAGGAGCTTGGATTCTTTCCCAAGCTGGTGGTGGACTGGCAGTCCTGTTCTCTGTCCTCTAGCACTGCAGAAGGCACAGAAACCCTGGAGAATTTATATGTATGGTTGTCTAACTCACCTTATAGATACATTCTCRTGTGCAGCCTCATCCTATGGTTTTTGGTACAGAGAGTTTGCTTTAAAGCCTAAAAAGGGATGGTCAGCGTCTCTTTCAAAAGTGAAACAGGTAGTTCCCTTGAGATATATGTATAAATACACAAGACTCTTTCTTTCTTTGGTTAAGGGCCTTGGTCAAGGCGAGAACCAAAATGCAAAATCTGGAGGCAAAATCTTTCATGTTTCTTGTCCCTTGAGGAATTATTCACATTATCCCACCCGTTTGAGCTGATGCTGATTCAAGTCACTTGAATGGAGTCAGYTCTGTGCAGATTCACACACATAAAGATTAAAGCAGAGATTTAAATACGATGTACAGTCTGGGAAGAGAGGTTSGCGGGTCTGGACTGTTGGTAGACCAGTGGTCAAATCAAACCTGCTCGATTTATAATGGGGTATGAATAAAAGGTTTTGGGTCATGGGAACTGCTGTAGGTCCACTGATTTCCTCTAAGCTCTGCCACTTTACAGCAGGTCCAAATTGGAATGGTGATTTCAGCAGCAAAAACAAGTTGGAGAGAGGAGAGGGGAGCTGGGTGTGTAGGCTTTTCAGCAAGCATTCCCACCCATTCAGCATGCTCACAGAGATCCACTGATTTTTCCTGGGAATTTGAGACAAGTACACTTGGAATATGTAAGCGTGCTTATTTAGTATCCCTCTAATTGTAGCGGGAGGAAATATTACACTTTAACAAAAATAAATCCTCCACRTCAAAGTTTGAGAGGAGCCCCTGGCTGCAGTGTGTTACAGGCTGGCTGAGGAACCCAGACTGGAGCAAACAGGGAGGTGTGACTGAGGAACAATGTGTCACAACAAGGGAGATTGAAATCTCTTGGTTTTGGGCTGTATTTGGGGGCAATTGGGAGTGAGGGGATGGAGGGCACTGGTTGATCTGCCAGRGCACCGATAATCATGTCAGATACCAAAGGCACTTGATGCTGTTGCATCCCCTGCTTGGGCTTCCCCAGGTTTGCGGGGCTGATTATGGAGCAGAGGGTGTCACTTTTAAGCTGCTTGTTTTCTCTGAAAATATAAAATCACTTGGATGCCTCATCCACACTGTTTTGCTTGAGTTGGGGTCAAGATGTGGAGATGAAGCTGCTCTTCCCCTCAGGGTTTCTCCTGGGTGGTACAGACAACATTTCTACCCGTGGCAGCGTGAGGCACACATCCCAGAGAAGACTGTGCCTGCATGCCGTGGAAATATCTTAATTATTTGTGTTTGCTGCTTTTGATAATTGCTGATTAGTGCTGTGTGGGATTCAGGCAAACATTGGAAAATTACATTCATCATAGCCTGAGGAGAGAGTGGAAACATCACTGTGATTTGATGGCAGCGTGAAACAGATGCTGCCACTGTAAAAATCCAGGCACAAAGGACAAACTCTGCGCTGGAATGCGCTGTTACAAATCACTCGCATCCCCATTCTAGTCAATCATTGTCTATGAAAAAGAACATGGACAAAGTTACAGCCTGGGGGTCCTCATCTGGGACTAGCAGTTTCTGCAGAATCAGGGGGGAAAAAAAGGATGCCTAGATTCTTCTGGTTCAGGGAACCTTCTGACCTGAAGTCTGATTTCCTGAGGACTGGAAGGAGGGGTGTTGGGTTTCGTCCAGCTGCAGAAGTTCTGGTGTGAGTAAGAGTCAGGGAAAATGAAGAGGTCTGGAGTCACACAAAGCAGGTGTGTCACAGAACAGAGCTCACCTCCCTGCTTGTCAGATGGAAGAGACATGAAACTTTGGCCTAAAGGATATTCCATCAGTATTCTGGAAATAGTGATGTTTTCACAAACCACCAGCTGAAGTAGAAGAGAGAGGAACTTCCACTTTCCTCTGTTTAATTACTTTCAACAATATAAAAATCTCTCAGCTAGAAAAAACTAGCTGAAAAGATTTTTCAAACATGCAAAAACGATTTGAAGTAGAAGCTTTCTCTTTTCTCCAGAATTTTTGAGCAACACATCCAAGAGTTCTCTTGTTGGCAGAAGAAAACATTTGGCTGTGCAAAAAGAAGAAAAAAAAATCCCCAAACAAAAAACTATTTTGTCTTGTAGTCTATGGACAAATACCTTTTTTTTTTGGAGGGTGAAAGGGAACTGAAAAAACTGTTCCCACATTTAGCAGACTTCATTCTAGCGAGCTCCCTGATTTATTCAATCATTACCTGTGAAAGTGACTGTTTTCCTGCCAAAGGGGAGGTTGTGTAGAGCTGCTGCAGCACAGGCTCAGTTTTTCCAGAGGGTACCACCTCCCACAGCTCCAGTTCAGCTACATCTTTCTCTGCTTGCTGTGGGRGAGAGAGCAGAACTTGTCATGTAGAGAGAAGAGAACTCACTGGGGGGTCAACAGAAATCCCAGTCTTTAGAAACTCTCTGAACATCAATGTTTTAGAGACAAGATAACRCAAATTTTATCCCGTTTTTTGGCTGAACAAGGCTTTGATGGATAATTTCCAGCCAGGCAAAATGATTAATATTTTGATCCTTTTCAGGGCTTACATGGATTGTAACCGTAAGTTTCTAGTAATGGGAATCCCATCAGCATAGTGATTAGGCCTAAAGAAATTCCCTGCTCAATGAACTCCTGCTTGCCCGTTYTAGAGACCATTTTAATCTTATCTCAGAGTAACTCTTGATTAATACATCTAAAAGATACAAATMCAGTCCTTTGAGCATGGGACCTTGGCGTTCCCAGTTTTATATGAGACAGAAATTCTCAGCAATCCTTGTTGCCATTCAAACACCTTCAGAAAGGGTKTAATCACTGGAAAATGTGAGCATCCTACATTTTCCTTTGATTTTTCTCTATAAGTGACAGTTAATTCCCCACTCTTCTCCTTGGTTCCTCCCAAGTGCACGGCAGATGTCTGTCACTCCCCTTGGCTTTTTTACCTCGACTTGATGTAACATTTTGTCTGAGAGAGACTGGGCAGACCTCTGAAAGCAAATGGGAGAGTAAAATTA
Source organism: Parotia lawesii (assembly GCA_003713295.1). NCBI lineage: Eukaryota > Metazoa > Chordata > Aves > Passeriformes > Paradisaeidae > Parotia > Parotia lawesii. The sequence goes on from RAHM01000138.1 coordinate 1,716,152, forward strand.
GGGCAGAAATAATTTCTTCATAAACAGAGCCCTTKAAGTCCTTTTTGTCACACTTGAATGGAATTATTCCAGGTTCCTTCTACGCTTGCAATAGAGATGATCCCAGAAATCAGTGCAATAATTTGAGGCATGGTCTCTCCCTCTCTGTGCAGTTTCTCTACATGGGGCCAGCTGGAGAATCCATACTGTGTGCTATTTAAGGCACTGTGTAGACATGGACCTCATGTCTGCAGAGGAGCTGTAGCTTAAATTAGTTCATTGACTTCTGGGCACTTCATTTGTGATGTGGCTGTAAAGCTGTTTCTGTAGCTCCCTGGCTAAGTGGGGCTCTCTGCCCACTCACTCATTTCCCCACGTAGAGAAACCCTGCAGAGGATTTAGGCAGCTTGGCCACATCAGGTTACAGGGTTCATCCAGTTTTTCATTGTCTGAGTATGCCAGATTGTTCTGAAAACCGTGGCTCTCCTTTAGCACTGGTGTCCTGGTCAGTGAAGAATCCGATTTTGTCATGACTTTATGGGTTTTCCAGGCTGTTCCCTCCCATTCTGATTTCCCTTGCCTCCCTCCTTTGAAATCCAGGTGTTTACACTGATGTGATTAAGGAGCTCTTATCACCTCCAAGGTGGTGGTACTCTCTGATACAATTCCACTTATTATGTCCAAATTATATTTCGAGTGTAATTTTTGAAGCGCCGCTAAGTGCTGTGCTGAGCGTCGCCTACACTGCATCTCCTGCCTCCTTATGCCCATTCACTTTGTTCTTCTGTCAGAATGCACAATCCAACATGGATTTTATGTTTTGGGGTTTTTTTTTCCCTCTAAAGCAAAACAATTCTTCAAGAAACCCCTGCAGCATCTCAGAGGTGTTTTCTCCTGTAGTCCTGCTGGTTTCAAAGGGAGCTCCACAGTGTGACCAAGGGCAGTTAGAGCCTCACAGTTTGCRGGCTGCCTTTGATTTTTTTGTCTTCCATTGAGAATGTAGAGGCAGGATTTGCCCAGCTTGCTTCTTTCATGTTTGGAAGGGCTGGCATTGCACTTGGTGCTCCTGGGACTCAGATSTCTTGACCTTTTGCACAGTCTCTCTGTGATGCTTTTGAAATAACGCTTGCGGTGTCTGGCAGCTCTGTGGGCATTCTGTGATGCAGGCAGGCCTGAAATAGAATCACAAATTCGTGTTGGTGTGAGACAGCCAAATGGTGCTCGGTAACTTTTGGGACCCCAGAAACCCCAGAAACCAGTGATCCCCTGTAAATACCCTCTTCTGGAGTGCCTTACTGAAAATGTTGCACTTGAATGCTATTTCATAAAATCACATGGCTACACAGTCACAAGCCCGTGAAATTCCCATCCCTGAAAACGTCCTGGTAATGCTAAACTTGGAACTAAATTAGGTCATATTTAACAGGAGCTTTACAGCTGTWTGTCCTATATAAACCTTTGGAAATGTGAGGGCAAGGCAGTGTGTGTTAGTGTGGGAGCTCAGTGGATAAGGCTGGGCRTTATCTGAAAGGGGAAAGACATTAAATTGGAGAGAAATCCCCGTGTGAGGTCTCCAGTGACATTACTRGGGTTCAGAATGGACATAAGAAAAAAAATAAAAGTCATCATGTAGGTAGTTTAGCACTGGAATGAGTCATCTGGAGAGCTGTTGGGAAACTCCAGCCCTTGAAATTTCCAATATTTGGCTGGATGAAGCTGGAGGTGACCTGGTCAAGCATTGATGGTGGTGCTGCTCTGGGGAGGAGGTTGGTCTAGATGACCTTTTGTCGTGGTTTAGCCTCAGCTGGCAGCTCAGCCCCACACAGCCACTCGCTGCCCCGCAGTGGGATGGAGGAGAGAGCTGGAAGGTGAAASTGAGAAAACTCGTGGGCTGCAAGCAAAGCAAAACATGGAATTCATTCACCACTGCCCATGGTTCAGCTCTCTCCAGGAAAGCGGGGCTTCATCATGTGTAACGCTGACTTGGGAAAACAAACACCATCGCTGCCAACATCCCCASTTCCTCCTCGTGTGCTGTGGTAGGAGACATCCTTTTGGTCAGTGGGGATCAGCTGTCCCAGCTGTGTCCACTCCCAACACCTTGTGCACCTCCCAGCTCCCTCTCTGGTGAGAAACAGAGATCTTTGCTCTRTGCAAGCCCTGCTCAGCAAGAACTGAAACATCCCAGTGTTGTCCACACTGTTTCCAGCACAAATCTGAGACACAGCCCCATACTAGCTCCTGGGAAAAAAATGAACTCCATCACAGCCCAAACTCCCTCAATTCCAGCCAATGCTTCTGTGTTGAGAATAGGTGCTACATGAGTAAAAAGGGACAGGAGAGAGAGCAAGACATCACAGATTGTTCTGAGAGCTGGAGCTCAGAAATCACCTTTCTTACCCTTCCCGTGCCCGGAGTGAAGCAGGAGAAAGGTCACACTGTGGGATCTGCTGGGGACAGGGRAATACCGAGGGCTTCAGGGCTGTGCATCATCCAGTCATTCTGGGAAGAGAGGCTGTGCCTTGGCTTGTGCCAGCTGTTTGAGCCCAGGGTTTGTATTCCACGGCTCTCAGCCCTCTGAAGGCTGGGATGTGTGAACATGCAGCAGGAATTTTGCCCACCTGTGTGGCAATTCTCTGTGTCTTCGTTTACAATTTGCAGCTACCCTCCTGCTCGTGGTGTCATGATCCTGAGGGCACTAATAGGACTTAATTAACCTGATCAGCTGAGTCTTCCACAACACACCTGATACACACTGATAGCTCCCTGTCAGCTCCAGCTGGAGGCATCAGGCTCAGTCTCATTTGTATTGTGGGTATGCTTGTACCTAGTCTTGTCTCTTGCTCTCCTGGGTGGGTTTTGGATGTGTGCTGTCAGTAGCTTTGGCTGTTTTGAGCACAGGAGTACCCCTAGCAATGGGGTATGGATATCTTTATGCTTGTTAACTTATATCGAAATGCAGAAGGGGGACCTGTCATTAAATAAGAGACAAAACCCCTTTTGCCTTTGTTTAGAGGCACAGTGTCCTCCCTGTTTCAGTCAGCCAAGTTGTTCTTCATGTTTAAGGAATTGGTAGGCAAGGGAAGAKTTTTCTGTTTGATGGTGCACAGCATTTAGGTTTTTAGCCAGTTCTCTGTTGCTGGAGAGAGGTGTTCAACCCTTTGGGCTCTGCTCTAAAGCTCACTGAATTCACCCAAAGCTCAGTTGTTGTCTTTAATGGAAATGAAAGGCAGAGTCAGAAGAGACAGCTCAGGTTTGTTTGCAGTAAGCAGGACTGCACAAACAGCGTGTGAAGTTTAGGTTGCACTTTAATTCACAAAACAATTGGTATTGTCATATAAACAGTGCTTGAACAGGAGACTCCTAAATGAAACTTGGAAGGAAGAAGTYGTGGTATTTGTAGCTCTGGTTCATCAGATGCACTGTGACTGCATCTGGGCAGTGCAGTGGTGCCACAGTGTAATATTTGTGTCATCAATGTGTTTTTGAGACAAAAATAAAGAAGGTTTGGGTCCTYGTGGTTAACAGACCTCTCAGGACAGAGTAGCTGGCTGAAGTCCAGCATGGGCACCTCTAGTTCCTTATTTAAATRTGCCTCTCCCTCCTGGCTGATGCTGTTTGCTCAGTGGTGTGTTCCACTTACACATTTAAAGTGTTTTTTCCCCCAGTAGCCTGCCTAAGCAGCTGTCAGCTTGCACTGTGGGTCCCTGGGTTTCTGGGGCAGGTGAAATGGCAACTACTTGGAGTCCAGGAAGTGCTRTGAGTTACTTCAAGTTGAAAAGCTCTCCAGAGACAGCAGCTCCCGTGCTGCTGGGTGTTCTTCAGCCTGCAAAGGGTCTCTGCTCCTTGATTTCACTGTCCCTCAGGACATGGGAGCCTCGTGGCTTTGGTGGGGGGGGAACAGGACAGCTTTTCTACCTGTGTAGGTCCCTGGGGCTTTAGAAAAGAGAGCACTTTTCCTCTGCTGAGCAAGATCAGGAGTAGAAAATGTGTCAGTCCTCTCCTGGGCTGGTGTTGCCTGCAGAGTGCTGCTCTCTATCAGGGAGCTTCCATGGCACTCTGGATTTGTAGCCATGTGGCAAACACAGCTCAGCTGTGCTGCTTCACAGCAGAGTCCCCTCACGTGGGGGAAGGGTTTGCTACAGCCTTGGCAATGATGCTTTTCATCTCCAAATAACACCCTCAGGAGATGTTGTCCCCTCCCTTCCCTGCTAAGCTCTGGAGGACTTGTGCTGAGGTGTCACCAATCTTAGGAATGCTTCAAAATAAAAGATGTTTTTGGTTTATCTTGCTATATTTAGGCCTTACTTACAATAGGAGTACTAAACTTGGAATGTTTGGAGCATACGAGGGTGTTGGTATCTTATATTTAGCTTGATCTGTCAGTTATACAAGCATCTGTCACAGACATAGCAGATGGCAGAAAGCCCTGATAGGGTTCAGAGGGAAAAGAACCAAGATCTTGGTTATTTGGGACAGGGTATGCTTAGGAGTGAAAAATGCTCATAAAAACATACGTCTGTTTTCTGCCGGGAAGCAAGAGCTGGGCTCTGATGTGGCATGATCAGCATGGATCTAGGAGAAGTGATTGCAATAATTCAAAATTTGAAAGCTGAGCTGGCTCAAGAATGTCACGTGAGCTGGGGTTGTGGGGGCTGTACAAGGATAAGTGAAAACTCGGTCCTTAGGCCAGGGAGCTTTGCAACCTGTTGACTCCGTGGATTTTGCTCTGTGGCTGCAGCTGTTGGAGCTGAGGTAAAACAAGTGTTTGACTGGGAGTGTGGCTTCACAGCCAGCTCTCCCCGACTGAGTTACGTGTGATGTGCTGCCAAAAGGAGCAGCTCCTCTGCCTGCGCTCAGCTAACGTTCCCAACAAGCCCAAATCCACTTGGGTGTTCTGGAAGCTGTGCTGTGACTCACGTCAGCTCCCCGAGCTTGGCTGAAAACTCAGCTTTCAGCTTCATCAGCCTGTGGATTCAGTCACCATGGAGCTGGAATTCTGGTGGTGCTGGTGGCAGATGGAGGAGTGGGAGAAGAACGGAGTATCCAAGGTTATGGGCTGGGGAAAAAGTGAGGCCCAGTCCTTTAAGTGGTAGCAGAGTCTCACGTGGGTCTCCCACGGCATTCTCCTGTGGCCGCTGGGGACAGCGGCTGGACATGAGCCCAGGTGTGCCCAGGGGGGCAGGAGGCCAATGGCACCTGGGCTGTGTCAGCCATGGGGTGGCAGCAGGGCCAGGGCAGTGACTGTCCCCTGTGCTGGGCACTGCTGGGGCCACTCCTCAGATCCTGGGGCAGCTCTGGGCCCCTCAGGACAAGAAAGACATTGAGGGGCTGGAGCGTGTCCAGAGCAGGGAACGGAGCTGGGGAAGGGGCTGGAGCAGCAGGAGCAGCTGAGGGAGCTGGGAAAGGGGCTCAGCCTGGAGAAAAGGAGGCTCAGGGGGGACCTTSTGGCTCTGCACAACTCCCTGACAGGAGGGGGCAGCCAGGGGGGATCAGGCTCTGCTCCCAGGGAACAAGGGACAGGACAAGAGGAAATGGCCTCAAGCTGCACCAGGGGAGGTTTAGGCTGGATATTAGAGAAAATTTCTTCGCTGAAAGGGCAGTAAAGCACTGGAAAAGGGAAGTGCTTGAGGCACCATTACCAAAGTGTTCAAAAAATGTCTGGATGTGGCACTTGAGGACACTGTTTAGTGGTGAACATGGTGGTGGTGCTGGGTCGGCCATTGGCTTCAGTGTCCTTTGAGGTCTTTTTCAATCCTTCACCGGCCTCCTTTCTGCCTTCATCAGTTTTGTCAGGAACATGCTGTTGCTCACTGGACATTTGACGGAATTTAACATTTATCTGCTGGCAGGAAACTATCACAGCAAGCAGATTTTCTTCTGCCATATGTATGGATCATGATATTGACTGGCATTGAACATTTACAAATTAATAGGATTGTGTTCCAGCAAGAAAAATTCATTTTAATAGTTAAGAGCTTCCCTTTAAGAAGTGTAACTCAGTCTAAATTCTTCTTTTTCTTTGTGTGTGATCTGTGGTAAAAATACAGGGAGGGTTTTCCTCTATGATTTTGTGTTAGAAGGATACCAAGGTTTTCTGTAGCTGTGGATTTGTTTTGAGGTTTTATAAATGTTGCTTTTTAGAGTGTTTTCAAGCATCTGCTCTCCTAGTTTTGAAATTTATTAGCAAGCTGTAAAAATAACGGAGGGGGGGATTTAATCTCTGATACCCTCAGTATGAGCTTAGAGCAGGGGTTTTGATATGGAAGTTTAATGAGTTCTGCCCCTGACTAAGAGAGGACTCAGAGATAAGCACCTATTTGCCAGTAACCTGTTTCAGAGGTATTGAAAAGAACACTCGAAAAGTGGACACAGACCTGTGAAGCTGTCCTGTT
>RAHM01000138.1:1725390-1763920 GCA_003713295.1 Parotia lawesii
TACCAAGCGCTTTTTCTTCCCCAAGAAAATGCTTTCATTCTTTCGCTCAAAAGCAAGCAAACAAAATCCCCATGATAAATTAATTGATGTAGCAGATGTGGTCGGTAGTCACCAGGCAGGAAAATCAACCCCTTCTGAAAGGCTGAGGCCAGGCAGTTCAAGTCACCACTTCCCTCTGCTTTYGGTGCTGAACCACAGCAGGGACACCAAGGGGAGCAGAGGGATGGAGCAGCTCTGCTGTGAGGAAAGGCTGACGGAACTGGGATTGTTCAGGAGAAGGGAAGGCTTTGGGGTGACCTCATCGTGGCTTTCCAGTGCCTGAAGGGAGCCCACAGGAAAGATGGAGAGAGACTCTTGACAAGGGCCTGGAGTGACAGGAGAGGGGGGAATGGCTTCACACTGACAGAGAGCAGGTTTAGATKGGATATTAGGAAAAAATTGTTGCCTGTGAGGGTGGGGAGGCCCTGGCACAGGTTGCCCAGAGAAGCTGTGGCTGCCCCATCCCTGGAAGTGTCCAAGGCCAGGTTGGACGGGGCTCTGAGCAAGCTGGGATAGTGGAAGGTGTCCCTGCCCATGGCAGGGGGGTTGGAATCCCTTCCAACCCAAACCGTTCTGTGTTTCCATGCGCAGCTCACACGTGTCCCCAGTTCTGCTGGAATGAGGAACCATTTGCAAGCTGCTGAGAGAAGCTTAAGGACTGGGGGAGGTGGGCAGGAAATAGGGAGAGAGGGGAAAGGATGAAGAAGTCCTGAAGCTTTCTGTGTACCTGTTTACTTCAAATGTGTGGTGGGAATGAAACGTTTTTAAACAAACAACTTTGCAGCCAATAGAAACGAATCAGTGACTATAATTTTCATAGAAGTGCTTCATTTTCTATCTGGCTTGTCTCCAGGACTTAATCAAGGCTTTCTTGGAAATGTTGGGTTTGCAGTCAGTGTGACTGCATCTCTGAGGCAATTTTTGGTTTGCTGCTTGCTTTCTGTGCAGCTGCAGGGCTGTGTTTAGAGTGAGTAGGATGCTGCTCTCTGTTCTGTTGATGGCACGTAGCTTTTCCATGCATGAAAAGCATTAGTGGGAACCTGCTGAATCCCAGGAGTAGTATTAGCCCCTCAGAGGTAATTGAGCTTTTGTGCAAGTCCCAACTACTGGTTTTGAGAGTAACTTTTCTCCTGAAGAGGTGRATGGAGTTTTAGGTGCTTACCAGTAAAAGTGAAAGTTGTTCTGGTACTCAGGATAGATTTGCAGTGAGTTATGTCACGGGTGAAACTCAATATACATGAAGGTTCTTCTGTAGAGAAGTAAGGTTTTCCACTGGAAGGACCTAATTCAGTGCCCTTTCACATTTTAATGTGCTTTGGAATAAAAATGATTCATCAGGCTTTCTTGCTGCCAGTCAGGTGATAATCCCAGTTAGATCATGCTGAGTGGCATTGTTCTGGTGCAGACAGAAGACAGGGCAGCACTTAACTCTCCATACCCTGGTGCATGAAGCTGGTGATCAATAATGCTGCAGAAATAGCTGTGCCATTGGTTATAGCAGCACCTTGCAGACGGTGAATATCTGCCCAGCAGCAACTGATTGTGTGMGCATTTCCAGGTAGATTTGAAGAAATGCATCATTTAAACTGATACCATCTGCTAATTCAGGTATCTGAGAGAAGTATTTAAAGCATATTTTGGTGTGGACTTACAAGTAAAAAGAACTTTCCCTCCCCCCCAAAAAAAACCAAACCAAAAATACCCAAAAAACCAACCAAACCCCAAACCTGGCACATTCTGTAATCCTGGATTGTTATAATACCTTTTTCTTTGTTTTCACTGGGTTTGCCTCCTCAATTGATAAAACACTGCTTCTTCCAGAATATCCCCTTACCAAAGGAAACATTTTTAGCTGACCCCAAACAGTTCAGCCAAAGGAATGTTAATAAAAGGAGTTATTAATAATTCCTGCACTGAATAGACTTTAACTTCAACAGGAATACTATTTCAAGACGCAGTAGCTCAGCCTAAGGACAACAAGACATGTTTATCTTGTAGCTGATTCAACAGTTGGAGTTCAGTTACATCCAAATGCTTTGAGGAAAATTAATCAAGTAATGGGGGATGGAGGCAGTCAGGGGGAAGTCTGATTTTATTTCAGACTCCAGACCATCTGCTTTCAAAAAAGGCATTGCTCTTAGATGGAAGATACCTTTTCTTAATTATTTAACTTTCTAGGTACTTTTTTTTGTTTGTATGTTGCCCTACCATAATGTGTTCTTATCAGCATGTAAAGTTCCTATTTTCCCTGAGGGCTACTGGATGCCTGTGTCAGACATTTTTGTTCCTGTGGAGGGTAAAACAGTCACTTTTGGGGAAGTTCAAACTGAAGCAGATTATTTAGAAGGCATTGAAGTCCTCAAACTACCAGTGGAATGTTGCTGAGGATATGGCTGGATCTAACATTCCCTCCTTTGGAGCACAGGGTAGATGCCAGATATTTGTCAGCCTTCTTTTCTTGAAAAGAATATCCTCATACTCTTCCCACTCCTTTCTATGAGCAGGCAGGAAGGAGGAGCCCAGGGAGCCACAGGCTGGTCATGCTYACCTTGATCTGCGGAAAAAGTGGTGGAATAACTCGCCCTGGGAGGTATTTCCAGGCACAGGAAGGTGTTCAAGAGGAGGCTGCATGGATTTACCAGAGGGATGTTGTCCTTGACCAACCCAGACAACCTTCTGTGAGGAAATGACTGGGTTGGTAGATGAGGGGACAGCAGTGGACATTGTCCACCTGGACTTCAGTAAGGCTTTTGATACTGTCTCCCTCACAGCAGAGCAGATTGAGGGTGGGGTAAATAAGGAGCCAGGGGACAGGCTGAAGGGGATGGTCAGTGGCACAAAGTCTAAATGGAGGCCTCTAACTGGGTCCAATCCTGTCCAACATGCTCATTAATTATCTGGATGATGGGGCAGAGTATTCCCACGGCAGACAGAGAACTGGGAGCAGTGGCTGGTGTCCATGGGGGCTGTGCTGCCATCCAGGGCAGGCTGGAGAAAGGGGTGGCAGGAACCTCCTGGGGTTCAGGAAGGAGGAGTGCAAAGTCCCGTGGACCTGGGGAGGAAGAGGCACCAGTATTTGCTGGRGACTGAGTGACTGGGAAGCAGCTTGGCAGGAAAGGACCTGGCAGGCACCAGGATGGATGTGAGCCAAGCGTACTCCCATGGCAAAGAAAGTCAAAAGTACCCTGAGCTGTGTTAGGAGGATCATTGTCAGCAAGTCAAGGGGCTGATCCTTCCCCTCTGTTCAGCACTGGTGAGGCCACACCTGGAGTATTGTCTTCCCTTCTGGGTGCCCAGTAAAGAAAGACATGGATGTGCTGGAGAGAGTCTGGAAGGGACTGGAGCATCTCTGCTGAGAGTCCTGGAATTCTTGAGAGATTTTTATCAGAATTATCTGATGGGAGGAGGTAAAYAAGATGGAGCAAGGCTTTTTTCCATGGTGCCCAGCCACAGGACCAAAGGCAATGGACACAAACTAGAACAGAAACTGKTTTTTTGGTTGTTGTTTGGTTGGGTTTTTGTTTGTTTGGGGTTTTTTTTAAGTATGAGAGTGATTGAGCACTGGCACAGGTTGTCCAGGGAGGTTTTGGTGTTTTCATCCTTGGAGAAATTCCAAGGCTGACTGGTCATGTTCCTGGGCAGGCAGCTGTGGCTGGCCCTACTTGAGCAGGGGGGTTGAACCAGGTGACCTCCAGAGGTCCTTGATAACTTCAGCCTTTCYGTGATCAGTAGTGAAAATAACCTCTGGGCTTCTTCTTACTGCATTGACACAAGGGCCAATCTGGGAAAAGCTTCTGCTGAGGGTGATTGTATTTAACTCTTGAATTTCTTCCTCATTTCTCCACACAGTTCTGCAGAACAGAAGCCTGAAGGGACTCTTGTACCACTCACTCTGCCGTTGTCACTGATGAAAGATAAAGTTCAGGAATATACTGGAAATCATGACAGGAATCACCATTTTATAAATAACAACATGACCTATATCCCTGTATTAGACATCTCTTTAAAMCTCTTTTCTTCCTTTTAAGAAAAGACTGCTTTATAAAATGCTTTTTATATTATTTCATACCTCTCAAGAGGCTGTTTTCYAGATCTTACCATTAGGGCATTTTGGTTGACACTTGTGCCATTTTTTGCACTTAAATTCATCAGTTTTAGTTGTAGACTCCCATTTTAATTCTCCATCTTGTGTCTGTCCTGTGAGAATCCCAAATGCCTGGAGATGGTTGTTATCCTTCCTCACTTGAGAGTCTGCCTGTGTAATGCTACAAGATGTAGATAGTGGTGGGTAGGGTTTAGTATCTCTCTGGTATTTCCARTTTTTGGAATTGGTAAGGTTGTTATACTCTCCTACACAACCTGGCTGAAGGCTCACTTGGTGGCTGCATCATCAAACTGGTTGCTCTGTGTATTTCCCTTTCTGGCTTTTAGTGCTGTTCTCCAGCAGCACCACTATCCACTTCTCCTTCCTGCTGCGTATCCACCTTTTTAGGCCTTTAAATAGATCAGAATCCAGCTCGTTAAAACAATTTGTGAAAGCATTTGGTGACATTCACTTCATTCTGGCTTCTTGAAGTCTGCCAAAAAAAAAAAAAAAAAGAAAATTCAGAGTTACAGAAGCAGTCAGAGCTGCAATGGGGGTAGGAAGTTATCTGTATATATGTGTTATATTTGTATTTATGTAGCTAATGAACAATACCTGAGGATCTGAGTTGGCCAGGGCAGCAGAGTCATGTTGATTCTGTTGTTGGGAGAACAAATGACAGAGAAAGCATTAATCTTGTTTATATTTCTCTCAAAGAGTCTCTGAAGTAATTTTTGTATCCCTTCACTGTACTACTTGGGTTTTGGGGGGTTCCAGTTTTGGGGGTTTCATTTTTGTGTGCCCTGTGAATGCCATCTGTGCATTATTGTGAGCGATAATGGAGGCCAGGCTACAAATTAGTTCTAAACTATCAGATCAATTAATATTACTTAATAATAGAACCATAGAATCATGGAATGGCCTGGTTTGGAAGGGACCTTAAAGATCATGTCGTTCCAACCCCCYGCCRTGAGCAGGGACACCTYCCACTGGACCAGGTTGCTCAAAGCAAGGGATGATCTCCTTCCTAGCCTATGAGCACTGCATTTGGCTCACTCTGGATTTTTTACAGTCAGTTGAGAGGAAAAGGAATTGCTGGGTGTGATTCATTGACAGCCTTAAATGATGACCTGACATTAAGTGGATCGTGCTGCAGAAATGCCAGTTTGACCCCGGTGACTGTAATGGGAGTTCAGATCACTGGCTGAGTTGTTCAGTGAGTCCATAAATCACTGGAGATAACCAAGGTAACTCCAACCCCTAGTTTCTAAAATCTGTGAGAGATTAGGTACAGGTCTGATGAAGATTTTCAGCCTTCTGAGGAATGCCAGTGCCTTTGAGCAGGCCCAGATGACCTGTCAAGTACCTGGGAAGCTCTAGAGAGCAATATTTGAAACCCCTGCAGAAGAGCCTGTGATTCAATTGATGTAGTGGTATTTCAGAATCATCTTCCAGGTTTTAAGTATATTTTTATTTTTTTTTTAGCCTCTGTATAAATATCAGAGTTCTCTTTGGCTCGTTCTTGATGGTTCATTGCTAACTTAAATAGATCTATGAGTGCATTGCTACATGGAGTTTTTTAGGGATAGATCCACCAAGTGATAGGCACTGAAGTGCTCAGTTACTCCTTCAGCTGGGGCCACAGGAGGACCTGGGATGGAGTGGGTGGTGAGATGGAGAGGGTGACATCGTTTTCTCTGTTCTCTAATTCCCTTCTCATGAATTGTGTTAATGTTGGATCTCACTTTTTGCATGAGTCAGGAGTGCTGTAGTGGTAAACATGAGTTTCTAGTCAAGCACAAGTGCAACAAGGGAGAGGATGAAAAGAAAATGTGGGAAAAAGCACTGTAGGCTCAAGTGGGGATGGTAGAAGGGGGGAGTGTGATGGTTCTGTTCTCTGGCCTTCCAGAGATCTCCATGGAAATGAGTCTACCAAGTTAAAAAATAAGAAGGCTGAGCTATGTGCTTTATCAAAAATACACCAGATTGAGGTGGAAGAGAGCACTTCTTAAAAAAAAAAAAAAGAATATTTTTGTCAAAGATAGGGAGGTGGGAGGAAAGTCCACTAATGCTTTGCAACTTAGTAGTAACAAGCACCCACAGGAGCAAAATATATCTGTGTGCCACTGTGCCTGAGGAGGAATGAATGTGTGAGTGGTTGTATGTAATGGAGGGGTYGTATATTTGAGCAGTTGGATGGAAGGGGTTGTTCTGCTGCCTATGAATGAGCAGTTTGGGTTTCTAACCCTCTTTAGCTTGATTTTTTTTTTTCTCTTGCCCTTTGGAGCACTGGTAATCACTGAGTTCCACTGGTGGCTTCCGTGTGTGAGGTGGTCTCACACAGATGAAGGCATTAGAATAATTGCTTGCACTAATCTCGTAACAAAGGATTGGGAGGGAATTAAAAAAATGTGTTTGGGGAAGTGTAGGTCACATGCACCATCACAGCCACGAAGGTTAATCTGAATTTCTTGTTGTACAAGAGCTGGATGTGATTGGGCAACCAGAGGGACGTCCCTGTGTGTGACAAACAAAACCTGCTGGGTTTTCTGGTGATGTAAAATGAGTTCCCAGCAAATAGATTTATGTGCAGTCAGCCCCTATCTACTAAAGCATGCACAACACATGGATGGAGGCACCCACTTCCCCAATCTTTTCAGTGCCCCTACAGAAAATCAGTATTTCTGTAACATTCATAGAATCACAAAATGGCCTGGGTTGGAAGGAACCCTAAAGACCATCCAGTTCCAATCCCCTGCCATGGGATGGAGCAGGGAAGCCACAGCTTCTCTGGGCACCCTGTGCCAGGGCCTCACCACCCTCCTTTCTTCCTAATATCCAATCTAAACCTGCTCTCTGTCAGTGTGAAGCCATTCCCCATTGTCCTGTCACTCCAGGCCCTTGTCAAGAGTCTCTCTCCATCTTTCCTGTGGGCTCCCTTCAGGCACTGCAAGSCCACAATGAGGTCACCCCAAAKCCTTCTCTTCTCCAGGCTGAACAATCCCARTTCYYYCRSCCTTTCCTCACAGCAGAGCTGCTCCATCCCTCTSMYCMYCTTGGTGTCCCTGCTCTGGACTGGCTCCAGCAGCTCCCTGTCCTTCCTGTGCTGGGCCCAGGGCTGGAGGCAGCYCTGCAGGTGGGGCTCAGCAGATTCCAGGCTCTGTGGCTCATGTACTTCCCACACACTTGCATCAGTGGGAGCTTTTTCTCCCTGGTGGASTGTTCAGTGGTTTTCTTCTTATGGCATCAGTGAAAATAACCTTTATCCTCTAACCTCAYACGGCTCAAGGTGTATCAATAAGTGCTGTGAAGCTGCTTGGGTGGTTTGTTTTGGGTCGTTTTTTTTTTCTCTCTGCCTTAAGGAAAAGGAGGGTGCTGTGTTATAGAATAAATGAAAGGGGCTTTTTAACTTAGTTAGGAATGCTGCTGTCCCCCAGTGATGCACAGAGGTAGGAAACAAGTGTGGAAGGAGAGGTACTGATAATTGGTTGGAACTTGGAATGTCTTATCTCAGAAAGAGCCCAAGACTCTCTCTCTCTCTCTCTGATAAGTTGTCCCCACCTCTGCATCACTCTGAAATCTTAAGAATCTTAGTGCTTATATTTTAAGTCCAGGAGTGTTTTTTACAGACATTTACACTTGTTTTTGCCAGATGTAAACAACACAGTCCTGAAGTCCTCTGTGCTGACAGAGAGCCCAGCCCRGCAGATATTGATCCGAAGGGAAGCCTTTGGATGCTGCTGCACAGCAATACAGGAATATCAATTCCCCTCATGTCTCTTCCATGRTGGGAGAAATGCATGTGGAATATTCCTTCTTTCTTTCTTTGCAACAGATGGAAAGCACACAAACAGAAAAGCATGATTTTTATATCTGTATTGGGGGTGGGAAAGTAATAACTTGGAGGACAAGCCACAGTCATTGTCACTCCAGGAGTTTACTGTTATTAATTGTCAGCTTCTGTCCCTTATTTTTCCTAATAAAGGCTCCAGAAGGCTTTTCCACTTAGTGAACAACCTGTTCTACACAACAGGGAGTAAGGAAGATGAATTCATCTCTATCTCAAATTTGGATGAGGAAAGAGTGGAACATTTGGTCTGTAGTGAGGGGACACAAGCTGCCTCTTCAAAAATGATCTTCCACCAACTCCAATTAAGTGGAATGCTGGGTTGTCTGAAGTTATCCCAAGGCTGGAAGTGTGTGTGTACATTTTCTTTTAATTTTAMAGCTGTGAGGTTCACGCCCAAAAGCACAGAATTTGAAAAGAAACATTTAAAAAGTGTGAAGCACTGTTTGAGACATGGTCTTTGTTCAGGCTTCTCTTGCTCTTGCCATCTAGGCTGTATATTTTCGACCCTGCTTGAGCATGGAGGTAGGACCAGATGACCCACTGTGATCCCTTCCAGATTTACCTATTCTGTGATATTTGTCTCTGCTGGTGACATGACTTCTACTTCTTCATAATTTTTTGAYGGGTAACCTTAAGAAAATATGCTGCTAACGATCATACCGCTCATTTATCTTAGTCTTTAAATAGACATTTCCTGCTGTACTACTTTTTCTGTCTGTCCATTCACATCCYCTGGGATGCCTACTTGGCTTGTGCACCTTTTGAGGAAGCTGTGGTCCTGGGGCAAATTCAGCTGCTCCAATAATCCACTAATATTGCTGGTCCTTGGTCTTGCTGTGGCCTGTAGTGCTGTGTCTTCATGAGCAGAGGGGTTTTTTTCCTTCAAAAGCATCAGCTGTGTTTCCTGGTGTATCAAATTAGCAATAATTTACTTAGGGAAAACATCGTGAGTTACAAAGCGGGATTGTGTCTAATTGCACTGGCTTTCTTCCATCTGGGATTTCACCAGCCTTTTGCCCGTGATCCTTGTTGGATCAAAGCTTCCCTCTGAAGTGGGAAGGACTGGGAAACGGCAAGAGAGAGGAGGATTCCATTCAATTCTCAATATCCTGAACTAAAGCACCCTGGTGGTGTCACKCTGGTATCCTGAACCTGAAAATCACAGGAGTCCCGTCAACTTAACGGGCAGCATCAAATTCCAGATCTCTGGAAGGCCAGGCCAGGCACCCAGGTACTGTCCCAGGGCTCAGGGTAGGCATCCTCAGATGTTAAATTTGCCTATAGAGTGATGAATGTCCTTCCACTGGTCTGTTTTGCACCGTGAATATAACTGATTTTAGCAGTGCTCAGAAAACAGCTATTGGCTGCTCTTTAGATCCTATTTATGCTCTAAATACCAGAGATAAGTGCTTGCCATTAACAGGAAAAATATCCTGTGTTTTCTCTGAGCCTTTAGAAGTGTGTAGGTGTTCCACCTGCACCCCCTCCCTCCCCATTTTTGAGTCCCTCAGCATTTGGACACAGAACTCTTGGGAGTTGTGCTATAATTCATGTATCTTTCTTCCTTACAGGCTATGGGCTCCTACATTTCCAATCCACAACAGTGGAGTCTTTCTTAGGAAAATCCAAAACCATTGCTAAACGTAGAGGTAGAAATGCCTAGGAGTCCGATTCTAGTGCAGCCAATAATATTGCTGTAAACAAAATTTATCCAGTAACTATCAGGATATTCTTATCMTAAGCTTTAGAGATCTCCTGAATTAGCTGTTTAAAAAGGAAAAAAAAAAAGGAAAAAAAAAAACCCAAAACAAAATCAAACCCAAACAAACAAAAACCACACGCACAAAAAAACCTCACAAAAAACCCAAAAAACAAAACAAAAAAACCCCAAAAACCAAAGTCAAAACACTGTGGTCCCTTCTAACCYGACCCATCCTGTGATTCTTTGAGCTGTTTTTATTTCCAATTCATCACAATGCTCAGGACTTTGGGAGGAGGGTGGGTGAGTTAAGGTGAGTTGGCTCGCCTGCCTGCCCCCCGTGGCACCTGCAAGCCCTGAGCCCGCTGACATTGTTTCAGTGCAGAATGCTGAGACAAAAGTCAGAGGATGAGCAATCCCTGGCCTGCAGCCTTTGCATGTAATCCACCTGTCCAACAGCACTGACATCATCTCCTGGAGAAGGAACTGAGCGGAACTTTAGTGTAGAAACCTCGGAGAGTTCAGTATAGTTTGTTGGATGGGGACTCCTGCCCTTTGATGGGGGCTAAGATCAAGGTCTTTGCCATATTTAATACTTTTTACATACATAGCAAAAATTGCATTTGGAGAGAGTTGGTTTTTGAAGTGTGAGCATTGACTTTTTCAGTGCTCAGTTCCATTTTAGTTCCTACACAGACCCTGTCCTCTTTCCCACATTCTCTGGCAAGATGAGGGAGCTCAGTGCCTGGCAGCAAGTGTTTTATTGTCTCCAGAGAAGGTGGGCTGAGGGAATGCTGGGGAGTGATTGGGAGATGCCGTGAAACACAACGGGAATGCTCAAGGAACGTGCAAGTACTGCAGAGCTACGTGCGTGGTGGTGGGGCAGGAATTTTTGAGAGATCCCACGAAAAATGCTGCAGTAACGCACAATGGGAATGCTGGAAGAGACAGTGAAGTGAAGAAAGTAAGTTTTCCTACAGATTGCAGACAGTGGAGATGGGTTCTRAGGTCTGGTGGGACAGAAACCCTCATTTTTAAAATGAACTGAGCATGGTTTGTTCTAAAAACAATAAAGATCTGTGCTACAGATTCCAGCAGAGTGGAAGAATTTCAAAGCAAATGAGTTAAGCCGGGAAGAGGAAAAGTAGGATGAGAAGGTGTAACAAACATTTGGAAGGGCTGCGTGACAAATGTCTGCATCATCTGTCTTTTTGCTTTAAATTCTGTCATTTCTGTGTTTTCTCCTGAATATCAGCACTAGGAAAAAGGGAGTTATGGTGTAAGTTCTTGGGGTGGGTGGGTAATACTGTAYTGAAAAGTTCCCCAAGGAAATTCTGTCTTTATTGTTTGCATTACCATATTACCAAAAGGCCTTTGGGAATCAAAATATTATTTTTTAGGCCCTATGTGGCAGAAGTTTCTCCACTATAAGCAATGACTCTATAAGGAAAAAGTGCAGTGGTAGGGAAGATAAGAACTGGAAGCAGTACTAGGAAAATCTGTTATGCATATTAATATTGCATAGAAATCTTGGTAGGAGATGAAATTGGATTTTAGAGTATTTACTTCAGAAATAAAAAATGCCGTGCTGAATCTGTGGAGATAGCTTTAGAGAAGTTAGTTTTCTGAGCTCTCATTTTTCTTTAATGCAAGAAATATGCTGCTGGTGGAGTTCCTGGGCTCTGTAGACTAGGGAATGCTGATGGCATCCTCGAGAAACCTCCTCATGTCACTGGAGGAAACTGGAATTGTGGGATGTGCTGGTAAACAGGTAAAGAAAAAAAAAAAACAGGCTGGGAAAAGGTTAGTGACTTACCACAGAACCACTGGCATCTATATAGGTCACATTCCAGTAGGGTACCTGGGCCACTGGTAAAGATTCCTGAAAGGAATGGATTGCAGGTATTACAATCTTAGTTTCAGCACAGCCATGATCTCTGTGGAAAACCTGCCTTCATAATGCATGAGATTTGTATTTAAACAGCCAAAGTGAGATACTGTTCCATTGTGAAGTTCAACCTTCTCCCTCTCCAGAATTCAGAGGAGGCTGGATTTCTGAAGGACAGAGCAAGAGAGGCTCCTGAAGGGAATGTGTAGCCCCAGAAGTTGTGGTGGCCTGGCTTGTGCCATTGCAGGGAGCACTGGGTGTGCAGCTCCTGGAATGTGCTTTTTCACTTACAAGCAGCTTTTTTTTTCCTCCAAAAAAGTCAATTTCAGCCATGTCTGAAATGAAGCTGAGAGATCTTGGTCACAGCAAAGCACWGGCATCGTTCGATCTCAACTGAGCCCGCCTGCTTCTGGATTTGGGTTAAAATTCAAGCAACCCAGAAATGACATTTATCCATTTTGTAGATGACATGGYTGTGCATTTGTCCCTGGGAAGAGAGGGAATTGTCTTTCCTGATTGTTTAGTTGAATACCCACAGTTCTTTGACTCCTTTCTTTAGAAACAGGGCAGGACCATTCCCGTAAATTTAAGCAGTTTTCATGTAAAAATCATGAGGAAGTACAGGCAAGGCTTCGTGGCCTGCACTGAGTGGAATTTGATCACTGTTTATTGTATTGACATTTTGGAAGAGGTTTTGTTGTCTAATGTGGTTGCTGATTGATGCTGGCATTAGTGTATGATTGCCTGTGAAGGTTTCCTGTCTCCACAAGATCTCAGAACACAAAGTTATGGCAACAACTTTTAGAGAAGCAAAAGTGTTGGCCTCATGAAAAWAATACAAAATAAGGCTGGGGTGGAGTTAGATGGTGATGAGAAAATCTTAAGGACTACAGTTTTCAGGAACTCCTGCACCTGTTTCTCTGGCTAGAAATATAAAAGAGAATTGGGGAATCTATTAAAACCTCTCTGTTTAAACCCTTTCTGGGCATTGCTTCCTTATCTGCTTCCCTCGTGAAATCAAGGTTTTTACTTYATTAGGGGTTAAGCCTAGATAAAGCCGTATCTGTGGAGATTTTTTTCCTCTTTCTTGACTGAAAGGTGTTCAAGCCAGGAATCTCTCAACAGAGACCCAGGAATAGAGATTCTGCTGCTAAACCCCTCCTGCTGTAATGTGTTCATAGGAGAAACTTGCTGCCTTTCCCACTGGTGCTCAGGAGAGATGATTTGCCTTGTAACGAGGAGTCTGAAAAAATTTAGAATGTGATATTACCTTTATTATCATTTCCTGTTTTGTTTGGGATTTCTTTTAATGCTACATTAGTGTGTCTGTACTTATATCTATAGAATATATACAGTTCATTTTATAGAAAACAGCCCTGCCTAGGGCTGACCCAAAAGATCATCTGTTTTCTCCTTAAATACGGTCTTTCCAACTTGGAACATTTTGTATTTAAGCACCTAAATTTGTTGAGCATTTCTTCAGCAGTTGTCCCATGAGACCATTTGGAAAATAAAATTTTTGAGGGGAAATCTGAGTTGCAAAACAGTCAGTTTGAGGTTAGAAAACAAAGAAACATTTCACCCTATTTACTTTTCCAAAATGCTTTGTATTTGGTTTGTGTCAGTTCCTTTCCCCAGTAGCTGGCACCTTGTCATTAGAGCATTCTCACACATGGGACAGGCTGTGAGGTTGTGCAGAAAGACAGAAAAAGGCTTTAAAAGGCTTAAAAAGACCTTTTTAAAAGGCTTTAATAAAAATATAGGATGGCCTGTAGTGACTGGGTGCAGGCTTGTTCAGCTAAATCCGCTTATCAGTGAGGGGTTACATTTGACTGGCCCTTCTTTATACGTTTTTATGTCCTATTTTTTTCCTCCCCCCTTGTTTTGCCCTGACCCACTAAATGTTCCTTAAGTTCAGTCCCTCAGGCCCACCTCAACTATCCTCAGCTGTCCTATTCCTCTTGTTTCCTCCTTCTTAGCAGTTACAAATTCCTCTCCAAAGCTGTGCCTGGCAATCCTTGGTGGTCCCCTCAATTAGCAGCTAAAGACTTTTGCTCTTTCCCGGTCTCTCTCTCTCTCCTGTGCACGTGGCTTGTGCCTCTGCATGTTCTTTTTTATAAATTTCTTCTTCATTTCATATTCCCTTGGGAGTGAAAGGGTCCTTGAGTGGATAATGAAGCAGAKGCCCTCACCTTCCATGTAGCCTTAGAATGGTGGCTCCTGTCTTGTACTGGAGGCTCAACTCTGGATGTAGCACTTGARTGCTACAAGAGCTGATCAGGGAGGCAGAACTTGTGTTTCTACCATTTCCCCTTCATCACAATGATTAAACATGTGTTTAAAATGGCCCTCAGAGCACTGCACAGCATGGGCAGTACTCCAGCKTGTTGYTTGCTTGGCTATCTCGAAACCTGTCATCATCCCTGAAACAGAATTCATTTCTGAAGCAAAGCTCTGAGCAATGGTTCTGATGCTGTAGCGCTGAAAACAACAGCCAAAGTCTAATTGTGGTAGGAACAAACTTTCAAGAGAGTTCAACAGCACCAGGAACTCGCCTGTTTTATACAATCTCTTTATTTCACCTGGATAGAGAGATCCAAGTCCTTATTACTTCCCTATTTACACATTGATGTTTTCAGTAGAAAATGGCTGGAGATGGCCCAGCATGATCCAACTGAGAACAGTGGTGCACAGATATTTTGTCATCAGCACAGAGCCTTAGACTGGCTCTGAATGGGAGAGCACTCCTGAGATTAGAGGCCTGACGGATGGCTGTCTTTCTGTTCCACACAGATAATAAATCTGACTTAGAGCCACCAGTGCAGATTCAGAGACTAAAATCTGCCCTTTGCCACCGTGTGCCTGTTAGGGGCAGAAGGCAGCGTGTTCTCCCTGTGGAAAGAGAGGCAGAACTGTGTTGCCAAGCTGTAACAGAAGAAGAGCTGTAATGAGCCCCAAAGAAGTTGGGAGAGTATTAATTTACACAAGGGACCAGAATCTGTAACTGATACGGAACAAAACAGCGTCTGTGTCCTCTCCCTGCTTCAGGGCCAGCAAATCTCTTCACTCTCATAGCAACAGCCACACTGAATAGACCTGCAGGAGCTTTCATCACTTCTACCAATATGTGACCCTTGTCCTGCTGCTGCTGTTAGCAAGGACTCTGTTTTCCATCACCTCTCTTCAGGCAGGTTGGACTGCCCCTCATTCTTTTGATGAACTAATCACACCCTTGGATGACAGGCCAGCTAGAGGGGAAGAAATACGGGGAGCTAAATATCATCCAGTGAGCAGGATAAACACATACAAGAGTGAGGAAACTGACTTTGACTTCTGAAAATGTCTCTTTTTAGCAGGAAGGGGAAGGATCTGACATCCAGCTTTCAAAGCCACGCGTCAGAAATGGGTCAGAAGGGGTCAGTCTTCTTTCCCTTCCAGGGAAGGCTTCTGGAGGTTGGGAAAGAAAACAAGATGTGCTCTGCCTTGCAGGAGCTGAGCTGGGAGTGTAATTTGTTTTAAATAGTCTCTCCATTTCTCCTGCAGCCTCCCTTCAGGCACTGAAAGGCCACAGTTAGGTCACGATTAGGTTCTTTGGTCTTGCCCATTCCCTTTCAGGGTTAGGTCAGAGCTCTTTACCTTGGACTAAAAGCTTCAGGAAGAATCAGGGTTTGTCTTAGTCCAATCCACTGTTCCTGTATAATCTCTGTGTCTAATAATCATTCCTGTTCTTATCCCAGTCTGTGGGAATAGGACTTTCCTGCTGCTGCCCGCGGTTTCCAGGTAGGGAACTCTTGTACAGAGTAAAGAAAACATGCATTCTTGAAAGTCCAGTGGCTCTTTGAGTCTTTAAAGGTATCAATTCTATCCATAAGATTGGCCTTCAAAAGTGTTTCAAGCATCCAAGAGCTTCAAATCCAGTGAAAGACAAAATGGTTTAAATTTCAAACTGGCCAAGTGCTGTATGAAGATTCCAAAGTCTCTCGGGTGTTTCAAGCCTGTGATAACTGCTTAGAGATTGCTTGGAGCTAATTGATTGAGAGTTAGATGCCTTTGAGAATCTGAAAGTACCTCGACCTTATTTAAAACCATATATCCTGAGCTGACACTTGGATGTAAAGCCATTTGGGTCTTCACTGGATGAAATTCAAACAGAAAATAACAAAGTAAGGTGCTGCATGTCTTAGTAAAAGTAAGGATGCCTTCAAAGACAGTTTATTTCTTGTTCATTTTCCTATAAATGATAAGAAATAGTAATTAATGTTTTACTAGTCCAGCTACTATATTTTTTTTCTTGGTGTATTACTGTCCAATCAGAAGTTTTTTGAAGAAGCAACAGTTCACCTGGGAAAAATCTGTTTCATTTTCAGGAGGAGTGGGACAAAGAATTGCTCTCCTTTTGAAACCTTCCCCTTTTGTTAGTGAAGGGTGTATTTATATGCTAAATCTTTCCTAAATTATTTCATGCTTGCCTATAGGGTTTTTTATATGGGCATAGCTATATCTTGCAGCACATTTGGGGTTAGTAATTAAAAAAATGAATTTTAATCCAAAGGAGAGAATCAAATCTGCACGGTCTGACTTTTATTAGCATAGTACTCTGTATCTGGCATCCACTTTTCAGTGGTAAGTCTTTATGCCTTTGTCTCACTGTGTCGAGCAGCTTGTCATGTGATTTTTGTCTTGCTTTAGAGAATCAGAACTTGCTAGTGCTTCATTTGTACCCTGAGAGCTCTGGAAATTTTTTCCACCCTTCTAGCTCAAGGTTGCTCCAAGTGCATTGCTGATTTTATTCTGTTCTGTTCAAAGAAATCAAAAGGAAAACTTTGCGAGCAAGATTTCTTGGTGGGTCTCATCCAAAGTTTGTTCCCTGTTGTGCTCTGAGTGGGTAGATTCAAGTTTTTTCCTTTATAAACTGAACCGAATCACACCTGACTGATGTTATTCCGCTAAGCTGAACCACAGTGTTGCTTGTATGGAATATTGACTCAAACAAGTGAAACGCTCTTATGGAGCTCTGGAAGGTGATCATCCCCAAACCTGAAGGGTTCACACTTAATTTGAAGTTGCTGAGTAGGATTTGTGTGATACCATCCCTTCCTGGGGATGAGGAGGAGACAAAACAGCTTTACTTGCACAATAGTTCTGCAAGGAGGTTAATCTTTCTGATTTATACATTCCAAGACTACAGAAAGAATGGTTTGGATTGACTTCCAGAGCACCAGTAAACAAAGCTGTCTCTTCTGATTTCTACCCTTATTTTGAGCAATGTTTTCCTTATCAAAATTAGATACCATCAGATAGAGTCTCTGGGGTGAAGAAGGGAAACAGATTTGCGAGGCATCATCATCATCTACTGTGCTTTGTCATGCCAGGAGGGAAGTAGGAAGAAGAAGTGATAAGAAATTTATGTGTTGTATTTTATTACTCATCCGAAGTCTTCAATTATTAGTGCTATGCTAATGAAGCCTTTTTGGATTGTCTGACAGATCTTAGGATAAACTCCTTAACAAGACGATAAAACTGAGAGGATGTCAATTGGGTAATTAGCTGATAATCAATATCCAGCAGCTGTGACGAGATGGCAGGCAGATATCAGGCTCTGCTCGAGGTTTTGGGTACTTTGTTGGTTCAAGTTTCAGGGAAGATGCTGCCAAAACAATAACAATTGCATTGTGTGACAAGAGTTGGGATAAAGGAAGAGCAGCCTAATAGTGACATTAATCTAAACTGAATATGTAGAAATCCTTTCTCCGACACAAATCGTTATCAAGTGGTTGATCCTGGCAATTTGAGTTTTCTCCTGACATGGGCATTACACAGGGAAGATATGAAATGCCCTGGGTAGAACCTTAAATTCCTAAATCTCCAAGGAGCCAGGGATATCAGCCCATGTTCCATTAACCATTTAATTATAACTTCATGGATGCAAGGCTTATTGGACCATTCCTTTACTATCTCAGAGACAAATGGAACAGGATTTACTTCATTTATCTGTAGACATTGACAGCAAAGACTTAGACATAGTTCTGAGCAAGATATCTCAACTCCCACGATATCCAGAAACAAGGAGCAGGAGTTGTCTGATGTAAGGAGCTGTCCACACTCTGATGGAGATGAGGTGCATCCTGGCAGTCTCTGGCTCTGTTCATTACCTCTGGAAGTCTGGATGGCCACATCAACTGCCTGAAGTTCAGAGATATGAACCTTGCTGTGATTGACTGCACCACAGATACCAATGAGAGTAAGAACTTGCTTGGACAGAGTCTGTTTGTGTGGCAGATCCAATGGCACCTTTATGTTTTGCTTAATAATACACAGCTGGAACTTTGCTTAGTGAAATTCAGCTAATTCCAAATGTAACTTGGAGATAGACAAGGGCAGGGCACAATTTGGCCATGGAATCATAGAATGGACCTTACAGATCACCCAGTTCCAACCCCCTGCCATGGGCAGGAACACCTTCCACTATCCCAGCTTGCTCAGAGCCCCATCCAACCTGGCCTGGAACACTGCCAGGGATGGGGCAGCCTCAGCTTCTCTGGGCAACCTGTGCCAGGGCCTCACCACCCTCACAGCAAATAATTTCTTCCTCGTATCCAATCTAAACCTGCTCTCTGTCAGTGTGAAGCCATTGCCCCTTGTCCTGTCACTCCAGACCCATGTAAAAAGTCCCTCTCCATCCTTCTTGTAGGTCATCTGTTACCTCTCCATGAAGAGGGGTAACCTCTCCATCTGTTACCAATCCATGAGAATCTCAATATGATTCCCCTATATGATTTTCTGTTGTGCTCCGTTGCCCTGGGTTGGTGAGAAATATACAATATCATGGACAGGACTTTTCCTCTGAAAATTAAGGCTGAGCCCTTTTCTTGATTTCACCACCTAAGAATGAGTTGTTTTTTTTTTTTTTTGACAAAATTCCTGAATGTCACAGAATTCCCTTCCATCCTAGCCAGAAGTTCAGGGGGTTTCTGGACTTGTGTGAGGTAATGAAGCAGGCCGGAGGAGACAAGGTGGTCAGGCTGTGCCAGAAGCATTTCCCTCTCATGTAGCAGAGGGGGACATTAAAAAATGCCTCCTGCAAGTTTCTGCCCTTGCTAAAACCTCTCCTGAGGGCTGTGCTGTGCTGCGAAGCACCTCAGCAACTCCTCTTCGTCCCTACAGTTTGTGTCAAGCCTGGCTTGCACTGGCCAACTCAAACCAGGAAAGGGTGACCACTGCTTTCACAGAACCTCCCAGTGGATGAGAGACCCTGGCTTGAGATTTAGCTCAAAAACAGGAAATAAGGGTTGAGGGAAAGAAAGAAAAAGCCAAAAAAATGGTAACACGTCAGAAGCAGTTGCCACAGCTTCTTGCATATTAAAGCAGGTTAGTGTTCCAGGGTTGTACTGCTGGGAGAGTTTGACAGGTTTACACTGAAAGACACCACTTAGAAGTGTTAACTTCTTTTAGCTTAGCCTTATGGAGCCTTTTCACTGCAGAGTACAGAGCTGGCTACAGCCTTCATCATTCATTCTTAAAATGTGAGGTTAATGTGTAGCTACATTGGATATTAAGGGAAACAGATGGAGCTAGGAACACAGTGAATCACAGGGAATCTGTTCAATAATTTTTCTCACTAAGAGGTTTTTTCCTCACTGAGCCTGCCTTAAGTAGCAGAGAAAGCTCAAATCATCATCTAAATGCCAGTTTCACTGCTCCCTGGTTGGGATTTGAAACCTTCCAGCTAAATGTTGGATTTGTCTCTTTGGGCTGGGATGCACCAAGGAGAACCAGCAAATTCTTTCTCATTGCCTTTAAACTGGATCCTTGTTCCTAGTCTCTCCTGAAAGTCTCAGCCTTTGATTTCCCTGATGACCTGCAGTATTGTGCTTTGTAAACCTCACATGCAGGCCTGCTTATGTCAGCCATAAGAAGACACTCCCAATTCCTAACAGAAGCCATACCTCGTATCTAAATTTACTGTAATTCCAGACTAGCCATCAGCTTTCTGGCCAGCTGCCCCAGGGCAGGGGATGGCTGTGTGGTTACATAAACAGGGTTGTTGGAAGCACCAGGGGAGGTCAACTGGCACGATTCCCACAGTCAGAAAGCCAAGACAGGATTTCCATTGCTCTTCAATCAGATAGGATGGAGGAAGAATGTCTCTGATGATCTCAGCTGGGAGCTGATAACCTTCCACAGCTGGATAAATAATAAACGGCTCCAGTGATGGTTGTCTCTGAAATGTGCTAATAATTTTGGTAGAACGTGCTGGATGGCATGGGTACATGTCTGTGCCCTCCAGGTGATCTAGAGTTTGTCATTGGTGTGTTAGAGAACAGAGAATGAGGGCCTGTTGTGAATGCAGTGGTTATTCCCTGGAGGACATGATCAAGGGAAGCATCACCTCCTCCTGATGTTTTCAAAACTGGATGGCTTTCAGGAAGTAGAAGCTTTAGCTCAATATCTCTCATTGTGTTTAATGAAGAAGTGAATGGGTGAAATTGAAGTCTGTGGAATGCAAGGGGATGACACCAAGAGAACAAATGGCTCCTTTGTGCTTACATCTTTCAGAAAATCTTTTGCCTGTATTTTCAGTTAAGAGTTTGGAGCAAAACATTTCTAATCAGCTTTTGAAATGCTGAAAAAAAAGAAAAGCGATAATTTTATTTTTTTTTTCTGTCATTACCCATTCTGAGAAAAACGTTTTGGCTTGATTTGTTGTCAGCTGGTTTTCAAGTCTTTTTTTTCTTTTTTTTTTTTTTTTTCTCCCCATGGCTCATATTGCAGTAATCTGTACCCTTGGAACAAGATGATTAGAGCTTAGTATCTGCCCTTACTGAACTAATCCTCTTGGCTGTGGTGTGTGGCAAAGTGGCAGCTCTGGAGGTCTTTGGTATCCTCTGCCCTCACCCCCTGGGTGGGATGTGGTGAGGAGCTGTGCTGTTTTGCATGGAGCAAGAGCAGAATATTCCCTGCTGTTCCCTCTGCAGGAGGGAAGGACTTTGCACCACCCATCCAGCTGGAACGCCCTGCTCCTCTTGGCTTACCTCCACACAGGCTGGGGATGGGGGAGAGGGAATACGTCAGTCTTCTCATCCATCTTCAATTCCACCTACTTTGTCTTTGGAGTGCGAGGTACACTCAACCAATTTTAGGCCAGGAGATAAAAATCTAAGGCCTTTCTTCTTCCTCTGTAGCAAGGAAAGGAAACCCAGGCTCTATTAAGAGGGGACAGAAATCAGTGTTGGTGTCAAGRCTCCCATTTAGCTGACACACTGGTAGTTTGTTCTTTGAAAATGCTCCATCTGGGCTGACACTTGGTGTCTCCTGAGGCAGGAAAAGGCAGCGTTAACRCATCGGCAAAGTCAGAGCTGGAGTCCTGTATGTGTTCTGCATAAGGCCATAGATTTGTAGTGTCAGGGGTCAGGAACAGACTGGGGGAAGTGCAGGGAACTTCCATCACATCTTTGCAAGGGGCTGGAATCCTGTCTGTTTTCTGTGCTGAGGTGGTGGCACAGTGGAAAACTGCAGCACCTGGGCTGGGCAGACAATCCCCCGTGTGATCCTGCAGAGGGCTGTGTGTCTGTCTCTGCTTGTGTGGGGTCTTAGTTCTTGCAGTCACAGAATCATAGAATCCACTGAGCTGGAAGGGGCCCACAAGGATCATTGAGTCCAGCTCCTGGCCCTGCACAGACACCCCAACAATCCCACCCTGTGCCTGAGAGCATTGTCCAAACGCTCCTGGAGCTCTGGCAGCCTTGGGGCCGTGCCCATTCCCTGGGGAGCCTGTTCAGTGCCCCAGCACCCTCTGGGGGAAGAACCTTTTCCTGATATCCAGCCTAAACCTCCCCTGCCACAGCTCCAGCTGTTCCCTGGGTCCTGTCCCTGGTCACACAGAGCAGAGATCAGAGCTGCCCCTCCTCTTCCCCTCATGAGGAAGCTGCAGAACTGCTGTGAGCTCAGGCCTCAGTCTCCTCCAGCTGAACAGACCAAGTGCCCTCAGCCACTCCTCATGTGGCTTCCCCTCCAGGCCCTTCACTGTAGCCATCACCACCTTCCATAGCCTGACTGCATCCCTCAAAAGGAGCTGGTACTTACACAGGCCTGATCCTTTCTGTGGCACTGTTTGAGATCTGAAATGTGCCAAGTAAACAACAAAAAAAAAGAAAAAAAAAAGTCTTGTCCTCTCCCTGTTCTTGCTTCTTGTAGAATAGGCTGTGGTGTCATCCAATGAGACAAAGAATGGGGTTTTTCTTCCCTTTTCTGTGTGGTGGGTTTTGGTGATGGTGTTTCTGGATCACTTGGTACATCTCTGCCACCTTTGAGGCCTTTCTTTAGCATTCATGTCACTCCCCAGCAGCACCTTCTGGGTGCTGGCAGGAAGCAGTGCAATACCAAACCTGTTGGTGGCCTGGACAGGTGGCCAAAGCCCTTCCTAGACCAGAGGTGGCAGGAACCCTGCCCCTGATTTACATTGCTGGAATTTCCGTGGCTTGAGTGGAGGCTTTCCTCACCCACCTCCTCACCTGTGAAGCGATGGGAGAGCCAGGGTGAGCATTTCTCCCCTTCCCTTGCAGGTGGGTGCTGTGTGGCGTGTGGCTTTGGGCCCCTGTGTCACCGCAGTAACAGCAAGGCGTCGTTTCCTGGCAACTGTCAGGGTTGCTAAGAGAAAAGCCGGCAGCTTTGGTAGATGTGACATCTTTGACATCCTCCACTCACATTACGTTGGGGTGGGTTTGATGGAGAGAAGATGGCCTGGTGGCCAAGTCTCATCTCCTTTGACCCAGCTGAATGCTGGTTTTCAGAAATAATTAGTGTCTGTGAGGCAATGGAACAGCCTGTCTGGGAGATAAGGAACATGGATCCTGGTGTTGGCCATCCTTGGCCCTTTCAATAACTACAAGTGACACTCCCTGCCCTCTGCTAGGAGATGAAAGGAGTTCTGGGAATAAAAATCACTCCCTAGGTACCGAGTGTTATCATTGGTGTTTGATGCTCTGGTTCCCCAGTACATTTCAGAGGTGGCTTCACTGAGAAAGAAACTTTCCTCAAGCTGTCTCCTCTGCCAGTGCTTCATTCTGAAAAGAGCTTGCTTCCCAAACCCACCTGTCCATGGGGTGAAAGCTGTGGTTGGAGTGGGGTGTGTGGGTGGGGGAAGGAGCAGCAGGTTCCCTGAGGTATTACCCCAGCTTAGCTCGGTGGAATTCAGCGCAGTTGTACCAAGGCAAAGCTAAAAGCAACACAGTGATGAATTGATAAATCCTATTTGCTCGCATCTGCCCACTCGGAGCCAGAGCTGGGGACATCGCTGCCTGCTGCTGCGTGCCAGAGCATGTGCAGAGGGAGTTGTTGTGCTCTCTGCAGTGCTCAGGAGACAGATGGTGGAGCCCACCCATTCTGAAGAGTGCCTACAGAGAGGAGGATTTCTGCAGTGCCGTGGTGCTGGCAGACGATGCAATGGCAATGTTCTTACATTTCACAGAACTGACTGGTCTCAGAAGTGATATTTTACCAGTGTTCTCTTCTGGCACCTTTTTTTTGTTTCACAGCTGCCTGCACAGCTTTTGGCACAGCATTGATGGAGAATGGGTACTGCTCTGGCTGGACCAGCTCTGCCATTTAGGGTGAGAGTTGGACCGTAGGGAAGAAAGCCAAATGATCTCAGCTGCTTGGGGTGCTTTTAGGAGAGGAGAACCAGCAAAGTGATGTTCTTATCCCTTCTAAAATTCCAGCGAAACCTCTGTCTTAGCTCAGTGTGGGAGAGCTTCTCTTGGTTGTGAGTTGGGGCAGATCAGATTAATGGAGATGTCTTCTCTACCCTAAATGGAAAAAAATTGTTTGAGCTGTACAAGTGGGACTTGTGACAAGGGAATGAAGCCCAGTGCAATTTTGCGGAGGCCATCAGGAATCCTGGGGACATTCAGAAATGCTCAGTTTCCCACCAATTTCCTGCAGCTGACAGCACATTTGCGTTGACCTTGGTGACAGCGCCAGCCTCGCAAATGAAAAGGACGTGCATCACTAAGAGGAGAATTAAATTTGCAAGGAATGCCTTGTATTTCATTTTCTGTGACTGCCATTTTTATCTGTCCCAGCTAATCCTTGTGTCCCTGGAAAGCCTGCCCTAGTGTTCCACTTCCTGCAGCAGGAATGGTGTCTGTGCTCACAGCAGGGGGGGCTTTCTCCGGCTCTTTTGTCAAACGCTGTCATGGACCCCCTGAGCTCCTTGTTCCTTTGCCAGCTGTGGGGAGTGTGCAGCTCGCTGATGTGGAGCCTTCTGTCTCCTTCTCAGAGCAAGGAATCAGACCTGACTTGACTGGTGCTGTAAGAGCAGCGTTGCTCCAGTGGAAGCTGTTCCCAGTTTAGTAGATTCCAACACAGATTCCTCTGTATTGGATTAAGGGGGAAAAGTAATCTCTTCTGATGCCTTTTCCTGGTCTTAAAATCAAGAGTCAGATATGGTTAGAAGGGAAAAAGGGGTTTTACCTCGGTATTTATTTTAAGGATCCTTAGGTGCACTACGTCCAGGTCGAATGCACCTCCATGCACACCGCAATGCACACACCCAAAAGATCTGGTATAACATTATAGGCCTTACTAATTAGCATATCTATCATAAATTCCCCAATGAGAGGCTTGAGTGAGCCCCCCTCCCCAAGGAACCTTCCCCTGGATGGTTCTATCTYAGTTTACAAAATGTGTTCTGGAGAGGACCTTGGGGTCTGAGGCACATTGATCCCTAACTATGAAACCTCTAAAATGTTTAGTCTCCTAGCTTGACAAAAAAAGCCCAAGAATGTAGGCTAAAGCACTAAGAATACAGAAGTTGTAAAAAGGTATGAAAGGGGTTTAAAAGAAGAGGCAAAAAATCATCATGGCATCGTTTCTCTTACTGCTGTCACTTCAGAGATTTTCATCCCTCTCTCTTATGTAAGGGTGAGAGCATTATAGACATAAGAGGTGTGGGATACAGGTATGTGAAAGGGCTTCACACAGCTAGACAGACATCCCTTTCAGCCTGGTTTGAATTAGAAGAGGTGTGGGATTAAAGCACCTATCCTCTTTTTGCCTTTTAAGAAAATGAGCAGGCTTGGCATAATTACCAGTGCAGTAGTGACACTGTTGGTGCGTACACATGTGATTAATGTTTTCTTCTTCTCCTCCCTCTTTTTTTCTGGTTTTATAAAATGTCACTGCAGCTCATTTTTCAGGATTGTGTGCTCATTATTTTGTAGTGATGTGGCTCTGCTCAGAAGTTTCTACCTGAAATATCCTAGAAGTTGAAGCTGTTTCTTAAAAACCAAGGAACAGTCATCTCTAAGGAACTGGTGCAGTAGTCTGAGCAACCTAGAGCTGTTTGCTCCAGTTGCAGAGGCTCAGCATCCCTGAGTTGTGGGGAAGAGAAACGACTGGATACCAGACCTGAGTCCTTGGCTTCTGGAGCTGGGCCAAGTCCACTCCTATAATTAAACCGCAGTCGTCAGGGGCATGACGACAGCTAGAAATGACCAGGTGATCCAGTAACCTCCCCTGTCCTCCACCAGAGAAGAGGAGGAAGAGGGGCAGAGCGAGTGGGGAATTTCAGATGGATGCTGTGACAGGATGTGCCCCACTCCAGGAGAGCCTGGCTCCTCTCCCCCTCGCTTCTCTCCTGGACTTTGTAAGGTCGCGGCGAGGCTGCCCGTGCTCCCGGTGCCTGTTCCTGCCGGCAGGAATGCGCAGTGCCCGTGGAGCTGTGCTCCAGCTCGGCACAGCACACTGCAGCCAAGTCTCGATGACTTTGCAGATGCTGGTGCTGCRCATGGAGTGACCTGAGCTGAGCTGAGCCACGATGCAGTCCCAGCCCTGGAGAGCTCTGCCTGCAGGAACAAGGCGGTGGAGCTCAAAGTGGAGTTCCTCAAAAAGGATTTCCTTTGCAAAAGACTCGGGATAGATGCAGCTGGTTGAGGTGAGGATGCACTTGTGTTGCAAAGGCAGTGGGAATATTCTTTTGTTCTCTACGGAGACAGAGGAGCTTGGGAACCATGAGGAAAATGTTACCAAGAGCTCTGTGGGTAGGAGAGATTTTGTAGCAGCAGCTCCATCTCTGTATCCCCAAAGAGATCTAAGCCAGGGAAACCTGAGCCCAGCAAAGCCCTTTCTTGGCAGTATCCAGCAGCATTTCCTCTTTGGGGAAGTCCAGGTCTCTAGTTCTGTGCAGACAAAATGTCAGGCCTTCATCTGTCTGTCTCCCTCCCTCCTACTAGCTGAGAAGCCAGCGAGTACCTTTGTAATGAAGGATTAACTGTGCAATCAGATCTGTGCTCCTTGTGCCATCCCCACACCAAGCACAGTCGTACCCAGGGCACAGGAAAACATGCTCACCATGGAATAAATCCAGGTCAGGTTTCAGGCTGCTGGCTTAGCTGTAGCCCTGACTTCTTGAAGCTAGACTTTGGCTTGGTTAGCAACAGTAAAGCTGTGCTACAGGTCCAAAAAGCAGGACTGGAAAGGTTTTGCTCCTGACCTCTCATCTGAAGGACACAGCTCCCTGAGCTGGCTGGCACCCTTTGTTTCTCAGTTATGATCCATACAGAATCATCACGGAATCCTAGAATGGCCTGGGTTGGAAGGGACTTTGAAGATCATCTCATTCCAGCCTCTACCATGAGCAGGGACACCTTCCACTATCCCAGGTTGCTCAGAGCCCTGTCCAACCTGGCCTGGAACACTTCCAGTGATGGGATTTTGAGCAACCTGAGCCAGTGCCTCAGCACCCTCACAGGGAAGAATTCCTTTCTAATATCCAAGCTAAACCTGCTCTCTGTCAGTCTGAAGCCACRTGCAGTCTCCAGCAAAAGCCCTCTGTCATTTCACCCCCTTAGCAAGGCTGGGGATGTGGTAATTGCTGTGGGGTGGAAGAAGAACTAGGGCAGCAAGGCAGTAGAAGCCTGTTTTGAATCCGTGTTTTGGATGCCAGCCCTAGGCCAAACCTAAGGAAGGGGACATAGTGGTTGGGCAACAGGGGAACAGGAACGAAAATGAACTCTGGACCTTTTCTGTTTAAAACATGTGCCCCTAGCACTAATCCTGTAAGGACTTGGAGTGCCCTCATCCCAAAAAACAGTGTTTCCAAGCCAGACAGTGCTGAATATGTCCTTGCTTTGCTTGCCACAGGCATGGAGAAAAGAGCCTGAGGAAAACAGTAGCTCCTGCTGCCAGCTCTGGAAGGCAGYGGACTTCTCAGATGTCAGGCAGATCTGAAACATCAAAGGGGCTTCTCCTGAACTAGCTGACCTTTTATTACACATATCCTTCCACTAATACCCAGCAGATTATCTTTGCCTTGTTTTTGCCGCTGTGTCCCTGACCTGTGGAAACCCCYGTGCTTTGAACATGCTCCGTGATGGCTGGGAGGTGGCATTTGCAGTGACTGCTCTGCTGCAGGTGGCTCCTCTGTGAATTTTCTTTTGGATGTGTGTGACTGGAAGTGCCTCCAAGCATGTGTCACCTCCCCCACACCTCCATCTGATCCTGAGCTATAGGTGAGCACCAGCTGAGCAGACACTGAGAGGGGGTTTAGCCCCAGGGGAACTGGGGATTGCTGTGAGTACAAGTTGGCTGTGCTTACACACAGGGATAAGCYGCATCCCCAGACCACCAAGGACAATCATTTCCAGTTGTTTTCTCTCTCCTTTCAGCAGTCTTGCTGAAATCCAGGGGAGTGCTGGTGGAAACAGGTGCAAAAATGGTGGTTTTGGGGGGAAGATGTTGCTGGTAGCTTCTGGATGTAACCACGATCATGAGATGAGGCAATGCAGGAAAGCCAGCACAGAGGAGAGAGACCCTGTGGTTCCAAGCACTGCTCTGCTGTGTGTCATACATCTCTCACTGACCCCATCACACAGTTCCTGTGGAGATGCACGATGCTGCCACACACAGATTGCCTCTGGCTCTGCTCTCAGGGCTGTCTGCAGCTTTCTCCTTCCTGGGTCTGCTGCTCTGGTCCTGGACTTTCTCCAAGGAACGCCTCCCACCGGCCTCGTGCTGTTCTCAGTGGTTCTTCTCTCGTGTTAGAATCTGCTGGAATAACTTGTACCGCATAAGCAGTTCTTGAAATGTGCATCTAGTGTACCCTTAAGGCAGAGGACAGGCACTAGCAGAGACTGTGAGAACCACCAGATTAACACCAGTCCCTGCAGGGAACAAAGGGCAGAAACCGTGCAATGTGTTGCTCAGGCCATTAGGAAATCCTGGTTTCTAGGGGAAGGGGGGAGTGAGAAATGTGGCTRTGTGAGCCCTGGCATGCTGGACCAAACAGTGAGGGTCAGCTCCAGTTTTCCAGTGCCAGGACCCTGGAGGGCTGTTGCATTCACTAGCTATCACATCATGGTGTGGAATCCAGGGGCTTGAGGCTGTGCCTGCAAAATTACGTGTCTGGTTCTCTCCCACTGTCCTTTTGCAGCCCTCGATATCCATGCAACTTGCAGCCTTCCAGCATCTGAAGGGARCCCACAGGAAAGATGGAGAGCTGTTGACAAGGGCCTGGAGTGACAAGACAAGGGGGGATGGCTTCACACTGACAGAGAGCAGGRTTAGATTGGACATTAGGAGTGTGTTTTCCTGGCTGAAACTTAGTTTTTAATGCTGGACTTAATCCTTGAATAATGAGGTRGAACACTTCTACAGCATCTTTGTTCCAGGAAGGATGGTCAGGTGCTCTATACACAGCAAATCCRTGATGATTTTTATTGTTAGCAGAAATACAGATAATAATTGATTATCGTTACCTCACTTTTGCCATCTCGAAAAGAATCCGGCAGCTGCTGGATGAGACGTAGAAATATCAGGCAAAGCTGTACTTGTGTGCATGAACTGCATGAAAATTAGCCAGTTAACTTGGCCTAGTCCATGAAATATTATTGAAACAAAATTGGAACAATCCAGTTGGGTCATGCAGTGAGATGTGTGATTTATGAGGGTGAAGCCAACTCAACATCATCTTAATGACATACTATTAAATACACATTACTAAATTTGATATGTCCAGGAGCACACTGCCTGAGGGCCAGCATTCCCAGCTAATTCTACTCTTTTTCAAACACATTTCATAGCCACAGAAAAAGAGCAGAAGCACTGTTTTGGAAGGTTTCTCTGCTGGCTACAGATAAAGGTAAAATTAAACAGTCACAGCTAATATAATGTCATCTCACAGAACCACGGAATATCCTGAGTTGGAAGGGACCCACAGGGATCATAAGTCCAGCTCCTGGCCCTGCACAGGACCAGAGCCAGGCACGAGCATAGAAATATTTAGACTTTCCCTTCTGGAGGAAGGAAGAGAAGGAAATGGTATAAGACTTCCTGTCCTTCGTCTACCTAAGTTTCTGTGAGATGACCTTTCCAAAGCTAATTGAGTCAGAATCTGAGTTGTGACATGAATAATTCTTGAAYGCAAAAAAAGCAGTAAACATAGAGACACAGTTCTGAAAGCTGAAACTGCTCTCCCTGATGCAGAGAAATATCTGTCCCCTAAGGTAAATGCCACCAAACAATGCTGGATTCCTGTCAAAGTGGCAGCTGATGGCCATTCTGGGAGTGTGACTACCGATGGTTCAGCAGCTGCCAGCTTGGCCAGTTTGTTTCTGCAGGATTCAGGCAGCAGTTCAAGTTGGCCTCTCTCAGCAGAGCTCGTTCCAGGGACTGAGRGGTGGAAAATCCCTGTCCATTACATACCTCCAGCTCCACAAACTCCTATCTCCTCTTGAAAAGGGGAAGGTGTCCTGCACCTCAATTTCTGTATGGGAGGAGACAGCTCTTTCCTGTGTCCGTAAGGTTTTGCCCCAAAGATGACAAAGCTCACAGAATGGTTTGGGTTGGACAGGACCTTAAAGATAATTTTGTCCCAGCCCCTCTACCATGAGCAGGGACACCTCCCACTAGAAGTTCTCCCACGCTCTTTTGATGGGAATCACACAAGGGCAGGGCAGAGATATTTTGCTCATAATCGTGGCTTGCAGTTTTCATGCTTCTCATGAACAACAGCCAGCAAGAGGAGTGAGCAAGTGGTTTATTGGTATTGCGACTTGGAAAATCCATGGTGTGCGCAGCACTCTGCATCCAAGCCAAGTGACACCTGGTGATGCCCCAGGTGACACCTGGAGCACAGGGGAATTGGTGAGGGATCACCGCAGCATCCTGGAAAGCGCCCTTGGACCTGCACAGAGGACCTGCTCCGTTACAAAGCCAACTGAAGTTTCTAGGAATGATATAATCATGTGAAGGGAAACCAGGCTTAAGTTACCAGGTCAGCAGCCATCATTTGGAGGAGGCAGCTGAGGTGTAAGCGGATAGCAGCAGCAGGGTGAACCAGAGTTCTCCTGGGTTACAGGGCTCTCTGAGTGGCATTAACTGGGTTTGACGCAGAGCAGCTGGAGGGATGGGCAGCCAGCAAGCCCCTGTGSAAGTGGGATGGCCAGAAGGTTCTGTGTCCCAAGCAGGGCAGCAGGTCATCGGTCTCTAGGGACAGACTGTCAGAGCTGCTGGGTTGGGTCCTGGAGGGATGCACAGGAAAGAGGATCCCTGCTTCCTACAGCAGAGCTGGTGTGTGACTTCTGCTCTGGCACAGAAACCACAGCAGGGTCCTAAAATGCTCCATTTGGAGGAAGGGGTGCCTTGGTAGGGGTGGGATTAGTGGGATGCTGCAGGGGAGATCTGGAGATCGTGGAAATAGTGTCAGCATCAGTGGATCTCCATCCCCCCTCCTGCTCATCCTTAACAAACAGACTCACTCCATCTATGTTCTCTCCTCATTCCCTGCCCCTAATGGTACAGGGAGAGTCAAACAGCTCTTAACTTATTTTATATACCCCCATGCCCTATGACTCCTGAGGGGGAGGCAGTTTGTCTATCACTAGAACTCTGGAAACATGGGGAAAATGAATTTAAATGCAGTGTTTTGGGGTCATGTTCTCTGACAGTGCAAATCAGCACAGCCTCAATTAATTCAATTAGCAGTGCTGACCCTGGAGTCATAAATATTGGTGAGTCTCTCACTCTGAGCACTGTGGCAGCACGYGGAAGATTTTAAAAGAGCAATTTTCCACMCCCCCCCCCCCCCAGTTTTTCATAGAATTCCAAAAAATGCAAAAAAAAAAAAGTTGTCAGTCTTTGGGTCAAAGTTCTGGAACCAAATATCAGCTGTGCCTACTGCCAGTCTGCATCTTAGCAGAACTCTCACTGGATGCATTTGACTGTCTCGTTCAAAGGACTTGTTTCACATTAAAAATCCCCTTGAGTTTGATTAACAAATGACAAATAAGCTGCTCCAAGTCCTTACGGGAATCCTGAAGGATATATCAGTGTGGGGGCATACAAGGACTTTCATTTCTTCTTGGAGGAAATCCTGCCACCTCCTATGTGTGGAGAATTGCAACAGAAGGGTTCATATCCACAAAAGGAACGTTTCCTGTGCGTTTGAGATGGCAACAACAGACAGGATTCCCTCTCAGCATACACACATCCTCTACAAATGCGTGGAATTCCCAGGAGGTCTTGGTGTCCAGTATTTTGGATTTTGGACTTTTTATTATTTTTGGGGGAGGGACTGACTTAATTTTCTCTTCCCAGACACTGATAGTCAGAAACCCAGGAGGACTGGATGTCATTTACTGTCATTTCTCACAAGAAATTGAGAGCCAGCACAATCAGGGTCTGAGACTGAAGTAATAACAGCTTCCACAGTAACAACCAGACTTTCATTTCTAGATCCTCATGCCTAGCTCACTAGAGTAGCTTCAGCTAAAACCTATTTATTATAGAAAAAAGTTCTAAGTCAATTTAGCCAAGTGGCAGAAATCCCAGATTGGTAAAAGGGTTGAAAGGATAGAAAATGGTCATTTCTATGCCACCTTCACCTCAAATATGCCCATAGGAAAAAAAGAAAGGAAAGATGAGAAATTACTGGTCTTCATTCAGCCTTTACTTGAGAGTTTCCTTACCTGAATTTAATAGTTGATCACAACAGTTGCAGCTTAAATATCCCAATACCCAGTCCAAAAATCACACAGGGGAAGGGAATATGCTGCATTTTCTGCTATTGCAGAGACAGAGAACTGGGAAAAGGAAGGATCAATGTCCCCAGAAACCTTTCTCCTGCAGCATATTCCCCTGCCCCGTGTGATTTTTAGACTGGACATTGGGAAGCATTTCTTTACCAAGAGAGTGGTGAGACACTGGACCAGGCTTCCTGAAGGGGTGGTCAATGGCCCAGGTCTGTCATTGTTTGAGAGGCATTTGGACAATGTCCTTAGCCTTTGGTCAGCCCTGAAGTGCTCAGGCTGTTGGGCTGGATGATTATTGTGGTTCCCTTCCAACTGAAATATTCTGTTCTATTCCATTCTGTTCTATCCCATTCTATTCTTGCTGTCGTTGTCTTCTCTGTGAATAGGGTAAAAAGAGGGAGTGAGGGTCTCAAAGGACATGGCTGTTCCCTGAGGCCATGGGCAGCAGATTGGGGTGGATGCCAGAGCAGTCCCCACGTGCCAAGATGTTAATGAACTGCAGATCAGGAGTGAAAGGCATTGACAGCACTGCAGAGGCTGCTGACCCAGCACCTGCCTGCCTGAACCTGGCTCAAACCAAATGCGTAAGCTGCTCATGAGTTCTAAATCTGGTGTTTAGTTTTGAAAGCCAGTAGGAACTTGCCTTTCCTCCCCCCTTCCCCTTCTCCTGCATCCAAGCCTTTTGCCTCAGTGACTTTGCTGCGTGGGCTGGGAGCGGGGTGCTGGGAGCAGGATGCTCAGTCTTTGCTTCCCACCCTGTTCCCGGATGGGAACAGGGAGGATGCCACTGTGGTGGGAGTACCGTCACTTCCCTGTGAAG
Organism: Parotia lawesii; assembly: GCA_003713295.1. NCBI lineage: Eukaryota > Metazoa > Chordata > Aves > Passeriformes > Paradisaeidae > Parotia > Parotia lawesii. The sequence continues at coordinate 1,757,798 of RAHM01000138.1, forward strand.
GCTTCCACTTCCAGAAAAGACAGAAGCTGTGTTTGCGTGTGGGGCATCCCTGTTTTATGTGTTCAGTAGCTGTGCCCCGTCTGAGTGTGTGTGCTGAACAGAAAGCTGGCAGTAGCAGAACTTCCATCAGCTTAAGGAGAATTGTTCCTTAGTTATATCCATAAGCTAAGAAATTGAAATGAGGAGGGGAAATGAAGCTTGTCATTTTTTCCAGTGTCCATATGTTTTATTGCATGGACTCCAGCGGGTCACAGGGAGGGGATTCTGCCCCTCTGCCCATCTCTTYTGAGCCCCACCTGCAGAGCTGCCTCCAGCTCTGAGCCCAGCACAGGAATGACAGGGATCTACTGGAGCCAGTCCAGAGGAGGGACACCGAGATGGTGAGAGGGATGGAGCAGCTCTGCTGTGAGGAAAGGCTGAGAGAATTGGGATTGTTGTGCCTGGAGAAGAGAAGGCTTTGGGGTGACCTCACTGTGGCYTTGCAGTGCCTGAAGGGAGCCCACAGGAAAGATGGAGAGAGACTCTTGACAAGGGCCTGGAGTGACAGGACAAGGGGCAATGGCTTCACACTGACAGAGAGGAGGTTTAGATTGGATACTGGGAAGAAATTGTTCCCTGTGAAGGTGGTGAGGCCCTGGCACAGGTTGCCCAGAGAAGCTGTGGCTGCCCCATCCCTGGAAGTGTCCAAGGTCAGGCTGGATGGGGCTCTGAACAAGCTGGGATAGTGGAAGATGTCCCTGCTCATGTCAGGGGGTTGGAACAAGATGATCTTGAAGGCCCTTTCCAACCCAGGCTTCAGCCCTGTGTGTCCCTGTGTGCAGGGAGGGCTCCGAGCAGGGCCCAGGCTCTGCTCCGGGGGGCCCAGCAATGGCACCAGAGGAACGGGCAGGGACTGATCCCAGGAAGTTCCACCTGGACATGAGGCAGAACTTCTTCCCTGGGCAGTGACCGAGCCCTGAACAGAGACCAGAGAGGGTGTGGAGTCTCCCTCACTGGAGCTATTCCAGACCCCTCTGGACACAATCCTGTGCTGTGTGCTCTGGGATGGCCCTGCTGGAGCAGGGAGGTGGCACCAGCTGCCCCACTGTGGTCCTTTCCAGCCTGACCCATCCTGGGATTCTGTGATTCTGTGAGTGCAGGTGTTTTCATCATCTGTGTTAAAACCCTAATTTAGAAGCCACTCATAAACTCGCCATTAAATTCTTGGTGTGTTGTACAGAGACTGAGGAATGAGGGGAAGTCTCCAGAGCACAAATGCTTAAGCTTGCAGTCTCCAGTGAGACAGGAGGAGCACCTTCCCTCTCAAAGAAGGTGCAACAGGATCAGAGAAGGTGAYACTGTATATCAGTGGTGGTTTGAGCTTGTCTGAAGGATATTGGTGTGAATATCCATCTTGCATGAGAAGGTAAGGACTTTCCAGAAGGGCTAAAGCAAGCTCATTGGAGAGTTGGTGCTGAAAATGAAATTTGGGGTGGGGGATCTCATCCCTGGCCCTGGTTGCTGGATTGCTACCACCTCCCTTTTTTTCTGATGGCTCCCCATGTTTTTTGAGGAAGGAGAACAATTTGCAATGGAGTCACGCTGAGGTGTTCTGCCTCCGTTGCCAGAAGGCTCATTTTTGCTTTTTATTAATTACAGGAGTTGAGTGACTTGCTTCAAGTGCAACAGCATGGCCCCAGTGTCCTGTGGAACATATGGGCCCAGGAGAAAGGTCTGACCTGAGCCTCAGCTGGTGTCCCCTGACGTCAGACCAACCACACCTGCTCAGGGCAGCTGAGGGAGCCTGTCTCGTGTGTGCAGAGCTAAGCTGTTTGCTTAAAGGGCAGCCTCAGCCAGGCTGAAGGACTTGTTTTAGGATGAAATGGATGCTTCTGTACTTCCCGTGTCGTTTTTTGAAATATTTGCATCAGCTTACTGATGTAGCCTAGAGAAAGAGAGGAGGGAAGCCTTCCCTGATGACTCCAGGGGTGCGTGTATGCTTTAACAACCCCAGAAAGGGAATGCTGGCTTCCCACGGTGAGAGTTTCCTGGAGGGAGAAGCTGATCAGCTTCCCAGGGTCACCGAGTCCTCTGGCTCTTCTGCTTTGTTAGGATGAGTGTGCCAGGGACACCGAGGCTCGGATGGTCTCTGTTCCAGAGAGTTACAGCACCAAATCTGGGGTGAGGCAGCATAATTGTGCTTTACTGCCTTCTCCTGTTTGYGGCCTCGGCCCAGAGGATTTGTTTATCAGCTCTTCCACATGCCACGTTTCAGTACAAAAATTCAGCATGTTACAATGCTAACGAGAATGACGTTTAATTTTAGCAGACACCTCCTTTCTGTGTGTGGGAAGATGGGTTTTGCTGGGCRCCGAAGCGCACAAATAAGGCTCTTATCGAACGTTCCCATGCTGGTGTGAATTAGAAGCAGCACGGTTTTAAAAATCAGCAAAGCTGTGCCCAGTTTAAACCGGTCTGCTTTCAAAGTCTTCACCAGGGGCATTTTGCATTTGCTGTCCCAAGAGACAAAGGGAGGACTGAGGGTCATCTTTTCTCTGGAGCCACATCAGTTTATATCTGCTGAGCCCCTGACTTGGAATGCTTATTCCACCAAGTGTGTCAGATTTGCTGCCCTGCTCTGCAGTAAATGCCTAAAGACTCGTGCAGTGCCTGAAGCAATGCATAAAAACGGGGCTGGATACACCAGTGACCAAGCAAAAAAAAAAAAGATCAGTTCCTGGGGAAAGAAGGACTTTTTGGATCACCTCTACGGGGAGGGAGAGGAAGGGGAAGGAAGGGAAGAACAGCACATGAAGGAGCTGTGCRAGAGCGAGTGCAGAGGAGGATGAGTCACCTTCAGGCTTTGGCTTGGGTGGCAAGGGAAGCGCCTCCACCTCCAAAACGCCTCCTCCTCTTGCTTTTTCACTGCCTGGCTGCGCTCAGGCTCTGCAGTGACCCCTGGTTCTGGGCTCAGAGAGGGACGGTGGCAGTGCCCCAGCGTGGGAAGGGCAGGGCAGGAAAGCACAGCACCTGCAGCGGGGATGTCACAGCCCTGCCTGTTCGCTGTGCCATCGGTGGCTGTCAGAGGACTGGCACGGGGCTCTGGCTAAGTCTGACTCCCTCATGTTTTATGTAGTCACTTAGCACCCACAGCGCGGGGGGAGGCAGCACCAGCAAATCAAAGCATCTCCAGTTCTTTACACCCGACTTTGCTTGCTTTATGTCCCACACGGAGAAATTACCTCGCAGAGCCCTCAGCAGAGAGCTTCACAGCCGCACATTTCCAGTAGTGCMATCGATACTCAGCACTGGGGGCTGCAGAAGGGACACTTCCCCTGATTTGAACGATGACGCTCAGGCATAAAGCCTCAGTGAATTGTCTGGGCTCTTTATTTTGTCAGTACAAAACCAAGGCACTGCTAGCTGGTGATTCACGGCAGGGCTGACAGGCACGGTGACTCAACCTCCCAATAACACTGGTTTGTCTCCAGGCTCTGTGGGTTTGCTGAACACATCTAACGTTCAGGTGGGTAAACTTAGGTGAGATGAATCTTATCCCAGGAAGCAACTGCTCTTGCCTTCCTCTGCAAACACCTGCAGTGGGAGGTGTGCAGTGACTTGTGAAGAAATGTGCTCTTCAGGATGAAGCAGCAGCTCTGAAATTAATATTGAGAAATGTCAGTGGCTCTGCCCATGGACCTATGGCCAGCTTGTAAAAGAGTAACTGTTAGACCTGGACTGAGGGGATGTCAGGAGTAGAAAACCACCAGTCTGAGTGCTCAACTTGTTTTTACCCACAGAGATTCGGTTACATGCGGATCTCAGGGGTTACTCTGAAATCCACAGAGAAGTTTTCTCTACACGTGCAGAAAATGTGCCTATCAGAGCAAAGCAGAGTGATCAAGTGGCCAAATCGACAAGAAAGAGAACCAAACCAAAACAACCACCCCCCCCAACATGATAAACAGCACCATTGTTTTGGAAATACCCATCTCTTGTGACTGCTTTAGAATAAAATAGTATTTCTCCAATAACATGAAGCCTTCATGCATAGGTGAGGTACTTTTTCCAGACCACCAACACCAGTGAAGATGTCAGATGTGCTATATTTTCCAAAACAAATGCACAAACATGCTAGATGTGAACATTTATTCCTAAATTTCTATTTATTCCTAACTTGAAACCAGCTGGCAGGGTGTCTGTTCAGTAAATCCCAATCTAAGCAATGTTACACAAGAGATCAGTGCACAGGTTTTAAAGAGAATAAAATGATTAAATGAGTTGCTTATTAAGTGTTTTCTCCTATTAAACTGCTGAAAAGTTGCTTATTTGAACTTGTTCTGCCATTGGCAGAAAGTTGTCTTCAGAAGTTGAAATTAAATACATAGGAACTTCTTTACAATCAYGATGCAGATTTGTACTCGTTGTACTCTCATGCCACTGGCAGATAATGTGGATTTCTCCAAATGTGCAGCACATTACAGGCCTCTAGTGGTAGAAATAAAAAAAAATCCAGCTTAGGATCCATCCTAACTGTAACAGTTCCTGATGGTGCTCGATTCCAGTCTTAATAAATTACATAATGCTTTCTGTTTATAGATTTGGCCTTGTAGTTTGCTCACCTGAGGGAAATGGAAATTCAGCAGAAGTCAGAGGGGTCAGTGACAATTCTCTGTTAATCTGAAAAAAAAAAAAACAATGAGAAAGTAAACCAGGTTTAAAAAAAAAAGAGAAAAGCACATGGTGCATAGCCCTAGTCTTGCTTAATTAATTAATTAATTAATTAATTGCAGTAGCCGAAAGAGGTAGGGTGCTGTGAGCCTGGCAGGTTACAGCCATGCCACACCACACCTGCTGAGGCTCCAGCCTTCCCACCCCTTTTTCTGCCAGCTCTGTGTGTGCACAGGACTCTGCCAGTCCATCTCAAAGCCTCATTTTGCTATCACCTCCCTGACAAATTCAGGTGAGAGTTGCCCAGGAGCATCCTCCTCTCAGCCCTTCCAAAAGGAGCATATCCTTCTGCCAGGGCTGATCTCGTAGCATTTAACATTTGATTTACTCAGCACAAATTTATTTATTTTGCACAAAGTACAAGGCAGTGACTAAGCAATTCCCACAGGSTTGTTTGGTGATTTGTTTTTGGTTTTCTGGTCTTTTGTTTTGTTTGGTTTTTTTTAATTACAATTTTTTTTCATTAAGATTAATAATAGTACTCTCAAACTCTTAATTTCTGAAATAAATATGATGCAAACTTATACTTCCCAAAAATCTCAGCATTTTAATACATTTTAAGGGAATGAACACAGTGGAGAGGAGTACTATATGTAAAAAAAAAAAAAGTGAGAAGTGTCAGAAGTGATTGAAGGTTTTTTTCCCCTTAGGTGTTTTTTATTGGACAACGGGGTTTGGTCACTGGTCACTGCATTTTGGTGAAGAAGCAGGCAAATTTGAGAGGCTGCAGAAGAGGTCGAATTAAATGCTGTATATATGGGGATTAAAGGGCTGTGGAGGAAAGCTTAAGGTCATCAAAATCTCTGTGTGAACAAAGACCATGGAAGAAGTGATGGCAGAAGAGGGTAAAAATCTGTTGAGGGTGGCATTCAAACCAGAACACTGTATTTGGAAGTGAATGCATTCCTGTGAGATACATCATCTTGGGTTTAAGTGTCTTTAGACCCTCTCATGGATCTATGGAAGGGACCTGGTCTAGTGGAAGGTGTCCCTGCCCATGGCAGGGGGGKTGGAACTGGGTGATCTTTAAGATCCCTTCCAGCCCAGGCCATTCTGTGATTTACGCTTGCCAGTCCTGTCCAGGGGATGTGTGAGCTGGACCATTTTGGTACAAATAATGCCAACATTTCTTAAACATTCTCTCTCATGATCCACTGTGAAAAAATGTCTTTCATTCAGCACAATAGTCCAGTTGCATCCTGAGGGAGATCTCACAGCAGTTCTGCAGCTTCTTCAGGAGAGGAAGAAGAGGGGCAGGCCCTGATCTCTGCTCTCTGTGACCAAGGACAGGACCCAGGGAACAGCTGGAGATGTGTCAGGGAGGGTTAGGCTGGATATCAGGAAAAGGTTCTTCCCCCAGAGGGTGCTGGGGCACTGAACAGGCTCCCCAGGGAATGGGCACGGCCCCAAGGC
>RAHM01000138.1:1763936-1808333 GCA_003713295.1 Parotia lawesii
TTATGTCAGATATTAAGAAAAGGTTCTTCCCCCAGAGGGTTGTGGGGCACTGGAACATCTCCCCAGGGAATGGGCACGGCCCCAAGGCTGCCAGAGCTCCAGGGGGGTTTGGACAATGCTCTCAGGGATGCACAGGGTGGGATTGTTGGGGTGTCTGTGCAGGGCCAGGAGTTGGACTCAATGATCCTAGAATCCAGGAGAGCCTATGATTCTACTGCTAAATCAACTTTTTAAACAGATTTCTTGCAGCTGTTAAATTTTCCCAAGTACAGAAGAAGAGACTGTGATGCCTGAGACATGACTAAAGACTCATGGCTACATAGCAACAACAACAAAAAAAATCAGGTAACAAAATAACTGGCCTAAGTCCCTAGTCCACAACTGAGCCCTGGCATATTTGGCTGATTTCCAGGTAGCTCAGAGAGAATGAATATTTGCCTGGAATCTACAGGGTATCTCTGATAATCCATTTAACTTGAGGTATAAGGGCCCCAGCAGAAGTGATTTCCTGATAGTGCTGAGGGGTGGTTTATTCAATTAATGTAGGGCCACAGCTGGGCTGTCCTCTTTCACAGAATCACAGAATCACCAGGTTGGAAGAGACCTCTGAGATCATCGAGTCCAACCCATGCCCTAACACCTCAACTAAACCATGGCACTGAGTGCCACATCCAATCTTTTTTTAAACACACCCAGGGATGGTGATTCCGCCACCTCCTCGGGCAGACAATTCCAGTACTTCACCACTCTTTCCGTGAAAAACTTTTTCCTAACATCCTTTATGAGACATCAGTGCCATTCATGCGGTGGAAACCTTGCTGCACCCCTCCCACAGTGCTGAGGGAGCATCACCAGCTCCCCAGGATGCCACTGCGAGCTCTCAGATGTGACACGAGGCCCTTCCCTTGTCACCTTTTGCTGGTGGCAGCTGTTTTTTGGCTGAGACGTTGCTCCTGGGGAAGGGGCTGGGCAGGTGAGGCCATGAAATCCTGAATACTTTTGTTAGCAGATGGGAATTGATGAATTGTGTGGAGGGTGATTCTGGCACTGCACAAACCAGCCTGGTGACTGCCTGTGCTGGCACTTACCAGGGTCCTAAATACATGCCTTTGGAGATGCTTTTGCAAGGAGCAGCAGGAAACCTTCAAATCTCTCTTTAAATCTTCTTCCTTACCTACTTAGCACAGAGATGGAACTATCAGCCTGGGGCTCAGCATATTATCCTAATTTCAGTGCACAATCTCTGTAGTCTTAAGGAAGCCCATGAGCCATGTAGACTTTTTTTTTGCAAAAGGAGTCTCCTTTTTCTATCTGCTTTCTTCATATCATTAGTTTGGGCCTTGCTAGCTACAGAGTCATTATATCATATTTTAATTGTCTCAATGTCCTCCTGACAGAAAGTCATTTAAAAGGCTTCCTTCATCTGCTATAAGACAGATGAAGACAAATCGTACACCCTCCATTTTTTTTAACAAACAGATGAGACAGAGGTATGTGACCTGCATACTCAGAACCAGGCTTTCTTTCCAAGGTCAGTGCCTGCTCTGTATTCCATCGTATCTCCYGTGGCAGAGATCAGTGTTTTCCTCTCAGAGGGGTGGTTTGTTGGCTTCCAGCTCGGAGAATACTCTATCATTGTGTGTTTCCCACACTGGTGTGTAGAAGATTGTGTCTCAAAGCACTGTAGGGCAACAAGGACAAACCCACAAACCAAAGGAGCGTGCACAATCCCAAATGGATCAGTTCCAAACTTCTCACAGCAGTCAAGATAAGAAGGAAGGATGAAGTCTATTGAAGTACAGTGAGCTACCAAAGTAGGATTGATAGCCCACATCATCCCTCAGGATCTGGCCTGTAGTCTGGAATTATGACGAGACCTGTGCCTATAGGTCAGGTTAACTTCCCTAGTGCATAATGCAGTTGCCAGGGGATGGAAAACAGGAGAAGAGGGAATTCCTTCATGTTACTCTGGCTCATTTGTCGCCACCTTTACCAGGACTGTACTTGCCAGCAGYAGCAATGATATTAACAGCACTTCCCATGAACAGATTGCCTTTCTGTGAGGATCCCTAAGAATAAAACAGAAATTAAACCTCATAACACCTTGGGGAGTTGCAAAGGAGTCACACCACTTTTAYGATGCATCTCTGCAGCTGTTTGACTGTGTATGGCCCCTCTATTATTGACTGATTCACCACAGGTCTAAGGAATCTGAACTGGAGGAGTCCCAACCACATCCTTTTTCTGCAATAAATGGAGGGGGAATGGCAGCTTTTCTCCAGTGAATCACCCACGCTGTTTTCAGAGAATCCTAAAATGGTTTGGGTTGGAAGGGACCTTAAAGATCACCCAGTTCCAACCCCCTGCCATGGGCAGGGACACCTTCCACTATCCCAGGTTGCTCAGAGCCCCTGAGCAAAACCTGGCCTTGAGAGCTTGAACAGAGAGTTCATGGCTGTGAGAGCAAAACATAAAATCCAGCCAAAGTCCTGCCCAGTAGAGATGTGGCCATTTTTTTCTGCATGGAGGAGTTTGTTGCCTCAGTAAGGACTTCACGTCACTGTCTTTTGTCATGAGTTAAGTTAACTCAAGGCGAAATCTTTATTCACACATAGATAAGAGATTCAGCATGGACCATGGCAAAACTGAGTCTTTTTTGCTACTGTAAATATAAGGCAATTTCAGGAAAGTGTCTGCTGTTCTCCAAACAGTAATTGCTCTAGAGGACAGAGATCAGAACACTCTGTGCTGCCTATTGGCTCCAAAATCCACCAYTGGAAGTTGGAAAGTCGAACTGCTCATTTTCTGGCTCCTATAAATATCTGCTCTATTTGGCTTCCAGATCACTGGGAGCAGATGTACCAGATCATTAGAGGAGGAAAGAGGATTTTGCATCCTCAATTTTTATTGCTGCCATAAATAYTTTGGTAGTCACTGCACGGGGAGTCAGACTCTGCAGAGCCTGCAATCTGCATGTCAGACACGATCCAGTGCTTTGCAGACGCGGGCAGGATAACGGCAGGAGCAGGCAAAATGGGAATAAAAGGTGAAGTGGAAAGAGCTGGGGACATATCACGGCCCCGTTGGCCACCGCATGTCAGCAACTTGCAGGCATAATTAGGGTGAAAGGTTTGATGATGAAAAGGAGCCATGCTAATTTCTGTGGGGAGGTCTCTCCGGGYGTAGGGCAGGAACAGCAGGGGATGAAAGCACGGTACCATCACAGAGGGATTTAGGTGAGTCTAATTCCGTGGAGACATCTTTGCAGAGGGAGGATGATATGGGTATTTACCAGGCAAACAAAAAGGAAGAGTTGTCTTAGACTTCCAGAATCCCCATGAGGCTGACAGATGTTGGTGTGGTAATTCAGAGCATCTGATTTTAAAAACARAATACACATAATTTTCTTTCAACAGCAGCATTTCAATTACAAGAGCATCCTCTTTCCTACAGTGTGAACCCCAGACATTTGCAGGTGGCCTGCACAATGTTTGTGCACCATTTAATGTCTCTCTTCAGCTTCTGAAGTAGCATCTGGTATGACTGGCATGTTTGATCAGCTGAGTGCACATAGTGGAGGAATATCAGAAAGTAGAGGGGAAAAAAAAAAGGAAAAATAATCCCTTCTCCAATGGCAGTGGATGTTCGGTGGCAAGTTCTGTCATGTACTCTCCAATAGGAACAGCTGGTTGGAATTAATTTCTCAGCTCAGTGCTGTTGGTGGATTTGTGTGGGAGTGAAATGGAAGAGGAGAGTTCTCAGAAGCACTGAAATATTCAAGTATTACCGAGAGACAGGTATATGGAAATTCTGTATTCCCTTGATTTCAGGTGGGAAAACACRAGACAGCAGTCATCAGCACTGTACTCTCATTACATGGGTACTGCACTAATTATAGCAGGAATTAAATCTGTGTTCTACCCATGGCTCCAGCATATTGGAAATGCCATAGGGTCTSGGTTTGGAGATCCACAGGCTGCTTCTGCTGGAGCCCTTGGACAATCAAGTTTGTTCTGTGTTCTTTGTAGAGCTCTAGGACTAGAACAATATTCCTGGCGTCCCTTGGATGTCTAAGTGAGGGCTCATCACCTTCTCTTTCCTTTGGCTTCTTACTCCTTTTATGCCAAGATCTTGGCATAAAAACCTTGTTGCTACCATGATGCCTAAGGTTTGGGTTTTGGGTTTGTTTTTTTTTAATAAGAGATTGTTATTACCCAATTGATCAATACATAATTTTAAGCTCATTTCTGGGAGGTTTTTGAATGATGTTTGGCATCAGCATTAAGTCCCTTCTCCTTGCCAGTCCCAGTGCAACTTTGAAATAACACTGATTCAAGACATGCTGAAAGGACAGCAGATTTTGAGATGAGAGTCAAAGATTTCTGAGTTCTCTAGGCCTAGGAGTTATTTAGGAATGCACTGTTGGATACAGGGCTGTTTCAGGCTCCTACAACCAAGACTGATGCTTGGTCACAAAAGCACATCACGAGAGAAGGTTCTTTTGTCAAAGAACTGATCAAGTAAGTAGGCAAGACTGACAAAAGGTGGGTCTAAAAGCAAAGAGGACTCAGTGCAGAGGCCTGTACGTAGGTAGGTGTCCAGTGCACTGGAGATGCCTTAAGATAGCCCTGATATCCACRAGGATCTCACGGATATGGCACAGAACTTGCAGGCACCCTTTGCCTACCAGAACACTTGGAGCTCAGGTGAGATACCTTGGGGCACCCTGAGCGTCAGCACATTCCTCTGTGTGGACAGCTGGATCAGCCCTTAGAACTCCTTGCAGAGTTCATTAAGCCTTGCAGAAGTTCGTTAGATGTAGACACCTAAATTTAGGGCTTTTGTTAGATGATTCACACTTGAAATTACTGGCCCAAGGTCACAAAGACAGCAGCCCCAGAGCCAGGAGTACCCTAGTTTGCACCCAGATGGGTGGAACGTGGCAGATCTGGCTCTCCACTCACTGCAGGTCACCTTCACCACCCTCCTGTGGGAGAGACAAGGTTTCCTTCTCCTTTACAGATCTGGGAACTGAGGCAAGAAGAGGCCGAATGACTTTTCTGAGACCCCCACGGATTAATTAAAGTGAAAAATCTGTACTGGTAAAATTAAAATACTGGGGTTTAAGACCGTAATTTACAGGAGAGTTGATGCCATCTCCCAGTCCTATGCACAGAGCCAGGCCGCTCAGCACCTCTGCCAAAAAATTCCTTCCTGTAATCTGTTCTAAACCTTTCAAGGTCTGTGCAATTGGTTGCATGGTGCATAAGTGAGGCAATCAGGAAACAGAATCCCTGTGCCAGAAGCAGCTTCAACTGTGCCTCTTAAGGGCTTCTTTTTGCTTCTTTTGCTTTTTTGTGACTTTGTATTTTTTCATGCACAAGAGCTTTGTGGACTAGACCAAGATGTGCTGAAAAGTTTGGTGAGGTTTTCAGAGTGTTTTAGTGATGGCTGATTGTCACCGGGAACCACTGTAGTTCCCCAGAAACATATGTAAGCTGGTAATTGCATATTAGCAAAACAAACTCAGCCATTCAATTATTATTCTGAATATAACAGAATTATTATTCTATTGCTGTAAAAACATCTATTACTGTGTTCCCCATTGTTGAGAGAGTACTCATAAAACCAGCTGTCATTTATTTCTGTTGTGAGCAATTGAGAGCTGAGGTGGTTGTTGAAAAGCGTGAATTAGGGGAGATGACGTGAACCTCCCTTGGCAATATATTCACAGAGATGCCATTTCAGGAGTTCAGGGCTTTCTCTGGAGGACACTCTTGCCAAGGAGCCAGGTAGTGGTTCATCTGCTGGAAGTGTGGACAATCTGATCCTTGAACTTCTCCTGATCCATAAATGTGTTCTCCCATAAGCAGCATGTTTAGCAAGGGCGCAGATGTAGGTACGAGCTGAGCAAGAGATTTGTGGGTTTGTCACCTTCCTTCCTGTTCTGTGGCATCCTCAGCTCTGATATTTACCTCTCATTGAGGCCAGTTCCATACATAGGTTACCGGTAATTTTTATTATCTGCATAAAAAACACTACATCTGAGTCTCTGCAGGCATCAAACACTTGAGCAGTTTGATCCACTTGAATTGCACAGGAAGTGAATTTGATGCCATTYGGGTGTTCCAAGGGCCAGGTGTGTGCAAGTTTTAGAAGGTATCTGGCCACATCCAATCTTTGAGTGTGTGCTGGTAGTTAAGGTTGTGGTGTCTTAACTGGTCAGATATTCTTTGACCCAGCTTGAAATTCCTGCTGCTATTATTTGGTGTTTTGTTGATTTGAGGAGGCTGGTGATGTCATGTGAAGGTTTGTTCTGCTGCAGAAGGGATCAGAGAAACACAGAATGGTTTGGGTTGGAAGGGTTRAAGATCATTGTTCTTCACCCTGGGGAGGAGAAGGCTTTGGGATGACCTCTTTGTGGCCTTCTTGTCCCTGAAGGGAGCCCACAGGAAAGACGGAGAGAGACTCTTGTTAAGGGCCTGGAGTGACAGGACAAGGGGGAATGGCCTTGCACTGACAGAGCAGGTTTAGATTGGATATTGGGAAGAAATTGTTCCCTGTGAGGGTGCTGAGGTTGCCCAGAGAAGCTGTGGCTGCCCCATCTCTGGAAGTGTTCCAGGCCAGGCTGGATGGGGCTCTGAGCAAGCTGGAATAGTGGAAGGTGTCCCTGCCCATGGCCAGGGGTTGGAACTGGATGATCCTTAGGGTCCCTTCCAACCCAAACCATTCTGTGATTCTGTGATCTGCCAAGTCTCTGCTGTGGGGTTCAGAGCAGCACCATGACATAGCCTGGGTATCCAGACGAGAGTGGCCCCCTGCTCCTTGTCTTTCTCAAATGTTAAAACCGGTCTCTTTTGGTAATATTTGCTTTTAGTACAGCTTTGGTTGGAAGCAACAGCAGTCATGGACCAAAGAACAAAAGCTGCACGGTCTAGAAGCCCTCAGGATTGTTTTACTGCTGGTATTTGCTATTGATAATGATTTTGTGGCAACCACCTCTAAACTATGCTGGAGACAGCTAGGCTTTTCATTAGTTAAAATGTTTCTTAATCTCTGATGGAGTTGTCTGAGCTGTCACATACTCTACATAACTGAATTCCTTATTACTGTGCCTGTCATCCATATTCCTGCAATTTTTCTTGCCAAGTCACTGAATGAACAGCCCAATTCACTTTGGCATTCAGAGCTCCCCTAATATTATTTCAGTGAAGGAGCAATGTTGGTTTTTGGGTTTTTTTTTCCTACTGAGTTCTTGCTGAAGGCGAAAGCCCCGAGGCTTTTGTGTGTGGTCCCTGCAGAGCTGCCCTCACAGCTGTCCTGACTTTCATCAAAGGACATCCATTCCTGGAGTGTAAAAGTACCACATTGCTGGTGACATCTCTCCATCTGCCAGCCGTGCTAGTGAACATCTGCAACAGCACCACTGGGAATACTTCAGGAACAGGGAAGGTTTTAAAAAATAAAATATGTTTCATGGTATTGAAAAAAAAAAAAAAAATCCAGTCTATGTGACCAATAAAATAGTTTGCCCCAAATGAAATTTGTGAAAATTCACTGCAGGTGAATTTTTTTCACYAGGGTAAAAAAAGTTTGATGGAAAAGTTTTGGGTCTGTAATTCTGAGTCTCATTCATCAATATAAATAGCTCAACAAACATTACTTAAATTACCAAATAGATACAATAAAACATAGTCCCATCTACATGTGACAGATAGAAAGGAATGGTCTGATTTATCACTTCTATCTATTCACACAGATAAATCACTGAACCTTTTTTAGGACTGGGGCACCAAAAATATAGGAATGAAACCTGCTGGTTCACAAGCAATTAGAAAACTTGAAGAAGGGGTCTTTATAGGAAGCTCTAAAAAAAAAAAAAAAAAAAAAAAAGTGTGTAAAGTTCACTATAATTGTAAAGTTCACTATCATTTTCTCCCTGAACCTGGATCAGCAAAAACCCAATATGATACCAAAGGTCAGTCAAACCCTCTTCTAAACTGGATTGCCCTTCTAACTCCCTGACCCCCAAAATTCAAAACCTTCATCCTAAATCACTTTTCCCAAAAATATCTATGTAAATTCTTTCATAGTTTCCAGACATCATAGAAACGCAGTAGCTGTCCAGCAGCATCAGCACGTGATGTGTTTCAGTGAAAAACTCCCGGCACATGATATGCCTAATTCCTAAAGCTGCTTTGAAAAGCTCATCTTTGGTGCTTTGCCCTTCAGAAGGGTTTGTGATGGATCTGGTGACAGACAGAGTGCAGTGGTGGGAGAAATGGCTCTACCCTCTGTTTATTTTGGAGTTTGCTAATAATCTGTGCCACTGGGAAAAGAAGAGGATGTATCCACACCCAGGCGGCCAAGCAGAACCCCATCACTTGGCTTTGGGCTGTCTCTTGGAGRGTGGGGATCCAGGGTCCTGGTTCTGCATTGGTACCCCCTCATGGGACCGAGCCACTGCAGCTCTCTGCATTTTGCCTTGTGCAGTCGCTGGGGATCCCTCGGTATCCCTGTCACACCCCTCCACGTATTTCTCTGTCTCATTAAAAACGGTAAATGTGACTCCTCCGGGGACACAGGCTGGATATGAGGGGTGACTCCAGATGAGCTTTCCCTGCCTTCCGTGAGTGAGTGAGTGAGTGAGTGAGTGAGTGAGTGAGTGAGTGAGTGAATGAGTGAGTGAGTAAGTGAGTGAGTGATTGAGTGAGTGATTGAGTGAGTGTTCCCACTGTTCTCTGCCCCCTCATTTGGTGGTCTGGACCTATTTTGAGCACACAAAAAGCTTGCTGACAGCCCCTTGTGCTGGTCTGAAGGAGTGCTCCGAACAGACTGGTTTCCAGGCGTGACCCCGCATTCTTTCACTGTCTGCAAAGCTGCCGTGGCATGTCCTGAAGCAACCTGCAGAAGAAATGCTGGCCCGGCTCCCACTTGGCCGGGCTGCCGAGCATGGCACTAAAGGTCAGTGGTTCACTCCTGGGGGATCCCAGTCCTCTTCTGCATTCGTTTCCGTCCTCTTCCCAGTCCCCTAATCTGATAAACCGTGTGGGGAGAGGCAAGAGAGGGCGGGGGAGGAGAACGTGATGTAACCTCTTACTCTGGCAAAGTTGCGCGACAACCCCGCGGTGCCTGCGGCTCGCRGTGCCTTTTTGGTGGCTGCCACTGGAAGACGGAAGAAGAGGCATGAAGATCCACGCCTAAGGGGCACGAAGATCCACCACGGCTGTGGGAGACCCAGCAGGTGATGCACTCACCTCCCTTGCGGAGAAGAAAGCCGAGCGCAGTCTGCAGCTTCTTGTCTCGACGCGACCGGCTGGGGACACCCCTGGAGAGAGGGATGCTCGGAGCCAGCTGCGGTGAGTCCGCTCCTCCTTCCTGGCGTTTCCCGACGGTCTGGGGGGGAAGGAAGGGAAGCGGAGTGAGCTGGAATGCGTGTGGATTGTTTGGGGGCAYGTAACCATATGAAATCCCTGCTGGTTTGACTCTGAGCCAGCTGATAATCACCGACTAATCTCGGTGCTGGCGGATTCCACCCGGATTACAAGGGCATGTGTCTCTGTGTCAGGATGGGTGTGACGCCTGCTGGGGGTCTCGGGTTTTGTGTCAGAGGAACACCCCAAAAAGGGGTTTGGGASAGACTGCAAGGATTAACTGCAGGAGAGAAATTTGTGTGTGTCTGTCACCAACACGATGTTGGGCGTGGATGTCACAGTCTGTGAGGAGTCGTCAAAGGAGAAAATGCGCTTTTCTCAATGCCAGCAGGAGATGAAACTGGGAGGAAGCTGGTCCTGTGTRTTTGCTAATGGAGAGAACTGGATCAGGCAGCACAAGCTGTTGAAACTAACTTCAGAAAAGTGTTTTCTAGGAGAACTTCCACRTGCCATTGAAAGCATCTCCCTGCTAAAGGAAAGAAGGGAAGAGGAGGATCATCGTAATATGTAWGAGTATTCTACTTTATCTACTATATTACAGAACCCATACAAGATAAAACAAAGTTGATGTATAAACCGAGGCCTCAGAAAGCCAAATAACCAGCTCTGTTAACAGCTCTGGAGCTGCAGCASTACTGAGTGAATCCCTAGCTGCCTTCCAGCACTGGGAACATCCAGTAATACCTGCAGGAAGATGCAGTTATGACACCTGGTGTGTAGACTCACGTGGATGTTTTGCCCACAGTGCTTTAGGAAAAAATGCCACGTGACTGATTTCCCRGTGATGCTGGCAGTTCCCTCCTGGCTCTGGCAGATCACATGCAGCTGCTCAGAGCATTTTTTAGAGGTGAAACCTCCATGAAATATCAAAATCTGGAAATGAAATAATAAATTATTTAAATTTATAAATAAATAAAATCTGGAAGGTAAATAGCTAATCATTGCAGGGTGGGGTTCTCTTTCWTCCTTTTTTAAAGGGGACTTTAATCCTGGTCTAAAAGTGAGACTTTTAGACAGCAAACTATTGTCTTTTCATTAGCTGTAGTCTTGAGCTGCTGTCTAAGGAGCCTTCTCGTTCTAGACTCAGTTGAGTTAATTTCTTTCCAGAACCTGGGATCTTCAGCTTGGCAGAAAACTCCAGGAATTCTACAACTGGAGAAAGTGGAGGTAGGGAGAGATGCTGTCTAAAATGGGAATTTCTGCATAAACAGCATGATCAGGAAATCCTTATACTAGCCCACATTTTCTTCACTAGGCAGATTTCCACTTTTCCTTCTGCATGATCACAAACTTCCCTTAAGTCTTGARACATATCCCAGGGAGCCTCCCATTAGATCACAGCAAGGAATGAAAGGATGGGGGATTTCCCAGTGGGCTCTGACAGGACYAGGAGCAATAAATGCTTGGGATTGCCTGTTAAGTCTGGAATACTAAAGGAAGTGAATTTTTTAAAATGCATATTCATGTGTCATGGGAAAGCTTAGCTGACCAAAAAGTTAATACTTTGGGGTTTAAACTCTTTGTGATGCCGGTAAAACCTGTCATCAAATGAAATATTGGCAGCAACCACTCAGTGCTTGAGATTTGACACTTTGCAGTGAGGAGACATCAGATCTTCAGTAGTTAGAGGCTCAGTTTGGTCCCAGAGGTCTCTGTTGTGTCTCTGGGTGCAAAGAAAAGCCACAAAACGCCATGAAGGTAGAAGAGCAGGCCCGCATGGTGGCTTTGCAAGGAGGAGGACATGGGGCATAATGCTCTGACTGTAAACGTTTCAGGACTTGAATTTCACAAGAGAGTGTAAATTGGGATTCAGGACTTCTGACAAGCTGTTAAATCCAGAAATGGAATATCAAAGAGCTCCTGACACAGCCCAAAGCAGCCATAGTAAAGAACCGGGAGGTTTAGAAGGGATGGGGATTAACAGAGTTGTCCAGACTGGTGTGGCATTTATTAAAAAATGAGGGAGTTTGGCAGAGCAGTGATCACACTGGGAAGAGGAAAGGAAAGCATGAATGGCACCTGGGACATTTTTGCTGATATAACATAG
The DNA here is from genome assembly GCA_003713295.1 of Parotia lawesii. NCBI lineage: Eukaryota > Metazoa > Chordata > Aves > Passeriformes > Paradisaeidae > Parotia > Parotia lawesii. The sequence continues at coordinate 1,775,418 of RAHM01000138.1, forward strand.
CCTGGGTGATAAGGCAGGATTAGGAGGAGGTGGCATGACAGAAAATCTGTTGAGTTTCCCTTTGCTGTAGGACTGAAGAGCTGTTCCAGCAGGGATAAGTGTTTTGGCATTTCCCAGTGAATTCAATGCTTTTTAAGAGAGTCYGCTCTATGAGCAGGTATGAAAATGAAGGAGTGGAGAATTTCAGATGTCCTGAGGATTGTAAGGAAGTAACACCAATGACTGAAACACTTTTATTATTTAGCTGTAAAGATTTACACTCCTGAAGAGCCAYTGTTGCTTTGGCTGCTCCTGTGCCTCCCTGCACAGTGTCTGGGATCGCTCCTTTCACCCAGGGAGGGCTCCAGCTCATCCCAGGAAYGATCTGCCTTCCAGCACTGCAGTCCACACCCAAAAATCGTGCTAAAACCTTTGTGCTGAAGCCTTTCGGCAGAGTCACAGCAGAAGGACTGTGGTGCAGGTTTGCAAAGACACAGGGACACCGATTTTCTTTCTGCCACCGAGCGCGCTGAAGGGCAGTAATTAAATATAATTAAACATATCCACCCTGCAGTGTGTGGCGGTGCCAGCTGTGGCTGTGTGTTTTGCTTCCCAGATCCAAGGACAGACCCGTGGCCGCTGGTCTAGTCCCCACTTCCAGTCACCCTTGTCTTCACCTCGTACCCCTCTGCGGTGGCACCGGGGCCCTCCTTCCTGCGGCAGCTGGGGCTGCGGGCTCTGCTGGCCGCCTACAACCTGGCCGTGGGGGCATTATCCAGCTGCGTGTTCTACGAGGTGAGGAGGCAGGACTGGTAAGCACCTGGGAAGGGTTTGAATTCCAGAGCCTCCAGATTCCAGGTTTTGAACAGCTTTTGCTGATGGGCTCTGCTGAAGGGAGTGGGAGCCGGCTTGGACATATCCCGTGTTTTGCCACAAGAGGAGCAGTATTGCCCTGCTGTGCTTTATCTCCTCCCGTTTCTCAATCCTCCTGCCATTCATGAAATTAACACGGGATTTCATTCATCCCGCATGAATGAATTGCAAGCTGAGATCTCCCCATTAGGCACGGAGTGTGTGGAGGATGCGGAATGGCCTCATTTTCTTCGAGTCTGGCTGGTGATGGATCCATCTCTGAGGATGAGAACCACTGATCCAGTGGAAGGTGTCCCTCTCCAAGGCAGGGGGGGTGGGACTAGATGATCTTTAAAGTCCCTTCCAACCCCTTAACATTCTATGAGTTTCCAAAGTTGGCAGTTCTCTCCAGGAGTGCCAAGCACTCTCTGTCTTCCTGCTGCTGAGAGTGTAAAGAACGTTTTTTTTCTGCTTGTTCTTAATGCATAAGCCTTTCCACAAGCCTGCCCCCCCCTAGTTTATGTAGGCCACTGAAAACTCTTCGAGGGAACATGGCCAAACAGGTTTCAAAAACATTCTGATGTCAACAAATTTTAGYTTGTATCACAAGCATTACATTAACACAAATTGCCTTTTTTTTTTTTTTTGAACAAATGCTGCTCCATCTGAGGACAGGTGTGAAAAYTGCTTTTCTGTGCTTGGTTGTTCAGTTATACTGGTTACTTGGTCCAGTTTTTGGCTTTCCAATGAACAGGCAAATGCAACCARCCAAAACAGAACAGCCTGGGACCTTTGCAAAGGAGAACAGTGTCTTCTCAGAGAGACTCAGAAGCCAAGAATTCACTGTTCCTGCTGAAGTAGTTTTGAGCCCTCCAGTGTTTACACAAAGAGTTACAAATCTTCCCAGGCCAAATTTGCCTTTTGAGATTCCAACCAGGATGTGAAGTACTTTGTTTTAGGTTTTCACTATTTGTTCATGTATTTTCTGTCAGTGACTATTAGACTGAGACCGTACTACCTTAGCATTAATATGCCCATCTTTTTTTGGAACAGATGGCATTGAACAGAAAATTGATTTCTATTTGCTTTTTGTTTGTTTCAGGTTCTGGTCATTCAGTCTTGGCCAACTACAGGTACCTGTGCCAGCCAGTGGATTACAGCCGGAGTGAGCTGGGAATGAGGGTACAGCTCTGGAGAAAGCTTGCCTTAGGCCCTGCCCTCCCGTGGCTATGCAGATTCTTTTGCTCATAAACAGCAATTTGCATGGCTTAGAAGGCTTTGACTCCAGTTTGTTGTTCCCTGTAAATCTGTTCCACTAAATTGTCTGCTTCCACAGTTGTTGCACTTTGCTTTGGTTCTCTAAAATTAATCATCTCAGTCAACGCAACCATCTAAGTTTGCTCTTTGATCACTGCAGAGAGGGTGATTTTGCCAGCTGAATAATAATAATCGATATTGCAAATTACCTCTGAAATAGATGTGATTCTTTGCATGGATTATAAGGATTCTGGGTGATCGCTTCCAACAAGAAAACCGATTTTTATATCCTCTGCTTTGCATGACAGAAATCTTGCTCAGCACTTCTTTTAGCAGAGGGGTTTGGCTAAAACTATTCCTTGCTCATCACAGGGGGGTGGGTCTCACCAGCTTCGGCTTGCCAAAAATGCTGCATGAGTTTTTTTTCTGTTTGAATTTGGAGTTACAATGCCTTGCTTTGAACAGATGCAAGCATCATATTATCTTTTCAGTTTTTCAGAGACTTGCCGTCTGGAAGAAAAAAAACAAAACAAAACAAAACAGAAAAACTAAATGAACCCCTTAATTTCCCCCCTTGCTGCAGACCCCGGCTGGGCAGGGACACAGCACGTGGCTGGAAATGTGCTGATTTTGGGTAAAGCTCCAACCGCCGTGCCTTGTGCTGCCCAGCAGATGGCAAGAGTGTGTTGGTGGTTCTTCTCCAAAGCCATCGAGCTGCTGGATGCGGTGAGGAGGGCGCAGCTCCTCAGCGGCACCTTTGCTGGGAACAGATCCTTCCTTGTCAGAAAGGGGCAGCGTGCCAGAACTGATGTCCTGGGCTGATCCTGGGCTGATTCGCTGCCTGTGTCCATCCCGGTGGCTGCACACACTCCCTCCCCAGCACCCTTCCTGAGGCTGGGCACAGTGCTAGGGGAGAGGCTTTAACCCTGGCTACTGCCAGGTGGGCCCCCAAAATTTTAGCTGCTGGTGCCACACAGGCTCTGCCATTGCCTGGCTGGCTGATTAACAGTGGTCAGTGGGGCAGGAAAGGAGCTGTGAGGGGACAAGTCCTGACATCTCTGCTGCCACAGTTATCCCAGAGCTGTGCACTAAAGGTTTGTGTCCCGTGGGGAAYTGAAACCCCACCTCTTTAGAGCTTGTCTTCAGGTCTCCTCCTGCACTATAAATGAACTAAGTGACTGGACAAGGTTTCTGCTTGGCCAGCAGAAGAAAGCTGTGTCCTGGCCTAAAACTTCACAGCCCTTTGGGGTGTAAGTTGACAACACACTGAAATGTGAATAAACACGTGGATCCTTCCTAGGCCTTTTGCCAGTGGTTTGGCCAATCCCCTGTCTGTTTGCATCAGCAACAAAAGCAGCTTTTTGCCAGTCCTGAGCGCCCAAAAAGCAGATTCACTTTTTGTTGTGTGTGTGTGTGCATGTGCACGGTGAAATACAGTGACCTGACACGTATTCATCTGGCAAAACCATTCTCTTTGCTAATGCAAATTCCAGGAGGGTTTGGCCATTCAACACAGTGGCTTTTCTGTGGGTTATTGTCTGGTAGCAGTAAACATACAACCTATGTGCTGAAAAGGACCAGACYCAAGCAGCTGCGAACTGTATGGAAGCTCAGTCAGTCTCAGATGTGTCCCCTTTGGACTTTGGGACCTGAATCCAGGCATAAAAATATTTGGGGCTTTGTGGAAGAAATTCTGTCTTCCAGTTCCCCCTGTAAGTTCTGTTGCATCTAYTGAGTTTCACCAGTTTTTATCAACGAGTTTGGGAGATTCAGACTCATCATTTGCTATTTTTATAACCTTTTACTGTGAAATTTTTGTCTAAACACATCAACTCAAGGTTCTCCTCTGCCTGGCTTCTTTCAGGTTTTCTTAATTCTGCGCAAGAAACAAGAGCAGGTGACATTTCTGCACATGTACCATCRTGGCTCTATGCTCTTCAGCTGGTGATCAGGGGTCAAATACGTGACTGGAGGACAAGGTATGCTTGTAAGAAATGCTGCTGCAGGAAAACCTTGTGTTTCAGGGCTTTTTTGGGCTGTGGAGGTGCATTAACAGTGCAGATGGGCTGACTGGCAGGTAGGAAGCTCACCTGCTTCCAAAGGTGTGAAAAACGTGCATTTCAGCTGATCCCATCTGCTCAGCTCTTGGGGCTGTTTAGGCTGCCATGTTCACTGCCTCACCCAGAATGAGAGTGCACCAACAGAGTGGGTCCAAACAGAAAAAAATAACATCCCACAGAAGGTCTGTGTGTACCTCCTCCCAGAGCAGCGCTCCCTCACTCCCCATGCAGAGGCCCTGGGGCAGCAGCCCAGGTCCTGGCTCCCTGTTTCCTGCTCTGGCTGTGCCCCTTTCTGGGCTGGATCCAGACCGCTGCCCCCTTTTGCTCAACTGGAAGAGAAGCATGTGGGTACTAAGCCACTCTAGGTAGGCCCTATACAAGATGCTGGGGCATTCTGTTTTGGGAAGTCATTTTGGCTGCACGGCCTTGACACCAGAATGGTATGAAATGCTTAGGTCAGAAGATCAAAAAGTTTCTCCTCTGCCTTTGAAGCTCTTCTCTGTCTCTGAACACTTGATATGGGATGGGTGTATTGTGGATACCCCAACTCTGGCAGTGTTGAAGRCCAGATTGGATGGGGCTTTGGGCAGCTCTAGCAGGAGATGTGCCCTGGGGGTTGGAGCTAATGGCCTTTAAGGTCCCTTCCAACCCAAACCATCCAATGATTCTAGGTGCTGAAGGAAGGGAGAAGCTGACATTCTTGCACGGCAGAGCCCGGATGGAATGTTCATGCACAGGGGTGGATGTGATGTATTTTGGAAGCATCATCATGGTGGCTGTGAGCCCTTCACAGGGTTAGCCTGGAATGGGTCGTGTGTCTTGTTCACCCTCACCTCTTCACTCCTCAGCCTTCTTTATTGGGATGCTGAACTCCTTTGTCCACATCTTCATGTATGGCTACTACGCCCTGGCCAGCCTGTGACCGCGGATGCGCCGGCACGTGTGGTGGAAGCRTTACCTGACCATCCTGCAGCTGGTCATTAGCTCCAGGTGTTCATCCCTGCCCTCCCATGGGTCAGGTGTGATGGGCCCTGCTGTCTGCCACCTCACTGGCTCAGTCTGCTTGCTGCCCACAGACAGCAGCACGTCCCTAGGTGYCCTCGTGTGCCACTCTCAGAGGTGAAGCCACTGGTGACCTGCTCCAAATGTTGGTTTCACAAGACTTATTGAGAAGCCTTCAGTGACCATACCGAACCAATTGTCCACAGCTTTGTCATGGGAAGGGGAGAGAAAAATTAGCAATTGGATTCCTCCTTTTTGTGTTGTATATGGAGCACTGCAAACAGAGCTTGACGTTGAGAGGTGGGGGCAGTGATTCGGGGAAACTTTGGATTCTCAGTAGGGCAGCAGATTGGGGAGCCTTCATTCAGTTCCTTCTGAAAGGAAGAATGTCTCTAACTGTGGGCAAACAGGYGAGTTGAAGACAAATTTGTGAGTTTTACTCTTTCTCTAGAAAATCCCTTTGGATTTTCTTTCCCTCATCTCTGACAAAGTTACAAATCCTGAAACCCCTCTGTTTTTTCAAAGATACAGCATAATGCAATGATCCAGACAAGGACAATGGTCATAGGAGAGTTTTTTCCACTCAAAGAGAGGCTTTGCAAACCAAAAGTATGCAGTTACAATGGAAGAGGAAGAGGATATGTGTAAAATAGTGGTGCAGTGAAAGCTGCTCCAGAATTCTCACTTAGCCTGCACGGCAAAGCAGAACAAGAAAGCATTGCATGGAATAAAAAGGTATTTGTAATGCAAATTATAGCACAGGAAAAAAAAAATTGTTTAACAGCTTTTTGGTAGGTAGAACTCATTGCTTCGGGGTATTGAGACAGGTGACTTAGTAAAATACAAAAATCCCAGATTAATGTTTAATGTTTAAATGAGTGAAGGTCGTATCTGTAGTTCCTCTCTGCAAGCTAAAACACAAATCAAAATAATTCTGGGTATAATAACCTGATTACCACTGGGGAAGAGGAATCTCCCACCTTCAGTTTCCATATTCCAACATCTCAGTTACTGATCCGTGGCAGAGAAACGGGTGAAGGGCAGGAGAAGCTGGATTGGTTCAACCTCCAGGTTTGATGGGCATCTTTCCTGAAGGGAAAACACCGCTGGGCTTGAAAAGCAGGTTCTCAGGGGTGTCAGGAGAGGCAAGCAGGTGATCCTCTGGGTTGAGGACACTGCTAGGATGTCGTGAGAGTTGTGATGGTCTCAGTGGCCAGCTGAGGTGTATCTCATGTAGGTTCCCTAATCTGGCTGCTTCTTTTCTCTGCCTCTTCCAGTGCCAGTTTGTGGCCATTGCTGCTCATTCTGCCTACGGCCTCTTCACAGAGAGCCCGTTCCCTGGTGGCTTCAACACCACAGTCTTCCTCTGCATCCTGGCTCTCTTCCTACACTTCTACTATCGGACCTGYGTTAGGGGAAAGCAGGAAAAGGTGGCTTAAAGGAAATCAAAGAGGACAGTGAGCACAGCCTGATGAACGTGCACGTTCTCTGCTGCTTGTGGCGTGGTTTCAGGAAGAAAATGTATTTGGGAAGTGTGTGTGAGGATCATGTCTTGCCTTCAAATATGCCAAGTTAGGGAGAAGAAAGGAATGATGTAAACTCAGGGATTAAGGAACTGAGGAGCACACTTAATTAAGGTGAGGCCAAGCTAAGCCAAGTAATCATCATCATAGCAGGCTTTGGGACATTTGCAAGATAAGATCTTTTTCCCTTCCATCTTTAATCTTCCATCAGTGCCCAAGGTCTAGCAGCAAGCTACAACTCCTTGCCTCATTTCTTAGGCCTTTCAGGGTTTCTTTGCATCCATAAAACTACCTCAGCTTGGTGTTGCAGATCAGTCAGGGCCGTGTGCCTCCAGCCTGGAAATCAATGTCCAGGTAGCAGCAGCAGCCGGGAATCCACAGGGACTGCAGGAGGCACTCACCTGCACACTGCATCCCACCCTGTCCTGCTAAGGAAGCTGCTGCTAGGACTGGGGTGGTCCTGATGGATTAACTTCATATCAGTGTAAGCAGGAAGGAAATTGGACATTATGTTGTCTGGCTGGACAGGTGTCTTCACTGTTCTGAAGCTAAAGAAGGCATTTTTAGCACTTTCATCCTAATAAGAAACTAGTGCAGTGAGAGTTACCATGTCCCATTTTCTGGAATGCTTATTTGCCCTTGGTTGCTCTCATAACAATAGAGGATTTTAATGCATGAAGATACTTGGTATTGCTCCTTATAGATGCCACAATTGAACTAAAAAGAATAGATTAATGTTCCCTATTCATAACTTTTTCCCTCCAATTTGTTTTTATTTTTAATACTGCTATTTYAAAATTTTGCTTCTCGTCAAACATAAAGAATTCAAAAACACCATAAGCAACCACCTCCACTTCCTAATTGTATAAGAATTAATACAAAATTTATAAAATCAATTCATAGTGCAAAGCTGCATAGCTCCATTGACTCTAACACATCAYTAACTGGCTTCTTTTTTTTGCTCCTAAATCAACTACAACAAGAATTTGGCACTTATATTCACTTGCAGATTGTTAAATACTGTTAAAATGTTGATGTAGTAGTGCTTTGAAAATTCCAATTAAACTACAAAGTGGTAATTATTGATTGAATTCTGCTCAGTTGATTAAAACAGGTATTAGAGAGTAGAGGTATTTTGTGAAACACAAAGGTGTTGAAGGAGAATTAGTGACATGGTGCATGGSCAAACCAAATCCACCTCAAATGTAAAGAAGCCCAACTCCACTGGGAATGCCCAGAGGACTAGAGCTGGCCTGAACCTGGCAGATGGATGTACCCCAAAAAACCCTGTGTGYCCTACACCAATCTGGAGCTGAGCAGCTACAAAAAATAAATTCAACTTGTTCCTCACCGCTCTGCGTTCATATCCCAGACCTTTCCTTCAGCCCCTCCACACACATATGGAAGATGAAACAATATTCTGCCGTTCCTCACCCTCCTCCTCTTCACACACATCCACAAAGGACTTGTTTACACTGTCACAAGGACACATCATAAATGTCCTTCCTTTGATGTGAGCAGTCTCTCTTCTGATTGTCACTGGTGAGTATGGAATCACTGCCTCTGTGCTAGTTGGTTTTCTTCCTGTCAAATATTTTTCTGTGCTAATTAATAAATAAATAGTGACCCTTTTGCATACTGGAATTCTACTTTTGTCAGAATTTTAACTAGCAAATCCCTGGGTGAGTCCTTCATTCCTCCCTTAGTTTGGAAAGACAGGAAAACAGGATTTGCTGTGTATCTAACATACTGTATTCATGGGGAGGGTTTCCCCTGGGGCCTCTCCAGAGCTGAAGACTCAGTGCAAGTAAAGCTGTTTCATTAGTCCTGTCCACTTAATGATTCATTTAGGGCCCTCTCCTGCTTAAACCATCAGTACATTTGGCCCTCTAGTTTCATGGTAGAGCATTTCCTGCAGCTGGCTAAATTATCTGTGCTCACAAAGCAATCTAATGCTCTTTTTCCTATATATGAGTAGGTTTCAACCTCAGTTTCCCCCCACTTTCATGTTTTCAGAATGTAGTTACTAAATTCACTCATAATTTTATACCAGACTAAGCACCATGTATTTTGATTTTCCTTGATTCATGGCTGCTTAAAAATTAGAAATGAGCACGAAATCTGAATGAGATCACTCAATGCTTTTCCACTCTTAAAATATATGAATTTGTAAACACRCCATTTAGCCTTTTTTAAGGCAGCCTATGCAGCTTAATTTGTTTTTGTGTGTGACAGAGCAATGGATTCTGGAGTGTCACTGGCCACATAGGTGGAACAAAACRTGAAAGTACAAATCTGTCACCTGACAGGTTGAAGTGACTGATCACCTAAGTCAGACACCACTGTCACCATTTGTTCTAGACATGAAACCTTTGATTTATTCCTGTCCTTCTTCCTCACAGCCTGAGTGAGTGGCCTGGTCTTGAATGAGTAAGAGCTTTTTGTTGGTGTGACTTCAGTGGCACAGAATGAAAATGGAGTATTTTCAGCTGACTGATAAGGAAGGATTAAGTTTGCCCAGAAACACCATGCTTTCCATACAGAAACAGACACTGGCATGGAGCACAGCTGCTGCAGGAGCATTGATGCAAGCAAAATTCACTTGCGAGGGTATTCGCGCTGGCAGTGAGGATAAACTGCAGGGGTGTCGCTGAGTGGCTCTGTAGGTTGCTCCTTCAGATTGCACTTGCTTGTCTTCATTCTCCTGTTTTAAAATTGGGTTATCCCAGTTGGAACTGTCCACCTGGGCCACCCTGTTGTGACAAAACCCTGAGAGCACAGGTATGTGCTCCTGGAATGTAACAGAGAATAAAGGCACCGAATGGGATTTCCCCTCTAAGATCAAGTCCCTGGAGTTAAAGATTACACCACAGCAAAGCACTGGAAGTCAGAACGGGGCGGGGAAATGATAAATTGCATGCTTGGATGGCTCATGCTGTCTGGTAGAGTCCAAAGCTTTGAGGATGAATTGAAAATATCCTGTCACAGCTGGATTTGTGAAAAACCTCTGGGCCAAATGCTGATTCCACCAATATCAGTGACAAAGGCTGCAGATTCCTCTGGAAGGAGGCTGCCACAGCTGTGTGGAAAACAACACGCTCAGCTCCACAGCCCTCTTTGCTGGGAGCAGGCTGGAGTGTTATTCAATCTTAACAGATGACCTTTAAGGGCACGGTGGTGTGTAAGTCCCCCCCTTATAAAATGTGGGTCATTAGACGTTCTCAGAGTAGTTTACATGAACAAGATGTAAAGCACAGTGTAAGTAGGCTGTTGAAATGAATAAGCTTGATATCTGGTAGTGCTCAGCATCTTTCCTGCTGTTCCAGTCAATGTAAATTATGGATGTTCTGATCAAATTACTTTTGAATTAACCAGACCATTTACTCAGTGCTTGCTTTCCCTCTGAAGATAAATGAGAGGGATTCTCATTTTAATCAAAACAAAATACAGAAAAGAAAATCAATTACTATTTAATGTTTTTTCCATCCCTGTGTGATGGAAAGTTTCCAGAGGAACTTGGGCTTAAAATTGCAAAGCAATATAAAATGCAGGGACATGGTTGGGTTTTAGCTATTGGATTTTTTTATATACTATCAGAAAATATGGCTCTGTGTGTTTGTTTTGTTTTTTTTTTTTAAGGCAAAAGAATTACTCTAAACAATTAAACAAGCAAAAGCAGAATACAGTAGATTGCTTTACCCGAAAAATAAAAATCTGTTGATACAGATGTAAACTACCTAGAAGCCAAACATTTAAAAAGATCAGCCAGCCCTATATATAGAACAGTGTGAATGTGCTGAATTCATTAATGAATAGCTTCGTGGATTAGGGCTTGATAGATGGAGTGCTCACATCCAGATGTTTACTGTGATTTGTCAATGGCCTTGTACTTAATCCTCTTGGACAGGAAATACGAGTCTTTTCTCTGGGGTCTCCCCTGGGGACTGTGGCAGTCTCTCTCTCCGGCCTGAATCATCTCAACACGGGATCAGGCTGCTGAGGAATTAACCAAGTGGCGGAGGCACGGATTTGCCTTTAACCCCTTCGGGTTCCTCTCGGCTTCAGATGATTTCCTCACCATCTGCCACAACCTCGCTATTATTTAGTCAACACATGGAGAAGGAAAAAAAGGAGTCACCCGTGTCACCCTGGGGTCCCTGTACCCACAAAATGTGCTGAGGGAGACACATGGAGTCCCATCAGCGCTGAGGAGGAGGGCTGTGGACAGCCTCGAGAGCTTGGTGTGCCTCTCTTCACCTCTCGGCATTGCGTTGTTGTTTTTGTGATGCTGCAACTCCCTGTCAGTGACAGGGATGGCCCAAGAGGGAGTATCTGTGAGAAGACTGATGTCCCCAAGGTGTCCTTGGTCAGGGTACCAGAGAGTGTAGCATGTGCATGAGTGTGTTTGGGTGCAGATAGGTGAATGCAGCCCCTGCAGACCATCCCCACGGCTCATTTCTCAACGTGTGGGACCTCTCCATGGGATGGGTCTTTCATTTCGCTGTGGGACACTGAAGGACAGCTCCCAGCAGCCACACCTGCTATGGAATGGCACAGTGGGAGCTGGAGGGGCAGTGGGAGCTGCAGTGAAGGCTAGGTTTTGTTGTGGATGTGCTGGAGTGTCAGGGACTGATTTCCTGTGCTCAGGGTAGAAAATACTTCTGGCTAAATCACAGTTATGGGGACAAATAAAGTCTTTTCAGGGAGTGCCTGGTTAAAACATTAGTACTGCATCTCAGCACTATTCTTCCCTAGTCTGCATGTCATCCTTTCTCTCCAGTACCTTGGCTTTCTGCTGCTCTTCAAGAGAGTGTTCGGGGTCTTTACATTGAGCTGAAAAAATGAAGGCTATTAAATAAAAATTGTGCTTTAAAATTCCCTGCTTRGAGTAGTCGTCCCTTCCCCTTTAACATCATCCTCCCACTTTCTCTTGTCCCTTTTCTTTGCCCTTCTTTTGTACCCACATATACAGACACCGTACTGGATTCTCAGACCTTTTAAACCTGCAAAGAAAGTAGTTACAAGTTACTCAAATGCTGTASAAGCAGCTGCATTTTTCTGATCTATCAATTAATAATGTACATTTTCTTCACAGGGTTTTCTGCAAGGCTTTCATCCAGGTGAATTTGGGCAAGTCTTTCTTTTTCTTTGCACTTTAGCATAATCCCATCTGCCTTCAGATTCAGGATGTGAACACTGCAAGTTGATACTTAGAAAGGGCTAGAAACTTGAATTTAAGTTCAGCATGGTTCCTCCCAGGCATTCCCTGTTATTGATGAAGGAATGGCAGAACGGATACAACCGTCTGAGAGGCAGCAAGTTACTGCTCCTCTGTACACTTTATTCTGCTCTGTGTGGTGCCCACCACCACAGATGTCTGAGGATGTTTTCTCCTGAAATAAATGGTCATTCCTGAGGCAATGTTTCGAGGGAGAATGCGTTGCACTGTAGGAGCTGACAGAGTTGGAAAACCAGAACAGTTTTTTGAGTGTGCTAGCYCTTCTCTGGTTGTAATCCCTGATGTGCATTGGGAGCAGATCAGCCACTCCTTGCTGGGRTGCACAGGTGTGTGTGTGTGGTGTGTCTGTATTTATTGTGGGTTTCGCTCGTCCCAAAGGGTGTTATCCTACATTTTGCAGGTTTAATATATTATTCTATCAAATAACTGTAAATCAAAGGGCCATTATTTTCGAAGAAGAACTTATTTTCCAGATAATTTTGCTTCTACAAATTACTTGTGTGAATAAAGCGGTTCTTCACTGGCACGGTGGCAAAACAGGCTGGCAGTTCTGTGCTCAGTTCTCGGAGATAAAATGCAAGCCACCACTTACAGAAACCGCTTAATACAATTATGGTTTTCTATTTTGGCACTGCTTTTAATATCTTTGGGCATATTTCATACACAGAGGTAATGTTTTAAATTAAGGGAAACCCACTAGTCACAGTGAATCTAGATGAAGTGTTTGATGGAGCTATGAGTAGTAACATAAGGATTTAGGAAAAAAAAAAGTCACTGCAGTGATGCCAACTGGAAGGCAAAATGGTCACACTCAATTTTGTTAGAAAACCAGAAACTCCACAAGATTGGAGTGGTATATATACCTACAGGTTCTAATCCTACAGTATTTATGTACATATTTAGTGTCTTCCCCTGCAGACCTTGAATAGAATGGATGAGTTMATGGCTTGAATATAGGAAGTAAGATCTTAGCGTCGATTGTATTACTGAACTGTAATTGGAGTCATTGTGCAAAGCTGCTTGCTTCTCTCTAATAAAATGTGCATGCACTGAAATGTTTCAGCCTTGGGTGTGGGTTTAAGAATGCATCAACGGGAAAGTGTTTGCAAATGTTAACATGAAAGTAGCATGGCAGAAATGTCGTTTGCTGGCTTGGGAAGCACCTTTTGGAGCTAATTCAGCGAGAAACTCGAGGGAGCAGGAGCGGGGAGAGCAAACGCAACGGAAAAAAAAATACCAATCCCTTCCTTTGTTCTTATTCCGCTGGGGAATGGGGAGGGGAGGACACACGCCAAGAGGCACCAGGAATCCCCGGGGCTTTCAGTTCTGATTTTCATTAGAGGTGAGCGGGGGTTTGCAGCCAGAGCGCTCGCTGCGCGCAATCCCTTTAGCGAGCAAATCCAGGCGCGGGGGCCGCTCCGTAATCCCCCGGCKCGGCGGGGGCGCGGGCTGCGGAGCGGAGAGCGCTGTGCCCCGCGCCCCCCGGGCCGGAGGGCGGCCCCAGCCCCCTGCCCGGGCACAGGTACCGCCGGCGCCCGGCTTCCCGCACCTCCGGAGCGGTGCCCCCGCCGCGCATCCCCCGCCCCGGCACCTGCGGGCATCCCCACGGCCGGGCTCGGCTGCCCGAGCGCGTCCGCGCCCCGACGCGCAGCCCCTCGGCGGGGCGGGGCGGGGCGGGGCGCGGGGGGATGCGGCATCCCGGCTCTCCGGGGGATGCTGCCGCTGCCTGCGCGGGAGCGCGGAGCAGGAGGGATCCTCTTTGACGTCAAGCGACCATAATATAATGATCGCTCGTTCATATCCGGGTCCCCGGGCGGCTCCCCCGGGCCGCGCTCGGCCGCGCTCGGCGGCGCAGTGAGGGGAGGCGGGTCGGGCAGGGCAGGGCAGGGCAGGACAGGGCAGGGCAGGGCAGCGCGGCCGCCCGGAGGTGGCCGGCGGCGGCAGCGGGGCGGCGAGCGCAGCATGCCCGCCGCCTCAGACGCGCCTGCCTCCCGCCGCCGCCGCCGCTGCTGCTGCCCATGGAGATCGCGCTGGTGACTCTGGAGAACGGCGGCACCACGGCCATCGCGGGCGGCGACGATGCCGCGGCCGCCGGCGGCCGGGCGCGCTGGCGGGGCAACTTGCTGCACCTCGCCGGCTCGCCGCAGCTGAGCGACGGCAAGGAGAGCGCCCCGCCGGCCCCGCCGCCGCCGCCGCCCGCGGGGGACGAGGAGCGGGAGCGGCCCCCGCCGGGTCCCCGCGGAGGAGGGAGCGGCGGCGCGGGCGGCCCCGACGAGCGGCCGGCGGAGCCCCGCGCAGCCCCCGCGCCGCCGCCGCGGCCGCCGCCCCGCGCCCCGCGCCCCGCCGCGGACATGGGGCCGCCGGAGGAAGGGGGACACCGCCGGGGCATGGCCATGGCGGCGGCGGGCGACGAGGAGGAGGAGGCGGCGGCGGCGGCCAACCCGGGCGCCATGCACCACCAGCGGGTGCTGATCAACATCTCGGGGCTGCGCTTCGAGACGCAGCTGGGCACCCTCAACCAGTTCCCCGACACGCTGCTGGGCGACCCCGACAAGCGCATCCGCTAYTTCGACCCGCTCCGCAACGAGTACTTCTTCGACCGCAACCGGCCCAGCTTCGACGGCATCCTCTACTTCTACCAGTCCGGGGGCAAGCTCCGCCGGCCCGTCAATGTCTCCATCGACGTCTTCGCCGACGAGATCCGCTTCTACCAGCTGGGTGAGGAGGCAATGGAGCGCTTCCGGGAGGACGAGGGCTTCATCAAAGAGGAGGAGAAGCCTCTGCCCCGCAATGAGTTCCAGCGCCAGGTCTGGCTCATCTTTGAGTACCCCGAGAGCTCCAGCTCAGCCCGGGCCATCGCCATCGTCTCCGTGCTGGTCATCCTCATCTCCATCATCACCTTCTGCCTGGAGACCCTGCCCGAGTTCAGGGACGAGAGGGAGCTGCCCGTACCCCTGCCCCCACAAGGTGGAGGTTTGAATGGCACGCCCGGGGACTCCCCACCCATGCAGCCACCCAGTAGCCTGGCTGACCCCTTCTTCATCATCGAGACCACCTGTGTGATCTGGTTCACCTTCGAGCTCCTGGTGCGCTTCTTCGCCTGCCCCAGCAAGCCCGAGTTCTCCCGCAACATCATGAACATCATCGACATCGTGGCCATCATCCCCTACTTCATCACCCTGGGCACCGAGCTGGCCCAGCAGCAGCAGCCCGGGGCTGGCAGTAGCAATGGGGGTGGGGGCCAGCAGCAAGCCATGTCCCTGGCCATCCTCAGAGTCATCCGCCTGGTCAGAGTCTTCAGGATCTTCAAGCTCTCCAGGCACTCCAAGGGGCTGCAGATCTTGGGACAGACTTTGAAAGCCAGCATGAGGGAGCTGGGCCTCCTCATCTTCTTCCTCTTCATCGGGGTGATCCTCTTCTCCAGCGCTGTCTACTTTGCTGAGGCCGATGACCCYGAGTCTCATTTCTCCAGCATCCCTGATGCTTTCTGGTGGGCAGTGGTAACCATGACTACTGTGGGCTATGGRGACATGAGACCTGTCACCGTGGGGGGCAAGATTGTGGGCTCCTTGTGTGCCATYGCTGGTGTGCTCACCATCGCCCTGCCTGTCCCTGTCATCGTGTCCAACTTCAACTACTTCTACCACCGAGAGACTGACCACGAAGAGCAGGCTATCCTCAAAGATGAACACAGTAGTGCTCAGGGCAGCACTGCGGGGGGAGAAGTGAAGAGAAGACCCAGTAACAACTCTCTGAACAAATCTGTTGTGCACTTGGAAAACAGTGAGGAGTTCAACAGTGGCACCAGCTCCTTAGAGAAAGCCAATATCAAAGCGAAAAGTAACGTAGATCTCAGAAAATCCCTCTATGCTCTCTGTCTGGACACCAATAGGGAAACAGACCTGTGAGGAGAGGAGAGAGTTAGCGTTCAGAGGTGCAGAAGGATTTTCTGGTRTCAGAAACTTGCTACTATAATTATTCTTTTAGTACCAATTAGTTTTTTAAGTCGGGCTGTATTTTATAAATTGATCACTGTCCTGAGCAGTCCTCCAGGAATACATGTTTTTATGTTCTTTTTCCATGACACAAAGGGTCACCTATTTTTAAAATAGACTAAGAATAAGCTACGCTCCATGATGCAGGAGCTGGTAAATTATGACAGTGAAAAATCTAATTTGTAGAAACTTATTTTAGCAAATGGTCATTGGTTTTAAATGGGTAATTTGTAACCAATTCAGTTGCTCCAAGTTTAGTATAAAGAACTGGGGGGATGTGTGTGTGGAGAATGAATGGATTGGGAATGGGAGGGGGGAGGTTGAGGGGTTTTGTACTGTAGTTTCAAATTGAAATTATTCAAATATATTTTGTATCTGTATGACTGTATTTATGGTTGAAAGGAGATTTCTTATTCCTGTGAAATATGATATCATTAAAGCACTAGGAACATTAGCAGATCAGCACTTTCTGAGTTTTCCACTTGTGATCAGTACAGATCTGGTTATCTTGTATGTGAAGTGAATTTGGTGCTTTGAACCCTAGAGCAGAGAACTTCTGTTGTCATTGATATGTTAGTTTCTTGTGAGCCTTAAATTATTAAATATTGTAGATATACTTCTTTATAAATAATTTTATTAATTACCTTCCTGTTTCAGAATTTCTAAGTAATTCAGTCATGTGCTTACTGGCCCCACTCAAAACAGTATGTGCAGCTTTTTTTTTGCCTTTTTTTTTTTGTAGTTTTACAGTTTTATACCTTTGTTATATATTTTAGACCGAAGGGAAAAAAACACACTGTCTGCTGTTACTGGTTTCAGTCCAGTGCACAACAGATCAAAAGCGATCTGAACAGATTTTCAAGTGCACAACAGATCAAAAACATGAGGGAGTGGATAGGCACAACGAGAAAGTAGAATATTGAGTGCAGTATCTGCAAAACTGTTTTCATTGTGCGCTCCAGGTTCCTTGGGCGTGTGTATCAGTCACCTCTATGTATCCACAAACCATTTGTGCACGCAGTTCACTGGTTTTAGTTACCACAGACCAAGAGTGGATGGCACTTGAGRAGTCGAACGTGGCATGCTGTGCTGCTTAAATAACCATTGCGTGGCTTTTCTCTTGGACACGGATGGAAAGCACCATCTTTTCATCAAAACACACCCCTGGTTTCTTTTATTTCCAAACAAAACCGTCTCGGCGCTGTGGATTTTACAGTTGAGGTGTTGTTGAGAGACGAGTGACGCATTATCTTCATCGAGATCGCAGCGTACTCTGAAGACCGACACAAAGTTGCTCCTTTAGCTCAAAGAGCTGTGTTACCATTTCTCCTGCAAAGGACATGTCTGTTTCCCCCTCCAACTTCTGTTTTATTGCTGAAGGATGTTCCATGCCTTTCCCACATCCTGTGGCACAGCAAGAGTAGCAGAAAAGAGAAGGCTTGATTGTCAACATTGCTCAAGGTTTGTTTCTAACACATTTTCTAATATAACTAAGTGCTCRGTTGGGATTATAATTTATTCAAGTACCTCATCTATGTTCTGAGATAAATTGACATCAGCTTTGCTGAGCAGCACTCTGACATTCTCTCCCCCAGTCACAAATGCTGCTTTCCTGTCCCTGACCTTGCTCTTTAATGATAGTGCCCAAATAAATGATGATTTTTTTCCTTTCTAGTCAGTAAAGTAAGTGCCAAGCAGGTCATACTTTTCATGAACAGAGTGCTCAGCCCAAAACCCAGGGCTGAGGGGAAGGAATTTGAATCTCATAATAGAGAACAGCATCTTCCACATTAATTTTAAGATTTTAGATGTTGGTTTCTTGGTTTGTTCGCTTGTTTATTTAAATGGGGAGTGAGGCTGTAATATGCTGAGGAGCTGTCTGAAACAAGACTGACAGGAAAAGTGCCCAGTGCAGCTGCACTCCAGACTCAGGGAGATCTCCAGTTTGCTTTGGTGGGAATTGTTGCATCAGGGGGAAGTGCAGAATCAGCTCTTTGGTGAGGCTGAATCTCAGATGAAACAAAGAAGTGGTGTATCTCCGCTGCATGTGCTGAGATCTAGGTCATTGATGGACTTGGAGTAAGGCTTTTGGGTCAGACAAGGGGTTTGATTTGTTCTCGGTGCTCACATCCATCTGACTCACCTGAATAAGCACCAAACAATTGCAGGGAGTCTTTCAGGATAAAGTTTTGGGGTGGTCTTTCTCTAACCACTACCCCCACCTTCCTGACCACCAGGGTTTGGTCTTCCAAWTGTGTRTTAYGTCGACTGGGCTGTCGGCTCCTCAGAGCAGGRGCACTGCRTCCACACAGCCCCTTGTTTGGAACCCTGTGTAAGGATTTTAGGGGTCTGGATTGCACCTCTGTAGTTTTTGCAGGAAGCTGATGTAGGTGAAAGCAGATCAGGGCTATGGAGAGTGGGTGAAGCTGATCTTGGTGACACAAAGGGAAGGCCTGCTC
Organism: Parotia lawesii; assembly: GCA_003713295.1. Taxonomy (NCBI): domain Eukaryota; kingdom Metazoa; phylum Chordata; class Aves; order Passeriformes; family Paradisaeidae; genus Parotia; species Parotia lawesii. The sequence goes on from RAHM01000138.1 coordinate 1,793,784, forward strand.
TTCCTCTCTTCTTTTCAGTTTTCTTCTTCCCACTGYGTGTCTTTTTGTTGCTTGCCCTGAACTGGTTCTCTCCTCATGGAAGCACAAGTGCAAGTGCTGCCTTCTCTTCCTGGAGCTGCCTGAGCTCACTCATCTGACAGGAAATTAAATGCAGCAACAACAAGGTAGATCCTTTTGTGTCAAATTAGTGAGTTGGAAAGCAAGTGAGTGCCAGAGCCGGTGCAAGGAAGGGATGGGGAAGGTCAGTGGTGTGGGGAAGTGAGGAAGCAAGGAGTGAAATCCTCACTCCTCAGTGGCAGTGAACTGTGACATTATCATGAACTGTGACATTATCATGAACTGTGACATTATCATGGCTGCTTGTTGAACACTACTTCATGTTTGCAGAGATACCACAGGACTGAGTCCTGCAAGGTGCTGAGGGCCTTTAACTTCCCATGGGAGCCAGGCTGCAGAAATCAGCTCTGTATTCCAGTGTATAGAATCATGGAATGGTGTTGGTTGGAAGGGACCTTAAAGATCATCTCATTCCAGCCCTCTGCCATGGGCAGGGACACCTTCCACTATCCCAGGTTCCAGGCATCCACAGCTTCTCTGTGCAACCTGTGCCAGGGCCTCACCACCCTCACAGGGAAGAATTTTTTCTAATGTCTAATATGTCCCTGCTACAACTGAGGGTAGGGTTTGTCCCAATCAAAACCAAGCCTAGTGAGAGCAAAACACCCTGACTGCTGCACAGGGTTCCATGCAAGCTTGTCAAGTCATTCTTCAACCTCCAGTTTGAATATGCTRTATTTTTCCATAACAGAACAACAGAACCTTCCAATAGAAAAAAACCAAATTATTCTCAAAATATGGTTAAAAACATTTGCTTGGCTTGGGTTTCTAAACTGTTGTTAAGCACAGTTCAGGGAAATTTGGCTCTGACACCTTTAGAAATAAATGCATGACTTCTATTGGCTTATAGGGCAGTAAAGGATTTGCTTTCTAATGAGAGGTGCTGCTGCCAAGCACTGAGTAATGTGACCAGAAACATGGTCAGAACCCTGTTCAGCAGAGCATTTACCATGGACACGTGCTTAAAGCAACACAATTTACAGCAGGTTTTGTAGATGCACTGACCTTTATGATTTTGAGGTTTGAGATCATGAGTTGGATTTGGATGTTCCGTGTGGGTCCCTTCCATCTCGGGGTATTCTTTGATTCTCTGATGGTTATTTAAAGATGAATTATAAACTGGGCTGAAACCTTGGAGCCATTGGTTCCCCTTGGATTTTGGGGCTAATATTGTGGGTATGTGGTACAGTCACGTAATGTGCTGATGCAAATTTGTGCTGCAAAAGAGTGCAAGAGAGACCTGAATCCCTCCAAGAAGGCTCCTGGAAATGTGAGACAGGAAGAGAATTTTCTCTTCCAGGCCCATCACAAGAAGGAAATATGTCCTGACCACTATTGATTTTATGTTAGCTGACCTGGAATGAACAGCAAGCTGAATCAAACTTCTTTGCCATATCAAAAGCATCAAGGTATCAGAGCTTAATGAATAGCAAATCATTGCAGACATAAAAAACCCCAAACAAACCCAGCCAAACAACAAACCAACACTTTTTTGTAAACTCTTTTGGCTAGGAGCTGCAACTTTTGCTAGAAGCTCCCTCACCCCACACAAGTCATAGTTATTAATGGCTTGTGCTCTCACATGGGGCACTGTGCACTAAAATGCATTCTTGGGGGTGCTGAAGTGAATGTTCATTTGGGTCACCAGTGATGTAAGTTTAGTTTGCTTGGCCTGGCCCCAAGGGGAGTCTACATTTACCTTTTACTTTTCCATCATCCTAAAACACGATAAAACAGTAACAAGCAGTTATATAACACCATTCATCTCCCGGAGCTCTGTGAACAATTGCTCCATGCTCTGTGTACAGGCAGGGTAAAGAAAAGGCTGTGGAAGGGAAGACCAAGCCTTTCAAAGGGGGAGAGGGCTCAGAGAGGCACAAAGAGGAGTGGGCTTGGCTGGACTGGGAGGTCTAAAATGTGGATCTGAGGGAAGAGAGAGATTGCCCCTGTGGTCTCTTGCATGGCTCTGAGTGGCTCTGCAGGCAAGGACTGGGTGCCAGCAGCTGTGCACTGTGACCCATCTGGTGGGGTCACTGAACACAGAGGGGACTTAATGCTGCTCTGAGCGGCACTAACAAATCCCTCTTTTGTGTGCTCTTTTCATTTGGGCTCTGTAAGGAGAACRTGGCACTTCTGCTGGCTGTTCCCTGGCCTCTCCAGCTGCAGACACTGCTGGTCTGGTGGAGGTGGTGCTGGTGGGGYCGTCGAGCTGCAGCGCACTCACTGAGCCGTTCTCCGCGCACTGCCCTTCACCTCCCATCAGGGAACAAAGCACATGTCAGAGCACTCTCAGYGGGAGATGCACGTGTGCACAAAGGTCTGGCTCTTCTGAAACCTGTCACAGAATCACTGAGGTTGGGAGGGACCTCCAAGGTCAGCCAGTCCAACCTGTGACCGGTCACCACTTTGTCCACTGAACCAGAGCACTGAGTGCCATGTCCAGTTGCTTCTTGAATGCCTTCGGGGATGGTGACTCCACCACCTCCCTGGGCAGCCCCTTCCAATGCCTGACAACCTYTTCTGTGAAGAAATTCTTCTTCCTGATCAGTGCCAGTGAAGCTGGTGCTGAGGTCAAACGAGGAGAGCGTTTAGTGGCATGTGACAGTGCCACTGAGCCGTGGTGAGGGACGAGCTGCCTCGCTGACATCTGATCCAGCCATTTAGCAAGATGCCGTGAACAGGAGTGAAATTTGGCAGGGGCCTCCAGGCTGGTTGCTGCCATATTTAGGGAATAATGGAAGGAGGGCTTTAAGCACCTCATCAAGACTTTGGCCTTGCYGCTTGGCCAGTGGTGGGATCGGAATGTTGTGTGGCAGGCTGCGTGTGGGGGAATAACAAGGTAGATCCCGTGCAGGACAGAGGGGCAGCAAGGAAACTGGGAGATGAAGCTCTAACAGCATCTGCCTGCCTTTGGTGCAGCTTCAGCCATGTCCCTGTGTGACCACCAGCCTCACTCCATAGCTACAAATGTCCAAAAGATGAAATCGAAAAGGTCTTTATAATAATGTAGCTTATGACCAATTAAAATCATTGTTCCCAAATCATTCTGCCAACACTTATGCTATATAAAGCACCACTAAATATTTTTTAGGTTGTGCCATTTAGTCTTTTTGTAGTTTCTGAAATGTTTGGTTTTTGGTTGGTTTGTTTGTAGTTTGTTGGGTTTTTTGTTTGTTTTTTTTTTCTTTCTTTCTGTATGCATTAACTGGTCCCCAATTCTCCTTGTCAGCTTGTTAAAGTTCTGTTTCTCTGGCCTAAATCTGGGACCTCAGGGTGCTGATACTGTTCAGTGGACCTGGGTCATCCCATCTGACATCAGCATGTCAGCTCATAGGAGGAATAAACACAGAAATTCTCCAGTAACTSTGTAGGCCCATTGACCAGAACATACCTAATATTTGTATGATGAAATATTGTGAAAAATGTGGGTATAGTACCCATTGAAATAATATGAAATAAGAAGTTTTGTGTTAATTGGAATAGGAAAAAAGTAAAGCTGATAATGATATGACTAAAGAATTAATTGGTATTAGAAGTTGCGAAGAGAAATACCAACTTGTTTAAAAAAAAAGAAGGCTTCACACTGACAGAGAGCAGGTTTAGATTGGATATTAGGCAGAAATTCTTCCTGTGAGGGTGCTGAGGCCCTGGCACAGGTTGCCCAGAGAAGCTGTGGATGCCTCAGAAATGACCTGATCTAATAGTAAAATGAATAACTTTCCTAGCTGGCAGCAAAGTGTTTTCATTAGAGCCTGGGCTTCCTAGCACACAGTCTTCATGGTTACTGCAGAATTTATAATTTTCCAGATAGAATTTAGAATTTACCAAAAGTCATCTGCAATTTGTCTCCTGTGTTAGTAATTCACTGTCATCAGGGGGATGTTTCCAAATAAATCAGTGTAGGTTTTAACACTTGATTGACAGGAAGAAGAGAAAAAAGAAAGTTATATCTTATTTCTGTGCTTCAGCTATGGTGTGCCATGGAGGTTATCATTTGCGATTTTGTGGAAAACAGGTGTTGTGTTAAAATTGACATTGGAAAGAATGTTGCTGGAGAAGCCACCTTGGGTGGAAACAGGCAATAGTTTCCCTCTCAAGACAGTGGTAATTCTGACCTTCTCTAGTTTTCTGACCAAGCCAGTTTGGAGATAAATGGTGAAATATGTGGTCTCTTCTCTCAAATCCCATCTCCAGCCCTGGCCAGGAGTGGTGGTTTCCTCACTGCTGTGGGCGAGGAGTGCAATGAAACCTTGCAGCTCTTCTCATGACAGTACAGCTGCATAATAAATACTCATGTGAGGGTTGATGTTTCGGTGAAGATGCTGGAGGAAAAGGTGTGATTTAAATTGACTACATTGGTCTAACGCTCTGGTGTGTAAAAGGAGCAAGCAGAATTTCTTCCTTTGCATGGTTTCACTCCAGTGGTGGTGTCCTAGCACGTAGTAATTCCCCCCAAAAAATATCACAGATCCATACCAGGGCTTGCTTTGCTCTCTTCAGTTTGTAGAGATTAGTTACATTATACCTTACTTAATTCTCTCAGCCAAGTTCAACACACTTAAAACCTCTTCCTCTCCCTCTTCCCTGCTTAATTGTAGGTAGAAATGCCTGTGGTTGGGGAGGTGTGAAATTATTTTAATTATTTAAGCAACCTAGCCTTATAATTTTTTTTTCTGTCTTGTTTAAAATGATTTGAAAGTCTAATGGGGTGTGATTGAATGTGATTCATTTAACATGAATTTGCAGAGCAAATTGTATGAGTTTCTCAGTTCAGCAAACACTGTAATTTTCAAGGTAGTGCTGCACAAGGGGGACGTTTAAAGGAAGGTTATTGTGCAAATACATGGTGTTTTATTATGCAAGAGAATGATGCAAAGAAGCAGGGAGTCTGGAGAGTGACAAAGCTTGTTCTGGGGAGGAATGCCCTCTAGCTTAAGCTTAGCCACTGTGCTTTGAAGGAGACAGTGTTCCTTGAGCCAAATAGGAAGCAAAGGGAAGAGCAGGAGTCCACAGCTGAGATATCAGGGCATTTGACTGAGAGAGGCATGGTGGCTGCCACAGTTGTTTCTGGATTTCAGCCGCTGAGCAAAATACCTGCACAGTATCTGGCAGGATCATGTTTTAAAAGTCTGCTCAGTGCATTGAAAGGACACCTGCCTTTAGGAGAATGTGCTAAAGTGTGGATCCAAGGCGGGCATTGGCATCTTCCTGCAGGCCTGGCGGAGCAAGGTCCAGTAACCAACAAAATTTTGGTCAGATTCCCGTTTCCCACTTGTCTCCCAGAGTGTCTCCATCTCAGTGATACATACTGACAATGAAGCACAGGCTGAGAAGTGCAGAATTCTGGAGCACAAGAGAGAAGTCTCTCTGGAAGGCTTGGAAACACTGGGCATTTCAAAATAGAATTTGCACTGCTCCTTGCTAGTGGAAAATGGGGTAGCTCTGTTCTTAAAAAGGAAGCTGGATATTCCACTGAGGGGGAGATACAAATTCTCATAGACATCCTGACTGCATCTATATTAGAAAACAAAATGTGCCCAGGACCATTCCCTGGCACTGAGGCCAGCTGGCAGGAGACAGGCTGTGCTCCTGCTGCCAGAGGCTCCCTCTGAAACAAGGTGTTCGGCACGCAGCCTACTGGGCTCCCTTCCTGGCCTCTGCTCATTCCCACATCGTGCCCAGGAAGTATTTTGGGAGAGAGTGCTTGGGTGCAGACTTACCAGCGTGGCCAAGAGCCTTTAAGTGTGGTTGACTGTGATTAATTTCCTGARAACAGTTCCCTCAAACTCTTGAGGTGGCAAGTGGAGATACAGCCCTGCTCTGATGCCTCTTGCCCTCAGGCAATTTTTGGGGTAAATCTTAAAAGCTTTACACATTTCCCCCTATGGGCACATTCTTAAACAATAATCAGCCTCTATTCACTGAGCACAGTTACTCCTGCCAAAATCTGTTCTCATCTAATTCTGCTTCCACCTGCGCTCATCTATATGCAACTCTACTAAAAATCACCACGCTCTTCCAGCTGCACACAGAGGAGCACAAGTGGATCTGACAGTGAGAGGGGGATACTGTTGCTTTGGGTTTTGGCTGATTTTCCTGTTTGCCCGGCCCTAGTGTAGGCTGTGCCTTGTGTTTCAGTCACTGCATCTTCTAACTCTGCTTAGAATTCCAGTGGAGGCCCTGGTGGCTGAGCACATCCCCTGCTCTTGCTGTCCAGCAGGATGCACCAGGAAACAACTGGAAGTTAAAAAAAAAACAATAAAAAAATAAGGAAGGGGTGGGGACACACTGCATTCTAGTGCTGAAGAAACCACGGACCACCCAGCACAGGCAGGAAGTGGACCAGCACTAGAATTCTTCTGTGGCTTCAAGGTGAGCCTACATGCCAGGGGTCCCCAGGGACTGGAACATGAATTAAATTCAGTCAGAGGGAGAAGAAAGGGTGCATGTCTAGGAGTAAACTTCCATTTAAAATCTCTTCTGTAACTCRTGGGTCTTGACAGCTCTAACTACAGTAGTTTAAGATGTTGGTGCTGTCAACCACTCCAAGATGGGGGTGAGAAGTTAAGTCTCTCTGAAGGGACCACTAAGGACAGGTGAACCTACTGATGGGATTTTTCCTTCAGCAGATGAGTGGGCACGTGGTTTAGCATGCGTGTCATATGGAAAAGACCACCAGGATTGTGGAGTTTGGAATACTGAGGTGTGCCACCTGGGAAAAAGCGATGGAACTTCTTGTGTCAGGGTGTCACTCCTCGAGGTCTGTTTCAATGAGTAAGGCTGAAAACTCTGTGTATTGTATTTATGAGTTAATATCTAGAGGCAGGACACATAGTGAAAATGCACATGTAGAAAATGTGAAGATTTGCAAGAAAGCAAAAGTGTAACTCAGGTGCCAAACACATCTTGGAGGTGAGCAGATGCAATCATCATCAGAGCCAGTAAGGGGAGGAGGGCTTTCTAATTATTTCCCTGAGGGAGAGCAGTTGTAAAGTAATTTTTGCAGCATTCATGGAAATATATATTTTAAATATTTCGGAAGCACGCCCTGCACTCTGTTCACTCTGTAGCTGCAGATTAGTCCTACTGAAGTCAACTGGATTCCATTCCAGGAATCCTGCTCAGATAGACTTGAGCTCTGCAGTCATATCCTTTGTTTTGCTTGCCTCCTGACAGCCCAAATTAAACTGAGATCTCTCTTAATAGAGAGGGAATGCCGACAGCGTGTGCTGTGGGCATGGTATGGAAACAACATCACTTCTTGCCTGGACTCAGCGTGGCCAAATGGCAGCACGGCATGTCTTGGCTGCACCCGTCTCTCAGGCAGGGCAGGTGATGCTGGGGAGGGGTGTGAAGGGTCCGAATTTGGAAGAGAAAATAATCAGAGACTGATGACTGGAAAAAAATGCTCAAGCCAAAATGCTTTCTCCCCAGGGAAGCTCTCCCACAGTCAGATGCAGTGTTGTTTAGCTGTCTGGATTTCATTCCAGGACTGCACAAGGCTCTTAAGGTCCTGCCTGGGACTTTTTTTTTGTCTGCTGTTGGGTAGCAAACCCAAACAAACAGGAAATCAGGCCTGAACAGGAATCTCACATATCATCCACATCTCATCCCTGTAAAATCCATGCCCATTCCCTTGTCTGATTTTCTAATTGAATCGTCATGGGTGTAAAATCACACTGTAAAATTTCCTCCTCTTGTTTGCAGAGAGCCCAGAGGCAGGAGCCAGTGTAACATACTTTGAATTTGTTTTCCTTTTTAGAAGGGGCTTGCATTTTGGATGTTTTTTTTCCTGGGCTAATGTACAGCTGATGTCAGGCTCCCCAGATGAGAATGGTTAGACTGGCGTTGACATTTTTAGAAATATGTGCAAATGGAAAAATATCCTGGGAGTGCTGCCCATGGCTGATTCTGTAAAGTTTTAGTCTCTCTTGTATACGAGCCCTGAGCCAGGTACCTGTACTGAAAAGAAGCCTTACTCATAAAGTGTCTTACTCAGGTGTGTGCCAGACATGCCTTCTCAGTTTAGGGAGAGGGCAGGAGTGAATTTCAGCAGGCTGTGGCTCAGCCGGGCCATATTCAATTCCCCTTTCTGATCAGATGACAAACAGCCAATTAGCATCTTTCCCAAAGGGAGGAACAGCCACAGGAAAAGTTCCTGGCAAAAAGTGGATTTTCCAAGGTTTAACTGTGCAGGTAACAAAGTGGTGCAGACAAATGTGCCTGCCCTGTGGCTGTTCCTTCCAGTTTGGTGCTGACACGACTGGGACAAGACAGYGTAGAGCTGAGCCGGTTTGCAGTGAGCCAAACCTGCAGCTTTCTAATTCCCGGCGAGGCGGTGGAATCTGGAGGWTGAGCGCAGCTGATTCGCCGTGCTGTGAATGTCAGCAATTTTTATAGGATTTGTGGGGGGCTCGTGTTTGCTGCCTCATCAGAGCACATGCCTTGTTAGCAGATCCAGGCTCACACTGAGCGAGCAGCGGGTGGCACAGGGGTTCAGCCAGCGCAGGATGCGCTCTGAGGGTGCAGCATGGGAACAGACCGGCTCTGTCTCTAGCCAGGGCTGCAGCCGGCCCCCGCTGAGTTGCTGGCTCTGGGTCTCGGTAGGAGCCTGGAGCTGGTGCTTTTCACTKAGGCCAGGCAGCGCTCAGGGAGTGGCAGGGTCCTGCAGCTCCAGCAGAGCTCCGTGCTGAGCCCGCCCTGCTGCCCGGGAGCCTCTGGGAGCGGGGAGGATCAGGATGTGCTGAGCTGCCCTTGGCTCGGTGCTCCACAGAGCCAGCACGGCTCTCCTCCAGCCTTGGTGGGYACATCAGCCATCCCTGGACAGTGGCAGGGCGCTTTTGTGAACACCATCCTTCTCCCATCCCTCTCTCTCCTCTGCAGGCTCAGCAGGCTCTGCCTCATCATCATCTCCCTCCCGACTTCCACATCCCGAGTGGATGGGGCTGTGCCCGGTGCTCCCCATTGAACAGGGCCAGTCCTCTTCAACGTATTTATCAACCACCTGGATGCAGGAGTCGAATGCACCTTCAGCAGGGTTGCTGGTGATGCCAATACGTGCCATGGAGCTCATGTTCTGGCCCCAGCAGGGCTCCCAGGGTTGGCTCGTGTTGGGGATCATTCTCCACACAGGGWCACTATTTCCACACGTGGCTGGCTCTGTGGAGCACCGCAGAAACAGGTTTATATCAGCTCTGCAGACAGCAGTGGACTGAGCTGGGCTCAGTTTGGAGAAGTGTTTGGTGGCTTTTTAGTCACTCTTGTTCATCAGTAACTTTTGAACTTGTTAGCCATTTCCAATCAACTTTGGCAAAAGGACACTGGCCTTGAAGAAGATAMCTTATCTTTACAGCTTTTGGAAAGGCAGCTGGCTGCTTGGGGGAAAGAAAGACTGGAATTAAAACTGTTTCTCTTAGGCAAAAGCTGAGTTGTCCTAAACTGTTGCTCTGTCAACACAGGAGAGACTGTGGTATGTTCCCAGACTTCTCTGAAGTGCTGCAAATGCTGATTAGATGGGATTTAAAGGATAACAGCAAGAAGCAGAGTTGTGCTTAGAAATAAGGGAAACAGTGCCTTGTATCTTGAGGCAGAGTTCCTTCCTTCCTTCCTTCCTTCCTTCCTTCCTTCCTTCCTTCCTTCCTTCCTTCCTTCCTTCCTTCCTTCCTTCCTTCCTTCCTTCCTTCCTTCNCCTTCCTTCCTTCCTTCCTTCCTTCCTTCCTTCCTTCCTTCCTTCCTTCCTTCCTTCCTTCCTTCCTTCCTTCCTTCCTTCCTTCCCTGCCTCCCTCCCTCCCTCGTTGAGGAGAGAAAACATTGAGTTTACATTGCTGCACTGGTGATGTTGGTGATGAGAGGCAGGAGGAAGAGAGGGAAGGCTTTACCAGGGAAGAGTTTACAGGAAGAACGGATCTTTACTATTGGACTTTAAATAGACTGGGTTTAAGTCCTCCTTTAGGAAGCCTGCACAGGATCCGTACTGTCTGCAGCTCCTTTACCTCCTGGAGCTGAGAAATATCTCATTTACTTGTTTTTCAAGGCATGAGACACTGCAAAAGAGTTGGTTGCTTCTTCCCTACCCAATTTCCATGCACATTATGCCTGCTGGTGGCATTTGCTGTAGGTCTTCTGGGCTGAATTGAGAATGGACAGGAAGGAAAGCAAAGCATTATCACTATGCCATGTTAAGACTGGAAGTGAAAAGCAGGAGTGAGCTCCAGATAACTTTCCCCAGATCACACAGTGCTGGGCTGCAGAAGAGTAGGGCCCATTTCCTGATGGGAAGGCCAATACCTTAACCTTTAGGACCACGTGGCCACGCTTTATGCCCACATATTTCATAGACATAAGCTAACACGAAACTGTAAAATTATTTACCATCATGTTTATCACTCTGATTGCCAGACTTTACCCTTGTGGTCTAGCCAATGCAATCAGTTTTGTTTACATTCTTAGACTGTGCTCATCACTGATTCTCTGGATGAGGCCCTTTCAACGATGCCATCTGAAATGTGGCTCGTAGCCCAAGTGTATTGGCTCTCTGTGAGCAGCAAGGCATCTGGGGGTTTTAAAGAGAAAATATAGGTACATATATATTAGCAATGTGTGATTTCTGAGAAGAAAGTACATTTCAGAGCTGCCCTTTGTCCTCAAAACTTTGGCCCTGTCAAGAAAGAGGTGTTATTTCCTGGTCYCTCATGGTGGGAGAGTTTGCTGTGCTTGAGGAAAAAGTACTACTTGCTGTAACTATCAATCTGGGGCTCTGAGCTGATGGTTTTTTATACCTTGGGCCTTGTTTCTTCAGGGCTCAAATCTAGGGCCAGTCCTGTTCAATTATTTATCAACAACCTGGATGCAGGAGTCGAACACACCATGAGAAATTTGCTGGTGACACCAAACTGGGAGGTGCTGTTGACTTTCTTCAGGGCCGAGAGGCCTTGGTAGGTTAGAGCATTAAATTTCACCGTGGGGTGAAATTTAACAACAACAAATGCTGGATTCTGCACCTGGAACAGAGGAATGCTGGGCACAATATACACTGGGAGAGGAGTGCTCAGACAGTTGGGSCTTTCCAACTGAAAATGCTCTATTTTTCTGTTCTATTTTCTAAAGTTGTGCATCACCCTGGAGAGAGGGCAGTCATGCTTGATTGGTTCACACAGAGGCAAATCTGAGAAGGCATTTGATGTGCTGCCATTGTTAAGAAAGGCTGCAGAATTTTGTCACCGGTGCAGTGATGGATTTCTGGTGAAATGTGTTCAAAACCAATGATGAAATGCTCACCAGACCGGCCGCTTAAAACACTTTTAACTTTACACCATGCAAAGCACACAGCATCTCCACCAAACCAGTGGTGAGGAGGAAGAACCTCCTGTTTGAAATCCGATTTTTACATTAACCTTACGATGCTGTGAAGTCTGACTCATGGTTGTTGAACGCTCAGCCTGTGCTGCTCTCTCAAAAAGCAACCTTATTTTGAAAGGTAAGAAATGCTGCAGAAGAGGAGCAGAGGCCCAAACATCCTCACCTTGAAGCCTGTTGTGGCTTCCAGGGTCTAGAAAAATCTTCAGTGAAAGTCTTGTACGTGCTTTGTTTTCCYTTTATGTTCTTTTACCACGGTAAAATAAATGTAGCAGCCTGCTGCAAAACAAATGGAACGTAATCTGACATTTTTTCTCTTGACCATTTTGAAATAGTCTGTTCAAATAGCCAAAGAACGGCATGCAGKCAGTTTGTAAAATCATTTTGCATGAAGGGATTTCAAAAAGCTTCCCCAAAAGCTACCTACAAGTTATTAACTCACATTTGGGGACCATCTGCCCAGTGGCTTTTCAAAATAATGCTATAAGCACACAGGCTAAAAGCAAGAAATATCTTACAAGAGCATATTTTCCAGAAAAAAAAAAAAAAAAAAGAAAAGAGAAAAAAGAAAAGGCAAATTCCCTAATGACTGAGCCTTACCTTTTGTTGTACCCCAGGTGATAAATCAAAAGGTATTTGGGAATAGAAGTGTATCTGGGGCATTGCCACAACACATGTGTGTTCTGAGAATCATCTTGCAGTTTCTGTTGCAGAATTTTGACCTATTTTGCTCCTGCTACATTTGTTTGGGGAAAAGGCAGTGCATGTCACAGGTACAGTACTGTGGCTCTTCAGGTTTTACAGGCAAGAATTTACAGCAAGTTTTCTTCTGTAGAGAATGCCCAGAGATGGGAAAGAGGTTTTTTCCTAAAGCTTCACCTACGTGGGAACACTTGGGAAGTGTAATCTGAATGGAAATTGGAAAAAAATCATTCTTAATTACGATGACTCAAAATGTTGCACACTCCTTTGTGGATAAGCACGTTTGGAATAAGGGTAGGCCTGACTTCTGTGTAACTGAGTCCACTTTGGAATACTAAAACAAATTTCATCTTTATTATTTGAAAGGAGAATGGCTGTGCAGGGACTACCCAGGACAAATGTGGCTTTTTCCTTGGTAGACAGTCCCATTGTTAAAAGTCATCTCAGTAGTCAGGGAGGACACTGAAATCATTGCAAACAGAGGTGCCGTCTCTATAGTTTGCTGTACACAAAGGGAACACTTCAACAAGGTGCTGAGCAGCATTTTTTTGATGTGCTACATTCCTTTTATCATCTGTGGGTGTTGAGGGCCATCGGTATCACCCATGGTGAAGTAGAGGTGGCATGGAGGGTGACCTGTGCTGCTCAGGACCAGTTATGTCATAGCTGTCACCAAACTTCATAGGCATTGAATGAAGAGTGACTTAATCCTATAAGGGATGAAAAAACCTTTACCATTCTTAGCTGCAGAGCACTAACCCCTGGGATCAGTCCAGGATGGGGATGATAGATATCCATACAAAAAGGCTGAGAGAATTGGGGTTGTTCAGCCTGGAKAAGAGAAGGCTTTGGGGTGAYCTCATTGTGCCCTTGCAGTGCCTGAAGGGAGCCCACAGGAAAGATGGAGAGAGACTCTTGACAAGGGCCTGGAGTGACAGGGCAAGGGGCAATGGCTTCAGACTGACAGAGAGCAGGTTTAGATTGGATATGAGGAAGAAATTGTTCCCTGTGAGGGTGGTGAGGCCCTGGCACAGGTTGCCCAGAGAAGCTGTGGCTGCCCCATCCCTGGMAGTGTCCAAGGCCAGGCTGGATGGGGCTCTGAGCAACCTGGGATAGTGGGAGGTGTCCCTGCCCGTGGCAGGAGGTTGGAACTGGATGATCTTTAAGGTCCCTTCCAACCCAAACCATTCCATGATTCTAAGACTGGAATTTGGACCAGAGAGATGCCCACTCCACCCTTACCTGATTCAAATTATATTTGGACTCTGAAGGTCTGTTGTGCTGTAGAATCGAGTGGATATTTTGCAGCTGGCTTCAGCAGACAGAGAGAGGGTGAAATAGCACTGCTGCTGGTTTTGGTAGGCTCTCCCACTGCTGGTTGGATGGAGTAAGGGTCGCTCTCAGCTGTGTTTTGAACCAGTGGCAAAAATCACTTCGGAAAAGGAGCAGGATGAGGCAATTATTCCTCACTGTCAGCTTGGAGCCTAAATTATGATTCAGTCTGTTTCTGTGGTCTCTTATATAAGGCTGGGTGTCACTGTCAGTCTGTAATGCTTAAGCTGGGAAAAATGGAGCTGGAGAAGGTAGGAACAATTCAAGGCAAATGGGACTTTTGGACTCCCCCTAAGAAAACTTAACTGAGGGGTTGCAAGTGCTGAACTGATGTGTAAAGACCTTGTGTAGAATCACAGCATGCCAGATTAGTACTTACTATTTGAAAAGATACCTGGAATAGCAATCTATTCCATGACTTTATCTTCTGTAGTTTATAATCTGGATATTCCCTTCAGTGTCCTGGCCCTTTGGAATCCTGTTAAGTTTTTGGCTTCCCTGATTACCYGTGTCAGTAAGTTCCATAGCCTAATTACATCTTGTGTTAAAAAGTAATTCCTTTCCCCTGCTTTTAAATTTTCTGCTGTGGATCATTCACACATCTCCTGTAAGGCTTCCTATTCAGTTTGAAGCTCCAGCACCCAAAGCTGGATCCTAAAATGGGCTGATCCACAGGTTACTGTAAAGATGATATTTTCACTTTCCCTCTCTTTTTCTCATGCACCCTGTCACCATTACAGCKTTGGCTGCACCCTGTGTAGGGAACAGAAGCCTTTGCTTTGCAGGTAGTGAAACTTCACTGGTGGTCTCTCACAGGTAGAATTTAGAGCACTGATCCAAAGTGCTGGCAGCCAGCTCTCTTGAATATTCACTGTTGGTTAAGTGTCAGGCTGATTCAGGTTTAATTTTGGTCTGGCTTCTTGTTAACCAGCATCACTAATGTCTTGGGGTGACTCTATCATGTGTATCCCCTATCATGCTCTATGCCCAAAAAGTAATATTGTGCCTTCTCTGTGCCTTTAAACTGAGCTGGAGGAAAAAAAA
>RAHM01000138.1:1808718-1822575 GCA_003713295.1 Parotia lawesii
TGTTAGTTAAATAAATAGTTCTTATCTCATTCACTTTCCTTCGAGGAAAATATTTTTTTTTTTTTTTCCCGAACCCTGTGGGGGGAAGGGTGGTTGAATCCTGGTTTTCTCTCAGAGGATATATTGCTAGATTTTGGCCAAACCGGCACAACTACAAATACCCAAAACATGTTTTTCTGAACACAGACAAACGTTTAGATCTCTGTGATACGTGTGAGGATTTTTCCTTACACGTTATGCAGCTGCAAGTTTTACTGGCCATTTTGCTGCATGTTCACCCAGTTTTTTCCTCTTCCTCTGAAGGATCTCAACATTCTTTTTGTCCCAGCTACTGTAAATGAATTGAGCATTTGCAGGCTACTCTGTCTCATTTCTATCTTTCCAAAGAAAATTTAGATACTCAGTGGAACACGACTGCCAGGGAGCCTTGCCTGGTCTTCTCCCATGATTGCACCAGGTGTGTCACTCACTGAGAGGGGACATTCAGCCTTTCTTGAAACAGGTGCAGGCTTCACAGGAAGAAATCCCTTTTGGTACCTGAAGGGATAAAGATGGAGAGGAATTTTTTACAAATGTGGTGACAGGACAAGGGGCAAAGGCTTCACACTGACACRGAGTAGGTTTAGATTGGATATTAGGAAGAAATATCTTCCCTGTGAGGGTGGTAAGGCCCTGGCACAGCTGCCCAGAGGAGTTGTGGCTGCCCCCATGTCCTCTCCTGAAACATCTTTTGCTCCTTTTCAGTTTGTGAATGGCCTGGTTCTTCGTACAACCACYAGAGTCATTAGCAAGACTGTCTGACCAAGCTGCCCTGTTAGTTCTGACAGCCTCCATGAGTCAGAGCAACACCTCCCACCAGCTCGAGCAGCACCTGTGGCAGTCACACACTGTCAGACTCAACACTGCCTTGTGCCAGCCTCAATTTGCCTTTGTCACAGGCAAACCTGACCTCATGCTGCATTTTATGAGGGGAGTTGCTGTTGTTTCAGTAAAGCCTGTGTTTCCCTGATGGGAAGGTGCCCCTGGTCTACATTCCCAGTTCGCAGAGAAAAAGTCTGTGCTCACAGAGCCTGTGCAGGAGCAGGAACAGAGGAAAGGCAGAGCCACAGAAAGATTGCTCTCATACTGCTGACTGCATCAAGGCTGATCTAATTAAGCTGGAGATGAAASAGTTAATCCAGGCCTTACCATGGCAGCCAAAGGGTGCACTTTAGGCAATGCCAGTGTCTGACTTAAAAMCAGTAAATCATAGTCCTGATGCAGTGGAAGACACTTGGTGTGRTGCCACGGGCTTCGTGGGGGTCAGAACTGAGCTCAGGGCTCAGCTTAGACATTTTGGACAGCACGGTTCAAGTAGAGGATATTCATCTCTGCCAAGAACTTAAAACTGAATCCAGCCCCCACAGAATCAGGTGGTTCCTTAGGAAAGTTTGTTAGACTTGTCAGTATCAACACTGGATTTCTGATGTATATTTGCTGAATTACTCTTTTGATAAATCCCCTTATTAAGCAAGTCTGCTCTCCATCTGGTGCTGATGTGACTGAAAATACAGCGAGATTGGCAACTCATTAATTCATGGGCAGGGTAAGTATAAAATTTGCATAAATCAGTTAACACTAGAAAGTACAAGACTTGTAGTTTCTTGAAAAAGCAAACTGTGAACCTTTCCTCTTAGGACAGAAACTCTTTGTGAGATGGAGAAATATCTCACACGTTTCTCGTGCCGAAAGATCRAGTAGTGATGTTTGGGTTTCTCAGATTCCTTTCCCATTAATTCTTGTTCCAAATATAGAACTATACTTGTCTTGAAGCTGGTGACACTTCATGTTCAAGGCAAAATTCCTGCTCTTTAATGATGTGGTTTTATTTTTAAGGCTTTAATCTTACATCACTGATATTAAGTGCTTTTCAGTGATGCTCTGAKCAAGGAACTACCATCCTTCTTTGCTGCTTTCAGTGCCAGACGACATTTTTATCCAAGGGTAGGCATCCATTTGCCATGAAGACTGAGTTCTAGGGAATGCAGTGTACAGATGTGAGGCAATTTTGATCATTGCTCTCTGGAAATTATAGTGATTATATACATTTCAGTATTTAGTTTGCCTTCTGGATTGCAACTCCTTCTTTGGAATCACTAGAAGGAAATCACRCTAGTTTTATTTTTTTTTCTGGAATATTAAAAATCTTCTGTAAAATGAACCACCCTGCTCCAGCTTATAGGAAGGCATCCTCCTCAGCCTCTCCTGGAAGTTACTGTCTGYGAGAGGTGGCAAAGAGCTTGTCTCCCATACGATTGAAGAAACCTTTGCCAGAGAACTCTGGACTGAATCAGGAACGTTTCCATGAAAAATGTATCTTCCAAGCACCTAACATCCTCCAGAAAAAAAAACAGTTCGTGGAGAAAGTCCCTCACTTTGCTCTATCCAATGTTGCAGTTGACTAYAAGAGTGTCCCTGCATCTTCCTTTCCTTGTGTTTGGAGGAGGGGAGTGGGAGGAAGTGCAGAGACCARCTCCRTGTGAATGGAAAGCTGCTCTTTGCAGGTCATCTCCTGACTGTTCTGAGTGATTGCTTTCACAGAATCCTTAGGGCTGGAAGGRRCCTCTGGAGATCATCCATTCCAACCCCCCTGCCCAGGCAGGGTCACCTGCAGCAGGTGACACAGGAACACCCACCTGGATGGTGGGTTTGGAATGTTTCCAGGTGGGTTTAGAATGTCTCCAGAGGGAGAATCCATGCCCTCCCTGAGCAGCTGTTCCAGTGCTCTGCCACCCTCAATGGAAGGAAGTTCTTTGTCRTGTTGAGGCGAAACTTCTTGTGTTTTAGTTTACAGCCATTGCTCCTCGTCCTGTCACTGAGCACCACTGAAGAGGGCCTGGCACCATCCTCTTGGCACCCTCTTTGAGATATTTTTATGTCCTTTCCTGACCTTTTGTGCACCTCAGGTGATAAGACAGAGCTGAAAAGTAAGATGGAAAGGGTTCCTCCTGATTCTTAGGGTCCACTTAGAACAGCTGCAGACAAAGACATGTTCAGAACAGGAGATTGCAGCTCAGCACAAACCTTACTCTAAAGGACTGCTGACAGGTGTTTGACARCAAAAACTTGTTCAACTCAGTAGTACCAAGGAGCCTCTCTGTTAAAYAGAAAGCTCACAGCAGGACACTGCTGCATTAACAAGATTTTCTCTGGCTGCTCCAATTCCCTTTAGCTTTTTTTTTATAATTTTTTTTCRGTAATCGTCTTTCAAACTGCAGCAGCATTTGTTGTCCTGAGGTGCTGACTCCAGTGGAAGAGATTTTAGTGGAAGCTTCTCCTGTAGTGTGCACAGGCTTCGTTTCAGGTCAGCAATCACATCCTCCTCAGCCTCTCCTGGGGCTCTTGCATTGATCATCCTCCAGCTGCAGGAATCGTCTGAGAGGCAGGGCATGACTGTTGTGTTGAAATCACATTTCTAGACTGAGGGTGGACTGAGGGAAGCTTCTGCCCTTTGGATTCAGGGGAGACCTGACATTTGGATGTGGCGTGGATGTGCAAGCTGTTAGCTTTCCTGCTCCATCATGCACATCTGCCCCCCTCCAGGCAGCCAGTTATGTTGGGAAGGCACAAGAGGAGAGGGCAGAGCATGTGACGGGTGGCTTGAGCTGGTATTTGGGTTCTGAGCGACAAAGTCTCTGCTGGATGAGGCTGTTTCACCAACAAAAGTCTCATTGACTGTTCTGAGTCATCATCAGCAGTCCATGTGAAGGACTTGAGTTGATGTGATGGGGTAGGAAGTTTGCCCCAGGACAAATCTGGAGAACAAAACATCCACAAAAATAAAACATGCTTTATGTTTTCCAGTGTTACCTGGAGAGCCAGGTGGGAGCAAAAAAAAAAAAAAAGCAGGAGGCCAGAGGATCTAAAAGCTTGTGAGAAAGGGCTATTTGACATCCTTTGCTACGTTTGCCTGTGAAAGCTGGAATAACACAATGCATCACAAGTGATCCTTCTGCTAAACTGACTCCAGAACCAAGCTGACTCCTACCTGCCTTCTCAGCAAAAAAGGGGATTACTTTGGCTACATACACTCTAAGGTCCTGGAGAGCCCATTGCTTCAGTACCTGCATGAGGGGAATCTTGCTACTGAGTGGAATTGTCATACCTGAGTTAGGATTTATTCCCCCTTCCCGAGGTAAACACCTTTTTTTGGCAAGATGTAAATATTCTGTGGACAAAGCTTCTCTGACACCTTTCAATGAAGTTTGTTTTTGAAAGTGGCAGGGCAAAAAAGGAGGAAACATCTTCTAGAGTGGGATTTAGCTGTCATTTTCTGGTACGATATTTTTTTTGAAGGGTGATATGGTGTCCAGTTGCTGCCTAAAGTACTCCCTCTAGCCCAGGGAATATTTGCTCGTTCATATAAAGAGTGAACCTTCTGTGCTTTCGGCTTCTGACTGGTTAGAAAATGCCCTCAGGAAGATGGAGATGGAAGTTCAGACACAGGGAAGGGAGGGAATCGCGATTCTTGAGCAGGGGCTCTTACCACTCAACGGGAAGGTAAGAGAAAATAATTATGCTTCCTCTGATCAGCCTCATTTCTGGGAGGAGGTAGAATTTAGGTTCCTAACTAGCAAACTCCATGTTATTTCTGGATTTAAAGAGAAGCCAGAGTCCAGGCACTTGGGGAACTGAACCCACTGGGAAGTGTGAGTGCAGGATTCTACAGCAGCAGACTGTGCTGGGGTTTAGATGTTCTGCCTTTGGGATCATGGTAGCTATATGTGCAATTAGTAAGGATTTGAACATCTAATTCCTCATGACCTTCCCATCCCACTTCAGGGAACTGTGGTTTGGCCTCAGGAAGCGTAAATCCTGGATGGTTTGCCTAGTGTGGCATCGAGGACCATGTCCCTGAGGTGACAACCAAGAAATGTGTAAGGAACAGCTTTTTACTCATCTTGAATTACATTCACCTGTCTCTCACAAGCCCGTTYTCGCCTCACAGGTTGAGCCCTGTGCTTTTACTAAAGGCTGGTGCAGTGCCAGCTTTCCATGAGATTGTCTGGAACTTGGACTTGTGTCCAGTGGAGTCGCTAAGGCTGTAAAAACAAGGAAGAACTGCAACCCTCACAAGTGCTGAAGACAGTTTGCTAAAGAGATTCAACAGCCAGAGCAGGTACGTGATAAATCAGTAAATTCTGCTGCCTCTCTGTGTTTTCCAGAGCAACCTGGAGGTCCAGCAGGAGCGGTGTTCTCCAGGTGGCTCTCCACGTCTTCCCTAACACACCAGCGAGCCACGAGACCGAGGCAGAAATTCCAGTGTGGGGAGGGTGTGAGTCATGAGATGGTGAGTGAAGGAAACAGCAGGATAAAAATAACAGAGCCCAGTACGATGCAGAATATTAATCTCTTACCCGGTGTTATCCTCGCTTGTATTACAGGCGCTACTCTGCTACGGCGTAGATGCTCTGCTGCTCAAAAAGATTAYGGCTCAGGATGCCAGATTGCAGGGACTCCTAATACTTGTGCCTTTAATAAGTTGGCCAAAAATTCTTAATCAAGAAGTTCCTGCTGTASAAAATGTGTAACCAAAAAGTGTCAAAATGCCACATTCCTATTTTTCATGTTTGCATGAAAGCGTCGATTTCATTTGACTTCAACTAAAAAATTTATTTATGCAAAATTTAAATTAGTAAAGTCCCTTTCATTTTCCAACCTTCTTTTTTTTTTCCTCTCTCTCCTTCTTCTTTCCTCTTTCTCCTTCCAAAGGAGAAAAGAAAGGAGAAGAGTATGAAAATACCATAAAAACCCACATAAAATTCAACTTTGATTCTAGCTAACATAAATCAGTAGGAAAAAAAAAGTAGGAAAAGTGGAATGGGTAAAATAAAATTTAAAAAAAAAGCCAAGTATTTTATTTTGAGATAATGAATCTCTCTTTTTCTACTCAAATCTGCCATCAGGTTTGCTGAGCTTTGTTCTGAGATCATTCACAACAAAATCAGGAGCCCTTTTAGGGAGCATTTCCAGCTCAGCCAGTGTGAGGTTTCTGACCCAGTCCTTGACATCTCCTCTAATCACTGGGCAGTGATCTTCAGAGAGCTCTTGGGAGCTTAGGAAGCCTCTTCCTCTGTTATTTTTCAATTCAGTCAGGAATCTGGGCACCATAAATCCAGCAGGAGCTTTAACTTCAAAGGGTGCCAGCTCTGGCACTGAGGCTTCACTGCAGATTAACACGTGGGGAGCTCTTCTGACAGAAACTGCCCTTGTTATTTTGGAGTGGGGAGCACTGTTTATTTCATTTCACACAGATTCAGTTCAAAACCTTTCCAAAGGATTTCACTTTGCTGCTTTTTTTTTTGGGGGGGGGGAGGGTTGGGTTTTTTCCATGTAAGTCACCTAGTCACCTTTGGGCTTAAGTTCACCTTCAAGACTGTGGAAAACTTTATCAACAGTGGGGAACAGCCCTCTGAGACAGGCAGAGAAGTGGCTGTGTGGTCCCCACGCTGCAGGACTCACAGTGGGAATGACCAATATTTGTAGGGCTCTCTCTCCTCTTTGCCCTTTCAGGGCTGCTTTATGAAGTGGAGCATTTGCACACACGCTGAAAGAAGGCACCATTCAATTGTGATGGACTTCAGGGGTGTGTGTGTAAAATCACGTGGTTCAAGTGTGCAGTTATGGTCAGAGCACTCCTTGCTCCCTTTCAGACCCCATTGAAACCAACTTCTTTGATCCCACTAAGCTGAAAAATCCCTTTTTTTCTGCKTCTTTCTTTTCTATTTTGTCTTACAGAGGGTGCCTGGGAAGCTACTTGGGAATAACTTTTCTGGTTTTAAATACTCTTCTTAAGCAATCTCCWGTTATTTTTTTACTTCTATATTTCCATCTATTTAACTTATTCCCATATACCAAGTCCTTTTTATTTTCCAATGCGTAAAGAAAGAAAGACTTATTTTGGAAGTTCTACAAAAATGGAAGTCATTGTAATCGTGATTTGATGTCCTTGGAACGCACTTTATTTACTATTTGTTTTTATTAGGACATTGTTTGAACGTAACTTTAAGCCCAGTAAGGTTCCAGGACTAATCTCCTGGGAGAGGATATTTATGGTCCATATTTTCAGAGAGGGAGATTGGAAGTAGAAAAAGGCTTAAGTATTTGGGCCTCGCTTCAGCTCTGAAGGCAGGGGAAATCTACAGATAGTCACTTGACCAGTCGAAGTAGTCGGTGGCATGTGCAGATGCCCAGCTCCAAGGGGCACTTGCATTCCGTGTGTGCTCATTCCGAGCAGAAACGAGGGCCTCAGATTGTGTGCATTACTGCAGGGGAACTGACCTATTTTTCTGGAGAGGAAAAATCTACCATAAAAATCTAATTTGCAAGGATTGTGGGAGTGGAAACAAGGCTGTTTTTTTCTCTAGGATATTTGGTTATGCAAACAAATTGATGAAGGAGAAACTTCCAGCAGGAAAACCGCTGCTGGTGCTCAGTGTCACTCAATTCATTGTAACACTCTTGAAAGGAAAGTGAAATAATGGTGAACCTTTCAGAGAATCAGAGAATCGTAGAATGGCCCGGGTTGGAAGGGACCTTAAAAATCCTCTAGTTCCAACCCCCTGCCATGGGAAAGGACACCTTCCACTTTGTTCTAAGCCATAATTTTGTATCCAGTGTGGAGCCTAATGATTTTTCCTCGTTACTTACTGCAGCTTTTTGCATGACAGTCTCCTGATTGCTTTCCTCCTGCAGACACTGACCACTAGGAAGATGCTGCTGCAGAGTCTGAAACCAAACCAGCCTATTCCTTGTTCTCAAGTCATCTTGGGTTGCAAGCTGCCTAAACACTTCCTTCTGGACAAATAACTGTGATGTCCCCATCATCCCCAGAATTGGATTTCTTCACTGGGATTGCTGAAACATTGGTCTGCTCTGAGGTTTCTCTCATAGAGGAATTGTTCAGCTCCACAACAGGAGTGAGAAAAGTTTAAATGCTTTGGGCTCACTCCCAGGCACAAGACTTTAGTATTTGAGCTTTTGTTTGGAAATAAATTGAGTTCTTGTCATAGATTTGACATCTTCTCCCRTGGCTCTTGCATATCAAACTTTCTCATCATTCTGGAAGAAGATTCAAGTGTTTGTTCTCTTTCTTTTATTGGCACTCATCTTTGTTTATTTATTTTGTATTCTTGAGATGTGCTGCATCTCTGGAGTTTGTATTTCTACTTTAAGCGTAAAAATGCTGTACATACAAGTCTAGAATGCATCTGAAGATTAGTCTAATTTTTCATGTGACTTTGACTTGAACATTTTTCTGTTTATGTTTATATTGCTATTTCAAATATGTGCATTGCCTGTATTCTTTATGCCTTTTCCCCATGTATAACTCAATAAAATAATGTCCCCATTCTGCAGAACCATATTACAAGTGCGTGACAGTGATAACAGTTTCTGAATAACAATGACTGATAATTTTAAATGTGTTAACCTTATATATATATATCAATTTCTGTATCTATATCTGTCTGTCACAGCCTGAAATTCTTCTGATGTGGGATTTGAGATGGTGAAAAATTTACCAGCGAGTGGTAAGCTTGGCTCGGGGATAATTCTTCATAAGCCTGTTTGGACTTGAAAGGWAGATTTTCCTGCTCCATAAAGGTTTATGTTCTTTATTTCAGTTCTCATCCGTGGCTAAATTTAGAACTGATATGACATGAATCAGTGGAGTGTCACTCATTTCACCAGAGAAGTTTGTGTGAGGACAGTACTTCCCTGTGCTACTCTTGGAACTGGATGCTGTGGGACCTGGCCCTGCCTTRTTAGAGTCCTTAAGGCAGAGTCTCAGCTGGCATGAACCAGCCTAATTTCCTTGACATTAGTGGAGCTCTTCTGTTTTTTGCTCACTGAACACCTCAGAGTTTATCTGCATTTAAATGAAACTTGTTTCTGTGAAGCACAAACTTTTTAAAGGAATTTGTTGGGTTATTTTTAACCCTCTCTACTAAGGAACAGAGTACCATGACCTGGGAGATCTGTGGGCTTATGCAAGCCTTACGCCTTTAACTGGAGGACTTCATCCTTGTCACATGGATCTTCCCGTTTCTTCCAACTCCCTTGATTTTCTTTTGCTGGATAGATCCAGTGAGGTCCAGATAGATCCAGTTCTGTGCTGAGGCATAGTCCTGACTGACGTGAACAGATGCACAAATGGATTCAGGACTGAGGCTTTAATGAGGAGATTTCTGAGTCTCTGGAAACAGCCTTTGATCTTAGAGTGAACTTATCAAAATTCTGAGCGCTCTGAGCATTCATAGACATTAAAGTCCCTCACAGCAAGGACATGAAACCATTCAATGTCTCTCCTGCTTTGGGGAGATTCAGCTTTTTTTGGGCATATTTGTTAAAAGACATTCTCTGCCAGGAGGAACTTGAGGCCATTGTACAATGCTGGCTTTTTACTGCTGTAATATTCCTTCAGGTCTCAAAGGTTTAGTGAAGTCAGTGGGAAATTTTCTATCACTTTCAGTGCGTTGGGAACATGTCCTTGCTGCAAGTAAGACCCCATCGAATACAGCTATTTACAAAGCAAAGAGGGAAGGACATTTCTCGTCCTTGTCTGTTTAATGCTGTATGCCAAGCCTCTGCTCAGGATTTTAAATCGTACAAATTGCAAAGTGTCCCATCTAAATAGAATGAAGGCTGAAGCAACTCAAGCTGTGGGGTATTTACCAGAGGGAATGGGCAACAGGACCTCTGAGGGGAAGCCTGAGAATTGTGAGTGGTGACAGTGGTGATGGGGACAGGTGACTTGTCTGGCTTACCTACACCTGAGTGGAGCTCTGTTTTCTCATGTACCCCAAAATGACAGCTCCTGATTCCTCTTGCATCTTGGAGGCATAGTATACACAATTAGACATCTCCAATCAGAAATAAGATATGTTGCTGTAAACAAACATCTGGGGCTGGCTTATAATTAGGGTTTCTATTTATAGGACATCTTCTTTCATTTAGGTGTGCTACTGCTGCTGTTTTGCCAACAGCATGCTCATTAATTTCTTTCCAGCTTCTCCTTGTCATTATTAGAGGATAGGAAGCAAGTTCATGGTTTAATAAGCTTGACTTTCAGACTAGGCTAATCAAATCATTTTTATCATTTTATCAGCTTTTAATTTGCAGTAAAAGATTCAATTTAGATGAAAATATCTTCAACCTGAAAAGGGGATTTTGCTTAGAAGTCGACTGTCCTTAACCAGCTGCTAGCTCTGTGCTTGGGCTTTTTCAGTGCCTGTAGTTACAGGAAAAAAGGTCCAAGGTAGTCAGGAAACACAACAGAAGCCTCCTAATGATAAGAAAGGTGATGGACTGAAATCCACCGAGGTGAACGTGGTGCAAAAACCTGTCCAGGACAGGACTCTTAATCCCAGGATCCAGTCCCGTAGCCTTGTGAGCGTGTGTGCAGCAGAGGAACCTTGCAGAGCATGTGCCTGCCATCAGCCTGAATCGGCTGCCAACACTCTGCTGAACACTGAGTTCATTCATTATTATTGCTGGGTTTTCAGGAGGCAAGATGAGCAAAATCAACATCAATCTCCAACAGATGGGACTAGAGGAGGGCAGCTGCAGGCATACGGTGCACTACATACGGCAGGCGAGCGCACGTGGAATCCTCTGCCCCCGGAGCTCCGGCATTTCCGCTACACAGGCAGCAGGAAAATACAATTATCTGAATTAACTGCCCGCAAATCCCCGTGCCTTGTGCTGCCCAGTCGGGAATTCAGGCAGGACTCRGGGAACACTGAGCACAGAGGTGCAATTCCTCACGTGGCAGCGGTGAAAAAGCACATTCCTGCCTACGTGAGATGAGCAAGGGCATTCCTGCGAGCCTCCTGCCTTTTTTTTTTTGTTCTTGGTAGCTCGTTCTATTTTGTTTTTACCTTTCGGGCTGGCAAATGAGATTACAGCACAGGCATGCAGAAAATAAAATGCAGCGGAAACATGTGTAAACAAGATTACTAGGGCAAAACAGTGCCTCTCAGCACATTAGCTGCACTGGGGGATGTGAGGCTGGGGCAGGGCTGGGAGCATTTTTTTGCCTGGGTACAGCAGATGCAGGCAGAAGATATTAATGATGTGCTCTGAGAGAGCTGCTCTCACCCTGCTCATTGAGTGCAGACAAACTGAGGGTGGGAAAGAAGCACAAAGAGTTTGATTTGATTTGATTTGTTTGGGGTATTTTTATTATTCTCCCCCTCCCAAAATATCGCCTCGGAATCATGTTGGATTTTCACAACTTTCAAAGGATCTCTTGCTGTCTCTACGCATGGACCCACACACACTTGGCTCTGTGGGACACAAGGATGGGACACGGGAGCTGCTGTAGGATGAGAAATGTGATAACGACCAAAAATGTTTTGTTGGTGATAGGGAAGGGGTGCTTTTGGTTGGATTCTTTGCTGTTGGTTTAAAATGCTTGAGGTTTGTTGATACAAGCCCTGTCTGCCCAGTCTGTCTGAAGAGCTGTGATCTCTTACCTTCGAGAGCTCTGCATGAGGAAGGGGCCACGGGAGAAACAAAATTAGCTCGTGTTTTTAAAAGAACAACACAACCACATCACGACAAATCCCCCACCTTTCTGCTTGCTGGCAGAATCTCTGCTCCCTCCCACGCAGCCCCAGCTGGAGAGCCTTTACTTGCGGCAAAACCACTCTGGTGGTGACAGTCCCTTTCCACTCACTGCTCCCTTTTCCTTCCCTCCTAGGTAGCAGCAGCTGCCTCCACAGCCCCCCTTTTCTGCCTCTGAGGGGCTCCCCACTTATGTAAGGAAGAAAATACTGAATTGATGCTAGACAGGGCCAGGGTGATGTTTCTAGCTGCAGAGATTAACAGGTCCGGTGCTGCAGTGAGCATCCTGCCTCACTTTCAGGGGGAGTAAAGTCTGTCGCCCTGGCCCTGAACCTGCCTCACCCACAAAGCCAAGGCAGAGGAGCTCTGTGCTCATGTGCTTCTGGGTTAAAAGTGCCTTTCAGGCCAGAGTTGAACCTGGTGTTTTGAGCCAGGCTAAGTTAATGTGTTTCGGGGAATGTGGCCACAGGAATGGGAGCTTTTTTGCACCTCACTGGCCAAAATCTGGTCTCTTTGGCAGTGCCAGGATCAGTGCTGCTGCTGAGGGGTCCTCTAGGGACAGTGTCCCCTTATTCCTCTTTGTCAACCAGGGGAAGGAGGGAATAAGTATCTTGAGCAACCTGGTCTGGTGGAAGGTGTTCCTGCCCAGGCCAGGGGGTTGGAACGAGGTGTTCTTTAAGGTCCCTTCCAGCCCAAAGTATTCTGTGATTCTGTGACCTTATTGAACCATGCTGAGTCCTGGCTGAGTCAAGGGCCCTTAGTTTCTGTCCTTAAAGAATAAAGCTCAAAGCAGCTTTTGGGAAGAAGAGGGGGGAGATGGCAGGAATAATTTTCCTCTGCTCACTCTGGGGTCTGACCCCATCGGTGAGATGGATGCCAGTGTGGAAGCTGGGAACAGATGTGTGCTCCAGCAGCTAATGAAGTGCGAGCGATTGCTTCCCTTCTTGCTCAGGAAGCACAGCAGAGTGCTCCTTTCTCTGCCACAGGCCATCCTCCAGGACATTGGAACAGGGATTCTAACGCTCCAGTAGGGAGAAGTGTCAAAGAGTGAGGAACGAGCGGAGCAGCCTGTGGGGACTGAAGGGGCGGCAGCAGCCTCAGTGCAATTTACATGTTGGCTAAGGACTATTTGATAAATGGAGCACAGCTATCACCCCTCAGCTGCGTGCAGGTTCCCAGCCTCTGTGGAGGATAACCAATCATTTGGATTAATTTAAACAGGACAACTCACTGCAGCAGTGTGGAGACAAGGTATCTGTGTAAGCACCTCAGCAGAGAGTCACAAACAAGACTGAGGGGGAAAAAAATCCCATCTGTCAGTGCAGAATTCTCACAGAACCACGTGGTTGCTAGAATTCCTTACCCTGATATTCCATGGGTTTCACAGAATCATGGGATGGCTTGGGTTGGAGGGGACCTTAAAGCCCATCTTGTTCCAATTCTCTGCCATGGGCAGGGACACCTTCCATTATCCCAGGTGGTTCCAAGCCCTGTCCAACCTGGCCTTGGACACTTCCAGGGATGGGACAGTCTCAGCTTTCGCTGGACAAGTTTCTTTCAACTCTCTCATTGACTGCAGAGCTCAGGCTGACAGGCAAACAGGATGTAAGAGCGAACYCTTTCCTCTCTGGTTACAGAAATTATTGCCTTTGCTCAGCGTTACACTATGAGAAGGATGCACTAGAGAACAAAATCCTCCTTTCAGAGCCTTCCCAATTCCATTCTCCACCCTCTGTCCAGCATCCCTGGGCCCCACTGGCACTGCCTGGCCCYGCAGGTGGAGAATTCCCAGGCTCAGCACCATACCCAGGGGAGTTTCTGGGTTGCTTTGGCTTTGCCTGATTTTTCCATTCTTTTTGTGCTTCATTAGTGTAACAAAAACCGGGCTGCTCMCAGCATGTATTTGTTAGACACACATAGAGGGAAGAGTAAAGATCTTTAAATGCTGAGGGACGTATTTTTCTCAGTAGCTTTTTCCATCTTGTTTTGCCAAACTGGCACTCCTGGCTCAGCCTCATTTGGAAATTGCCACAAATAAAACCCATCCTGAAAACCTTCAAAGTACAAATAACTATGAAGAGAATGAGTCCAAGAGTTCATAGCTGTCCCAACTTTTCCTAACTTAAA
The DNA here is from genome assembly GCA_003713295.1 of Parotia lawesii. Classification (NCBI taxonomy): domain Eukaryota; kingdom Metazoa; phylum Chordata; class Aves; order Passeriformes; family Paradisaeidae; genus Parotia; species Parotia lawesii. The sequence continues at coordinate 1,822,453 of RAHM01000138.1, forward strand.
TTGGGGTTTTGCTAGGCAAGGTTCGCGATTCTGGAAGAAAAAAACTCTAATGTAAAATAATTTCTTTTTCTTTTCTTTTTCTTGTTTTTCTTTTTCTTCTTCTTTTTCTTCTTGTTTTTTTTT
>RAHM01000138.1:1822850-1852301 GCA_003713295.1 Parotia lawesii
CTTCTTCTTCTTTTTCTCTTTTTTATAAGGTCTGTTTAAAGCACTTTGATACACCAGAATGCAGTGCACAAAAGGCAGCTTTTATCACTTACCTTTGATCATCTAACAGGTTTTCTGTGAGGAATATAAGCAAGAGCTGATGGGAAAAAGAAAGGGACAAGCAATAGTTAATGGTGGTTTTTAAAACTGGCCATCCAGGCTAGTGCAGCTGAGTAAATGTGACAGCTAAAACTCTGACTTCCCTGGCCCTGTCCATATGAATTGCTGGTAAAACTTCCCTTCCCCTGAGATGAACACTTAAGAACTCCATGGTGAGCTTTGCCATTCTCTGTGTTCGCACTGGTATGAATCAGAATAAAAACTTCTCCTCACAACTTACTTTATTCATGATATAAGAAGGTTCTAAGAATAAAATCTAGCTAAGTATGTCCCGACCCACCCTCCAAAAAAAATGAAACTCCGGCCTAGAAGGGTCTGGTGTAGAAACTGTTCATTCTTTTAATGGTGCCCATAGTTTGAGGACAGGCATGAGGGAAAGTCATGCTCTGGAGAGATGTAGTCCAAGGAAAAGCAGAAACACTTGTAAGAGAATGGATGGGATATGGGATAATAATAAATTCTTTTGCCATGGCTCGAGGCCAGGAAGGTGGGATCGCTGATAAGCAGGTGAATCAGGTGAAAATGAGGTAAGAATATTCTCTTGTTCTCCCCTTTGGCACAGCGAGTCCACTCTGAGCAAGGTGCTTTGATTAAGTAGAAGTTGTTTCCAGGCTGCACAACCCCCCTTTCTCTGTGTAGGAGTGTGCCCCAAAGATCCATCTTAGCAAATAAATGTACCAAATTCCTGAAGGAATAGGCTGCTAATGGCCTTATAAGGAAGGTGTGAAAGGCTTGGGGAAACAAGGTTGTACAGTGGGGAAGAAAGTAATAGGCAATGACTGAAAAAAAACCCCAAACCCTGAAGCTCCAGAACTTCAGTGTAATGAACCTCTCAAAGAGAGTATTCAAATCCAGCCGGTGAAAACACCTCTTGACCAGCTTGAACCTCTCAAGGTATAAGGATGGGGTGAAGTGAAAATCACCCCCCTTTTCTGCTTCTTCATTGTTATCCTGTCTGCTTTGTGCTGGAAATGTGTCCCTGCTAGTCACAGAACAACAGCATGCAAGGGAAGGGGAAAGAAGGAACATTCGCACCGACCAGGATTCCATGGCCAATTGATTCCATGGCCACTGATCCCAGCGAATTTTAACAGGCTGATGCCAGCACAGTGCTATCTTTCTTTCATGGGGTGAATCGATTTCATCAGCCTTTTCCTTTCAGTAAAAGGCCTGGCTAAAGTGATGGTAATATCTCTAAACGGGATTCTGATGGCAATATCTCAAGTGAAAAAGCTGCAGGATGTACAGGAAATTTCCATCAATCTTTTGTCGCAGGTAGCCTTGGCAGTGAGAGCAGTTTTCGTGACATTTCTGAAAGAAATGCCAATAAATCAGCTTCACTCGAGGGCCACATTACCAGTGTAACCACTGTTTAAAAGAAGCTAGAAGTAGTGTAAAGACCTCGGCTCTGTTCCAACATGAATTTATGATTGTGAGGCACACCACACTGTGTGAGACTTAAAACACAAACTGTTTTCAGAAAGACTTTTTGCTTTCTCCTGATGTAGTTTGATGCATAATAGCAGTTTATAGATGGTCACTTGTGCCAACACTTTAAAAAAATTGAGAAGTAGGAATTTCTATTTTTTATATTTCTCTTTTTTCTATTTTCCCCCTTATATTTTGTCCAAAATTTAGAACAGAAATAAAAATACTTAATGAAAATAATTGTAAATTTCAAAAGCTCAAACTGGAATGTTTTATAAGTCAGCAATTTTTGTCCTAGCTGAAACGACACAGAGTGCCGCGAATAGAATATATATGAAATTATGGCTACACCTGAATAATATTATTTGTTGTAAGTGTCATAGAAACCAGATAAGAAGGTGAAACAGAGCTTTACTGCTCTGGATGAGAGGTCCCCAGTCAYCTAAACCATGTTATCCAGAAGAACATTGTTCTAATCTTTTCCACTAGCTCCATTTTTACTCAAAATCCATTAGATACCTCCCATTTTCCAGGGAGTTAAAGGCTGAGAAAACCACATTGGTGATCAAGACAGAAACTGAGGGTAAATAAAGTGTGGATTTATTCTAGTGTGGAAGATTATGAGGTCTGATGTGTGTGGTCAGCTTTCCGTGGCTCCCATCCAGGATCCCCATCAGCCTGTTTGTGAGCTTTTCTCTGTCCTTGGACTCCCAAAACACCTCCAGCAATCCATTGGAAGCTGTAGAAAAACAGGTCCTGCACTGGACACAACCCTGTGCAGGAAGAGTGAGGTGGAAATATGAAGAATAATCTGTGAGGAGAGTAGTTTTATATTTCTGATCCCCATTCTGGGAACGAAATCATTCCTTTCCAGACATACCCGAAATTAGAGCCCATATCTCAAAGTGTGTTTGTCAATTCAAYCATACAAGGAAGAAAAGTATGTATGGATGCTGAAAAAGCTCCAGCAGAGAATTTCTTCAGCTCTCTGCAGCATTTTTGGGAGAGTTCTGTCTTTCTCATGCAAGTAACTCAAAACAATGTTACAGTTTTGTAAACTTCTTGCAGCTGCAGGTTGTTTTGCAGAATTGTTATGGTTCTAACCAGAAAAACATTCAGAGATGGGTGTCTTAGAACTTGACCAATCCCCTTAAGGGGTGGATGGCAAAAAACCAATTACCTTATGCCATTTAATACACTTTGCGAACTAACATATAAAAGCCTTCTGAGAATTCATTAAAGCGCTTCCGTTTATCCCTGAGCCTGGACTTTGTGTCGTTTCTCTGCTCATCCGTGGGGAAAACAGCAACAAGTATGGAATAGCTGATACATGTGGGAGAGTTAAGAAGAATGAATAGGATTTAAAAAAATCCAGCCCTAGTGAGGTAACAGCTCTGTTGTGCTTCAGCCTGGTGCTACAGGCCTTGTGTTTGTTTCTCTGTTGCCAGAAAAGCTTAATGGGGGTTAAGGTTTTTATCAGTACCTGAAATTTTATTTTGATATCTCGGATACCACAGAACATAACTCAGGGAAATAATAACATTTTCTTTCAGTAGCAATGGTCCAGTTTGGACCTCATGTTATTTGGAGCTGTAACAGGTCAAAAGAGTTACCTTGATCAAAAAATGCAGCACGGAAATGCCTTTACTATACATAAATTAAGATAAAATTGTATGGTTGCATCCATACAACTTTAAAACAGCCTGGAACCAGGGCAGAGCTCTGATAGTGAACATTTTTTGTGCAGAMACTCCCATCTTCCAAAGCTCCAGCTTTCCCAAAAACCTAGTCTTTGAGCTTTGGTACATTTGGTAAGATATTCTGCCCTCATCCTTCTTAATGTCCTTCAAAATTTTGTTTTGGTTGTAATTACTTATCCTTTCTTCTTAAAAAAAAAAAAATATATATATATATATATATATATAAAAATATAAATTAAATCTGATTGAGTAGGTTTCCAGATTATTGTATCCCATGAAGCTTCCCTGTGTCTGTGGATTGTTCTTTATTTACTCAGATGTTTAGGAAAATAATCTTTCCATCTCTGGCTGTGAAACTCAGATTGAATGATTGTGGTTCCTTACTAATATCTGGTGGTTGAAGTGGCCCAACAATTCTTTTTTTTTTTTTTTTTCACACAGGATTTAAATTTAGACTGTTCTCCACCCTAACACTTACCTGATGATATGCAAATGCAAGATGAGCGTGAAAGACCACAGAGCTGCTYTGCACTTAATTGAAGTGCAAATAAATGCATAAAGTAAGGACTTTTCTCTTTATTTGTCACACTTAGAGGAGTTTAAGTGCTGGTCTTCAGATAAGTCCATTCAGTTCACATCAGGTGAGTGGGAGAAGATTCCAGGCCAAAGAGATTGAACCGCTCACCACATGAAGAAAACTTGACCTGACAACCCCAAAATCTGCCCTCACATCAGCTGTGGGATCAGTGACCTCAGTGGCTCTTTCCCCTTTCTCTCCAGTGATTCTCTTCATGCTCCATGAAATCTGCATTGCTTTGACAGCCAGCAGAGCACTGGAAGATGGAAAACAAATACTGCAAATGTAAAGTTCTTGGCTCACTGAGTTGATCTCCCAAAGTGGATGTATTTCGTCCTGCATGGGGTCTTCAAACTCAAAAAACACAGAATGACTTCTGGAAGAATTTGTGACGACAAAAAAAAAAGTTATTATTAGATTCCCAATTAGCCCTCTAATTTCTGATTCCTTTCTCTCTTGTCCACTGTCCTTTGCTCCCACAACACTCTTTAGCAGAAATCAGGTGTTTGAAAGTGCCCAAAGCAGTCAGTGCTTGCAGTAGAAATTTTGCTTCTGGTCACATGCAGTCCATAATGTTTGCTCCTTGTCTTGTTTGAAGATAAAAGATGTTCCTAAAAGCAGCTGCCTGGCTAAGAACAGAACAGGGAAAGCTGAAATTCCAGGGATTAAATTGGATTTTCCCATGCAAGAGCATGCATCCAGTGAGATACATGCCAGCCTGTTTATCCCTCTGTAGAGTCCAGTGAAGACAGCTTCAAAAGCTCACAGACAGCTCACATACCAGGAGAAGCTACTTCTCAGTGATGAATTCATACTAAATTTATCCCAATTCCAGAGCAGCAGTTTATATTGCTATAGTTTATAGCAGTTTATGTTTTAAAAAAGAACCTCCTTTCCTTGCCTTCTGAGACTTGAGTTTCACTTGGGAAACTTCTCTCAACAGCTCTGATTTTTTTTTTCCCCTTCTCTTTCAAGTAAAATCACGAGCTGCTGAAAGGTCCCAATTTAAGTTCTGTGGGACAGCAGGGCCCTCCAAATGGTCTCTGCAGAAGTGGCTCTTGGCAAAGGCAACACGCCTGCTTTTTTATTTGGTTTCCTCTGTGAGGCTGAAATTCCCACCACGAGGGCAGCCACGGGCTGGAGAAGGAAGGTACTGTATGATCCTGGGAGATGAATAGTCAAAATATCAATATATATATAAATTATATATATTATATTAGATTTATATAATATATATAATATATACTATGATATATAATATATATTATATTTTTATATTATATATTATAATAATATATATAATATAATATATATATATATAATATAGATATTTTTATATATATATATAAATAATAATCTGAAAGTAGGAAGAGGGATTACAGACCCCAAAGGGTACAGGAGATAAACAGGTAAAGGTGCAAACTGTGGGGATACGATGAGAAAGGCAGACAAAAAGAAGAGGATGAGGGATATTGTCCTCTGCTCTGTGAGAGTCCAGGGATGCCATTGAAAGGAAGATCTGCATGGGTACAGGATATAAAAAATAATTAGGAAGAAGCAGCATAGTCAGATAACATCATTATAGGAAATCTTTGGGAATTACTGACCTGTAGCATTTTTATTCCTTGGTGAAAGAGGTGTAAAACACACGGGAGAGTTGTAATCATAGAGGTTTCTCATCATTCTCAGAGTGTCCAGCTGAATGTGGAGAAAGGAACCTGCAATCAGGCTGAGCATATAACTGAGCATACAACAATATCTCTGATATTCTGATTTAGGGGTGGTTTTGAGTTTTTTTTTTTATTTTAAATAGTTGCCAAACTCACTTTGTAAAATGGGTGCCCAGTAGCAATAGCTGGAATGTAATATGGCTCTGCTTGTTTTCCTCTGAGAATTCAGCCTGGAATCAGGTCACTGTAAGTGGACCTTTTTGGCCCACGTGGACTCATATTGTTCCCTCTTCCTCCAGCTCCACTGATTTGGATGGATTTTGAAGCAGATACCAAAAATATGTCACATGTAAGCCAAAGGGATCCCTTTCCAGATTTGCAATGTTTCAACAGTGTAGAACAGTTTTGGTGGCTCTAGGATAGCTATGGAGAAGAAGGGAAACATTATTTTGTGGGCTGAAGCAGTGAATTCCAGATAGTGACATCATAAATTTCAACGGACTTTGGAGACATGGGTTCAATCATAAACTTTAGGCATTGAGCACCTTCAAATYCTCAGCTGCAGAAATCAATCTATGAGAGGGACAGCTCCAGCTTCTGCTTGCCTATGTTTAAAAGCCTTTCCTGTCTTAAGAAAACACATTGGCCATAAAAATGGAACAATCCAAGGAGGCAAAACTCCATTATTTCCTCTAGAAGGAATTAAGTAGTGTGAGAGTTGGGAACATCAAGTCTCAAGAAGCAGGCTTGCTCCTGAGTCTAATTAACTATTCTAACAGTGCCAATCCCATGAAAAGGAAAGARCTTGTCATCTAGAATCATATAAAATAGCGTTAATAGTATGTACCAGACACACATTTGCTTCCAACAGGACTTTTCCAGCGGTTCCCGCGTGTGTCTGTTCAAAATGTGTCTCAATACCTGGAGTCACCCAGGTATTCCAGGAGGAAAACAAAACAAAAACCTGGTTGAAACTGAATACTGCTGACCGTGTGCCTGAAGTTGCCTGTTAAAGCCAGCAAAGTGATAAGATTGAAATAATGTGTGATAATGATTGATGATGCAACTTCCCTCCCTCATTCTAAAGGGAAATAATGACCTGTTGGATTCCTGCCTGTTTGCATTTAAATAACAAATGCTTACAGTCTCAAGATGCTAAGGTCTGCAGTCTTCTGCAAGGAGGAAACCATCTTCAGTTTAGTGATGAAAGGAAACAGATGGTCTCTCCTTTATGCACTAATCTTCCTATATGTTTCAGAAAATTAAGGTTTGGGGAGCGGAGTTGAAGCGGGGTGAATTCTTCTCCTGGTAAAGGAAATTCAACAAAAATGACTTCAAGTAGATTCACTGAAAATTGTTTGTCTTTTTATGGATCAGTAGCTTGCAGGCAGATTGCCTGTTGCTTTTCCAGAATATTAGCAGTTTGTTTTAACAGTTCTCTGTTGAGCAACCTCTTTGTAGCCATCGCCTCTCGTGCTGTTCCCAGTTTCATCTGGGCTGCACTGTGACAAAGCAATGTTGTCTCTGCTGCAAGTTCTACTGTGGTTCAGTACCAAAGTGTTCTTCACTCTAGGGTGAGGAAGGCAGATTCTCATCTGGGATTTACTCCCATTCTGCTTCTTTCGTGCACTTGAGAGGAAAGACTTTCGGAATTAAATGTGTATCTGAAGAAACTTTGGAGAAAATTTTGGAGGAAATTTTGGAGAAAATGTGTGTCTGAAGAAATCAGGCAATTATGGATTAACTTGTGTCCAATGTATTTATTATCATGTAATGTTTGATCTAATCATAGACAAGTAGAGTATCAGACTTCCAGCGACCCTACAGGGAGACTTTTCTGAGTGACATTTTTCTATCTTTCCTGAGTTTTGGGTTGGTGGTGGGGTTTTTGGTTGGTTATCTGGTARTTGTTGGTTTGGTTTGGCATTGGCATGAGGCTTCTTTATAGAACTGTCCTTAAGGTCCCCTCCATAGAACCACAGAATCATGGAATCATTAAGGTTGGAAAAGACCTCCAAGATATCAAGTCCAGCCTCTGACCTTGTCAACTAAACCAGAGCACCGAGTGCCACATCCAGTCATTTCTTTAATGCCTCCGGGGATGGGGACTCCACCACCCCTTTGGGCAGCCCATTCCAGGCTTGACAACCTTTTAAAATCCACTCARAGTACACTCAAAATTGCATCAAGAAATAGAAAACTGGCCAGAAATTAGGGAACCTCAAGGTTATATTTGCCTTGTGAACAGCAAGCAGTCTGTACTTGCTAAGGAAGCACCAAAGGAGAAAATCTACCTTCCAGATTTCTTCTATTCTCTGTTCAGAATTAGTGAGCAGGGTAGGTACGAGACACTGAGCCTGTGGCAGTGGATCTGAGACGACACATGAGCCTTTCTCAGTCGTGTATTTGTCCTCAGAATTCTTTAGGGTGAGGCACCAAAAAGTACCACAGGTCATTTCATGTTATTGTGCCATGGGAGATCAAGTGACGGTTTGGAGGCCAAAAGGTAACTCAAGATATTTCAAATATGGGACAGGTTAGTGGTGACCTTTCTGCTTCTGAAAGGCTCGACATGTTGGGCTTTTAGTCACTACCAGCAGTGTCATCATCAGGTGTAAATTTATTTTGAGATTTACAGGCTGGATCCACGGGCCCAGGCCAGTGGTCTGAGGGTCAACAAGGCCAAGGGCCCAGCCCTGCCTTGGGTCACACCAACCCCSTGCAGCTCCAGGCTGGGGCAGAGGGGCTGGAAAGCTGGGAAAGGCCCTGGGGGTGCTGGGGACAGCGGCTGGACATGAGCCCAGGTGTGCCCAGGGGGGCAGGAGGCCAATGGCACCTGGGCTGTGCCAGCCATGGGGTGGCAGCAGGGCCAGGGCAGTGACTGTCCCCTGTGCTGGGCACTGCTGGGGCCACWCCTCAGATCCTGGGGCAGCTCTGGGCCCCTCAGGACAAGAAAGACATTGAGGGGCTGGAGCGTGTCCAGAGCAGGGAACSGAGCTGGGGAAGGGGCTGGAGCAGCAGGAGSRGCTGAGGGAGCTGGGAAAGGGGCTCAGCCTGGAGAAAAGGAGGCTCAGGGGGGACCTTSTGGCTCTGCACAACTCCCTGACAGGAGGGGGCAGCCGGGGGGGATCAGGCTCTGCTCCCAGGGAACAAGGGACAGGACAAGAGGAAATGGCCTCAAGCTGTGCCAGGGGAGGTTCAGGTTGGACATGAGGAACAAGAGGAGTGTGCAGGTCATTTTGCTGATAAATATGCCGTATTCAATATTGTAGAAATGATCCCAACCTCTTTMATGAGTGGTAACTGTCCACCATCCATTAAAAGAAGAAGTATGAAAGCCCAGATATATCTGGAACTCCCTTGAATGAAGGGGGAAAAAAAAAAACATTTCTATACTTGAAACTTGCCAAAGCTGGAGGTAAAAATCTGAAAAGGGGGAAAGTGACAAATTTCCCTCAGCAAATTTARAAACAGAAGGGGAAGTTACAAATACTTGCAAACTGTCAGTACTTGCTTGTCTACCCACTTAATGGAAATATGAAAGCTACGCTGAGGAAAACCAGAGCAAATTTTCTGCTATATTTTGACAGCCTTTTTTTTTTTCTGAGGRCATTTCTGACTTTTCACTACGTGTGCAGGAACAATGAGAGTGGGCAGGTCTCCGTGGTCACAGGAGCCTGTTTATGTTTCCTTACACGTTGGCTGAAYGTGATCATGTGAACTTCAGGTAAGTTATGGTTATCATCTTAGAGAAACACTCCCCACATTTCCAGCCTCCTGATTTTAATACAGACAGGTGGCAGGAGGAATTGGTTAGTTCAGTGGTAGTGCCATGCTGCAGCACAAGCTGATCATGTTTCTTCAAAATTTGATACAATGAGGCATTGTAATGCTTTCAAAGCAGAGCTCTAACATGCAGATGCACTCACCATCACTTGGGAGTTAAGTGTTGAGATGGCAGAGCCCAGTTTCAAGGGCCTTTGCAATTAAGTTGACCAAGACTTGCTTTTCTTAAATGCAGCTGTTGTGCTTCACTTTAGTCACCTTTGTTGCTGACTCTAATGAAAAACATTTGCAATGATATGTGATACGGCCTGCTAATGCTCTGCAGAGGCAAAAGGTAAAGGCAGGTGTGGGGTTTCACTTAAGTGATTTCATAAATTAACTTTAATGTGACCTGTAGTTCCTTTGCCAAATAATAGGTTAGCAAATGAATTTGAATATGTATTGTCTGAAAGATGAAAGCTAATGTTAGCATCTGAATGGGACCTGGAAACCTGACAGGTTTTTATTGAGTGCCAGTCTTATTATTTCTAGTGAATAATTCATGTCCTGAAGGTGGGTATGGCAGAAAGACTGCATCACCAGACATGAGACAAAAGCAGGCATTTACCCCATCCCATTCACACCTTAAGGTGTGCATTCAGACAAGAACAAGACTCAAACCCTAATTCTCCTAGGGGCTCAGCAATTCATGATGCAGCTTGGTGTGGAGCAGGCCCAAGAGAAGACAGCGGGGCTATGAGGCCAAAATGCCAGTGTTTGAAGGTCAGGAGGGTGTAGTTCCCTRCATGGACAGCACTCCCCTGCACAGGGAGTTTCTCACGAGCCCATTGATGAGGGTGTGCTGGGAGATTTGCTTCATGCACCTGATATGGCCTTTCAGTGTGATGGGGTCTGTTGCAAATAATCTCCTGCTTCCTCGGTATAATTTAGTGGAGAATTATTGAATGATTTTCTGAATGATATCAGGGAAAGAAAATGCTGTTAAAACACAGAAATGATGGATTCTGTTGCTTGAAAGCACTCACTGAAACTGATGCCGTGACTGAGACCAGTTTTTTATTCAGCAAGTAAAATGTCAAATTAAACACAGCTCTATTGATACACCAAGAAAAGGGTTCTTGGTATAATGCCAACATCAATAATTATAAAGGGGAGACAGCAGGCTAAAAGGCATGGCTGGCAGCACTTTTAAAATATTTGTCCTTGGTGGGACCAGAGACTGATTTAGTTTAAATTTAGATTCCAAAGAAAAATAACATCTCAAAGGGCATATCATAAAACTTAACTGGTTTATTTGTTGCAAACCAGATCAAACAAAATACAGTAGAATAAATTTTTATTGGTTTTAAAATAGTGGAACTGTGCTGCAGTCAGGTGAGTGAGTTGATTTAGTTCACATTAGGTGAGGATTTAGCAGATGGAGGGAGGGGATTCTGCCCCTCTGCCCCACTCTGCTGCGCCCCACCTGCAGGGCTGCATCCAGCCCTGGGCCCAGCACAGGAAGGACAGGGAGCTGCTGSAGCCAGTCCAGAGCAGGGACACCAAGGKGAKCAGAGGGATGGAGCAGCTGTGCTGTGAGGAAAGGCTGAGGGAACTGGGATTGTTCAGCCTGGAGAAGAGAAGGCTTTGGGGTGACCTCATTGTGGCCTTGCAGTCCCTGAAGGGAGCCCACAAGAAAGATGGAGAGAGACTCTTGACAAGGGCCTGGAGTGACAGGACAAGAGGCAATGGCTTCACACTGACAGAGAGCAGGTTTACATGGGATATGGGGAATTTGTTCCCTGTGAGGGTGGTGAGGCCCTGGCACAGGTTTCCCAGAGCAGCTGTGGCTGCCCCATTCCTGCAAGTGTCCAAGGCCAGGTTGGATGGGGCTCTGAGCACTCTGRGATAGTGGAAGGTGTCCCTGCCCATGGCAGGAGGTTGGGACAAGATGATCTTTAAGGTGCTTCCCAGCCAGGCCAGTACTATCTCCATCTTTCTGGGTTTCAGATCTCTCTGTCAGTATCTCCGAGCATGTGGTGTGTTCTAGACAGTTCCGCATGATGAAGAGAAGAAATTCAAATGGACAGATTCTGTCTCAGTTATGGCTCATCTCTTTATGATTTATCTCCAAAAGGAAGCAGGTCCTGTGTGTGGAGGGCAGACAAAAGGTCTCCAAGCAAATATTAGCTATTAAAGTCTATTGAGTGGAAATCTGCCTTTAGTTTACGGAGTGGTCATGCGCTTAGACAGTTAAGGCAGAGCCTATTGCCAGTGGGTGATCKAAACATTTTCTGGCAGATCCTGAGAGAAATCACTGTGACTGAGGTTTGTGAAAGAAGAAAAGATTTGTTAGTTCATTCACCACTCTCCAACCAGTCGTGCACGAGCCCATGGTGGTGCAGAGAACAAACATGGGTTGAGCTACACTGAACATTCACAAGTGACACAAGTGAACATTTGGTGACAAATACCTGGGGCAAGGCAACTTGTCCAGATAAGAGAAATGAAGTTTATTGTGGCTTCCTGCTGCTCTGGCTCTGCAGCCTGTTGTTTGCAATGAAGAGAACACATTGCACAGGCAGGGAGCTCATCTCTGGGGCAGAGAGAATAATGTCTCTGGAYACGATGGAGATAACTCAGGCCTCTGGTGATGCCATGATGATTTTTGCCTTTTCTTCTATACCCCTTTTATATACCTTTTTACAACTTTTGTATTCTTAGTGGTTTTTAGCCTACATTCTTAGACTTACTTTGTCAAACTAGGAGACTAAATATTTTAGAAGCTTCGTAGTTAGGGAGCAGTGTGCCCCAGACCCCAAGGTCCTCTCCAGAACACATTTTGTAAACTGAGATAGAACCATCCAGGGGAAGGTTCCTTGGGGAGGGGGCTCACTCAAGCCTCTCATTGGGGAATTTATGATAGATATGCTAATTAGTAAGGCCTATAATGTTATACCAGATCTTTTGGGTGTGTGCATTGCRGTGTGCATGGAGGTGCATTCGACCTGAATGTAGTGCACCTAAGGATCCTTAAAATAAATACCAAGGTAAAATTCCTTTTTCCCTTCTAACCATGTTTGATTCTTGATTTTAAGACCAGGAAAAGGCATCATTGGGACCAAGTCCAACAGGACTGCAGTGGATGATCTTTCCTAACCACGATTTGATAGATCCACACTCTCAAAGTCATACCCCTCCAAGAAATAAATCATCATTATCCTTTCAGAGCCAGTGCAAGACTCTTCCATGCAGAATGCTTTTCTAAATGTACTTTGTCAAACTTTTGCTAGGAAAGAAATTTCTACAACTCCCCTTAGAAAGACAGTTTTCAAGGGGGGTTTCTTGGCACTTCCTTATAAAACAGTTCTCTTAAAACTGATGTACCTCTATTTTGGGGGAGAAAGCTGCTTCTGAGAGTGCTGCAGCAATATTTTTTAGTTTTCACCATAATTTCATTAATATGTAAATTGGCTACAAATGATCTCTCAYTCCTTGATACTTCTCAGGCAACTTACAAAATACTAAGTGAAGAGAAAGCGCTCTGCACCAAGTCAATGCCTGCTCTAATGTGGTGACAAATGCTATTTTGGGAATACTACATCTCTGTCAGAGATGTCTCATTGCAATGCCTGGGTGTAATAACCCACAGAATCCGCTCCCTCCCCTGCTGGAGTCAGATCAGTCCTGAATTTTATCCTCTCTTTCAACTGGCAATCACCTGATCTCACATATTTTGCCTTGTCTGATCATTAAAAGAACAGTCTGATCCACTGTCTGAAGCTCTAATGATGGCAGAAAGGATATTTTTTTCAAGATCACATGCTCAAGAATTATTTTCAAGTCTTAATATTCATTCAAAGTAGGAAAAAAAGACGTCAAAACACAAAGATTTTACGCTCTCATTTGAAATGAGCGCTCTAAAATTCTGAGTGTGACTGCCTAAAGAGTAAAAAAAAACCCCAAAGTATAGTCTCTTTCCAGTGGTTAAATTTGAATTTGTAATACATTTTTATAGTAATGGTGCCTTCACATTTACCAAAAATAAGACACTGCCTACTTACTCCAAGAGCTGTATAGTCCCAGTGGAGATGCCACGTGTTGGATAAGAACTTTTTCCTGTGCAGCCACAATGTTATCTTTCACCTTCCACGCTGTGAAGTTACTCTGCAAGTGCAAAAATTTTAAGGAATTATTTACGATTGTCATTTGTTTGTGTCCTTTTCCAACCCCGTGTGAAAATTTGTTTCCCGCTACCTACCACTAGGACTGGAATTTCCCTTGAAAATTTTGAAATATCCATAGCATCATGCCAGGTCGCATCAAGTCATTCAGGCTTTCAAGACATAACATCAGCCTACACAAATGTGACATGGTTGCTGCATCGTGTCACAAGTCTTCAGGGATATTACAATTTTTTAATAAATGACTGTGGAAGTTACCATGGCTACAAACCCTCTTTATTCTGTTCAGATTTGAAACATTTCTTTAAATATTGAGTAAACCACTCTTTCCTTCCCAGCGACATCACAAGTGTTTCAAATGTGCTTATTGTCAAGTTTCGAGGGTGAGGAAACTCCCAGCATATTTCCATGTGGTTTTTGTTGTTTGTTTGTTTGGGTTTTTCTTAATCAGTTGTGATTTCTTTCCTTGGCATAAATGTAAAATGTGAAGAAAGGGATTTTGTTGCTATTTAAATAGCACCTAAGAGGACTTAGCTGCTGTAGATCAGGATGACTCCAGCAGACTCGTGAAGGTCAAGRTGTTTGTGGGTTAGAAAGGGGCAGTGTCTGGAGTAGGAGGCAGTGCCCTGTGAATGCCATTCCTGCTCAGTAATTCTCATTTTTCCCTTGGAGTTAACCAGAGGCAGTAAGCTGGAACAGCTCAGCAGGACACCCTCTGGAACAGCATGACCAAGAGGCTTCATTTCCCRCCCTAATACTGGTGGGGATCTGGAGGTTTTATCAATGGAAGTGTTTTACCTCATCCTGCAGATGCTGCACTGCAGTTGCTACAATGAACAGGAAAGGGGAAAATAGTGCAAAATGAGCCTGTTTCCCCTCCTGCCTGTGTGTCAGGGACTTAGCTGAGTGCAGGATTCACCACACTTGTTCGCACATGACCTTCCTCTAGTCCAGACTTCTGCCTCTGGCAGCCCCGGGGAAAAGAAAACACTTTGAGGGAGAAGGATGTGGATTGTGATTCCCCAGCTGTGTTCTCCCGACACCTCCYTGTCAGGCTGGCACTGAGGAGAGACCTTAAGGCAGGTGGTTTAATAAAACTGGAGGGAATCTATTTTTATTTCTCTTACTATGCTGCTGTTTTCCCCTCTTTCTTCCTCCTSATTTCTCTTTTCTGGCGGCAGAGGGCTTTATTTCCTGGATTCTGGTGTCCTCCCTTAGCCAGTCCCAAAGTCTGGCAGTCTTTCCAAGAAAGTTTGTGTCATTCTCTTCTGAATTTGCAGCCAGATGTTGGGAGTTTCAGAGTCTGTGGAGGAGGACAGCCTGGGAAAGTCACCTCTGCAGAGAGAAGGTAATTTTCTCTTGAGTTTTGCTGACCACAAAAGCAAAGACACATCTAGGTCCATCTTCCTCTTGTGTAGTTCTGGAACAAACACCCCATGGCTGGTCTTACTGGGCTGAAAGGAAGAAAAATATATTTTTCTGTTGCATTTTTATTTGCTTTTAATCATGACATKATTTTAATTTCTGGATTCTACTGAAAAGTTGATCTTAGTTTTAGCTAAAAYGCATCACTTTATGCCAGGTTTCTTTGCTTGCTGTCTTAGTTGTGATTTTTAATATTTCCCAAGGAAATGAATGGGAATCTTGTTGGAATTTGACCAGATGCTTTAACACTCTTTGTAATAATTATCTAATAACTGTATTATGAAATGTGAAACCTAGGAACTGAAAAACAAGGAAAGGAATTCTATCATCCTTTCCCTCTGGGGATTTTGCAGATCATATTTTTATACACATTCTATTATTGGCATACATTTATTGTATACAATAATCACTATAATATAATGTTTATAAATATTTAAGTACATATACTTTTGTATGTACACACTTTGAAGTGATTTCCTTTACTGCCAGGAAAATCATTAGGACTAATTGCCAGAAAAGCAGCAGTTGGCAGGATGGAAGATCCTGAGGGACAAGTTTTAATAGAAAAACATCTATATTAGGAACCTTTCCTCTGTTCTTCCTCATTTTCATCATAAAAATGGAACAAATGTCAGTGATTAAAATTGTTTAAAAACAAATCTTCCTTTCTCCAATGTGCATGCAAATGTTAATGGTCTCAGGGGAGTTAAGGCTCCCAGGTGGCCAACAGCAACTCCATCACACTTGCATAGTTTTGTGTACCCAGAGTCAGTGTGCAATGTAGTTTTCCTTTGCATTTTATTGGGYTGGTCCTTCCTGTGGTTATTTCCTGTGAATTCTTGTGACTAACCTGTTTCTGAGGTGGCTCTTTTTGCAGGCAAACCTCATTCCCTGAATGAATGTGACTTTGTGAATCAATGGGGGCSATGGCACCTGAAAAGAAAGTCAATGAAAGTGATGCAAGCAGCCATTTTAAAATGTCAGGAAAGAGTAACCAATGGKCTGATTTTTTTCCCTTGGCAGTCTCCTCACAGTGGGTTTGAAAGGACCATTTTCAGTTGGTTTATGATCTGTGCCAAAGCCTCTCTTTATAATCCATCACGCGGGCTGTTTTATCTCCTGTAATTTTTGCTATCCATTTCAGAGGGAAACTGAGATGGGCCAAATTTAATGAAGGCTTTACTGGAACTGAGTCCTTTCATTTCTAATTCCCACTCTATCTGGGTATGAAGGAATTTAAGGTTGTGTAATTGAAGTATCTAGGAATTGCAAAAAAAAGAGAAATATTACCCTCCAATGAGTAGTTCTTTGGTTTGTGAGCAAAACATAGTTCTGAAAAGAGTGAGCAGAGAGAATGAGTTTTATCGTTAGACCGTGATTCTCCTTGTRGGGCAGCAGGAGAACCTCTCCCCCACAGGAGTTCAGTTACTCCTCCAGGATTCCTGTTTTCCATTAAACAGGATCCTGGCTCCTACCCTCACTCTTGCCTGGCTGACATTATTGTGTGCAGCGTCGTGGAAATGTGTTGATGATATGTGCAGCTCTGTGTGTGTCCGTGTGAACAGGTGGATGGCAGAATCAGGGACAGGGTGACAAAACCCCCGGCAAATTACYTTTGCTTGGTACTTCCAGAATTCCAGAAATCATTTCTTTTTCTGCCCTATGTCAGGGAGCAGCAAGGGCGAGGCAGATGGGAGTAGCACTSTCATCGAGTGCACAGTCCCACAGATCCAAACAACATCAGAGAGGTCCTGGGATGATAACCAAGCTTCTTGGGTCAGGCAAGAATCCAGTGATTTTGGGCACTGGTGAACAACCAGCTGAACACGAGCCAGCTGTGCCCAGGTGGCCAAGAGGCCAATGACATCTGGCTTGGACCAGCCATGGGGTGGCAGCAGGGCYAGGGCAGTGACTGTCCCCTGTGCTGGGCACTGCTGGGGCCACACCTCAGATCCTGGGGCAGCTCTGGGCCCCTCAGGACAAGAAAGACATTGAGGGGCTGGAGCGTGTCCAGAGCAGGGAACGGAGCTGGGGAAGGGGCTGGAGCAGCAGGAGCAGCTGAGGGAGCTGGGAAAGGGGCCCAGACTGGAGAAAAAGGAGGCTCAGGGGGGACCTTCTGGCTCTGCACAACTCCCTGACAGGAGGGGGCAGCCGGGGAGGGTCGGGCTCTGCTCCCACGGAACAAAGGGACAGGACAACAGGAAACAGCCTCAAGTTGCATCAGGGGAGGTTCAGTCTGGGCATCAGGAGGAATCTTTTCACTGAAAAGGTTGTCAGGCATTGGAAGGGAGGAGGTGGATTCCCCATCCCTGAAGGTGTTCAAGAGATGACTGGACATGGCACGCAGTGCTCTGGGCTGGGTGACACGGTGATGTTTGGTCACAGGTKGGACTCATTGATCCTTGAGGTGTTTCCCAATGTCAGTGATCCTGTGACCCCAGCAGGTTTGTAGCACTGAGGCAGGGCTGAGACCAAGGCAGCAGGTGCAGGCAGTGACTGAGGACCAGGGGGGACACGAGGCAGAGCAGAGGCACAGCCACCACGCAGCTGCCCCCAGGCGAACCCCAGCAGCAGGGCGATGCTCCTGGGCTCTGGCACTTGCTTGCTGTGTATCGTGCTTACAGCACAAGTGCCACYCACCCAGGAAGCTTTGCTGCAGCACACAGGACAGCAAGTCAGGCTGGCTGACACTCACAGGACCTACCTCTGGGGCCCTGGCCGTGGTGGTTGGTTACTGTGGCCCTGAGCACCACACAGGCTTTCACTGCCCTGACCTGCAGCCTCCCCACGTGCACCTTCTGCTCATTGCCCCAGGACCTCTGTGAGCCCAAGCCTGAGCACCCACCGGTGGCTTTGGCTGTGTTATAGGTGTTCCAGCACCAGCCCCATCCTGCTGAGTGGATTTTCAGGGCTGACCTTGGTCTTGATCTGTTTGCACCATCAAATGAGCACRTTGCCATCACCCATCTCTGCTTGCTCTGCTCTCAGGCCCTGGGGGACGGTGCTCTGGCCAGATGAGTGCTGCATCTGCCCATCTTGTGGTCACCCTTGGTTTCTTGTTTTCCTTCACAGAGCAGCAATGTTCCTGTTGCTCCCTGGTGAGGGTCTGGTGCCTTTAGACCCCTCTTCAGTCACTGCTGGGGGATACAGGCACAGGCAGGGGTGGTTCTGTTCTCAGGGGGTTTGAATGATGTTTGTGGGGTGCCTTTATTCCCCCTGTCCCTGCAGAGGACACCTGGGAAGGCTGGGCCCCCAAACTAGGTGGTGTGAATAGCATCAACACAGAGGGAGCAGAGTACACTGGCAGCAAAAATCATGTGAGTGTTATGATAAATGTGCTGCTTTTCAGAGGGTGAAAAGGAAATCTAAGAMAGGATAAGAAGAACAAAATGGTAAAATAATCTAGAAAGGGAAGGTGTTGAATGGAGCTGAAAACATTGCTAAGAGAATCCACCACAAGAGCTGGAAACTGCCAACCAGCACAGGATTGAGGAAGTCCAACCACAGACATGATAAATGGGAAAGTTTTCTGTTTCTAACGTTCTGTGTGAGCACAGTGTCCCTAAGGCTGAGTCCTCTTTCTGCAAATTTCATCTCAAGCCAAATRGCATATGTTTTACCCTCAGGCCAGAGGAGTCACCACTCGTGTCCTCTTTGCTCTCAGGAAGCCTTCCTTGCTTAATTCTGGGTTTTGAACAAAAAATAACCCTGGTGGGAACTCCCATCCAGTGATACTGTGGCTGCTTCTACATCTCCTTCTGCCACATCAACCCTGTGTTCTGAATCCCTAGTTGTGAGAAAGATATTCCTGCCCTCTGTGCTTGTTTGGCTTTTTACTGGGAGACAAAGTCATCCTCTGCAGCAGAGTCAGTGTAAGGTTCAGTTTGGCCACAGCAAGGTTACACAAGTTGTTTAATAAAAAAAATAAGTAGCCCTGGCAGTGTTTTTCAAAGCCTTGGCAAGAGCACGTGGCAGGGATTTCATTACTCTGCAGAGTGGTTCTTCTTATGAGCAAAATGCAAACAGAACCAAAACTTCCCATTTCTCAACAGGCACCTAATGGTTAAAGGGTCTGGTTTTTTAACACTGCACTGAATGATGACTGTACATTTCTAAATGACAGCTGTTTTGAAGGCCCTGCACTCATTAAAAGGTGCTCCAAGCATACTATCAGTGTTATGGATTGGATACTGGCAGCCCTTTCCCTCTAACCCCTTAGTTAGCCAAAGATGCAGAGAGGGGATAACTTCTGAGATTCACACTTTGAATTTTGACTGGAGACTAATCCTGGCTCATTGTGAAAAAYGGGGTCTGACTTGGCTGCGCTCTGAAGTGTGCTGTGAATCTCCTCTAACTGTGACCAGACAGCTTTGGATTTTCCTGGAGAGAGGCTGACTCA
The DNA here is from genome assembly GCA_003713295.1 of Parotia lawesii. Taxonomy (NCBI): domain Eukaryota; kingdom Metazoa; phylum Chordata; class Aves; order Passeriformes; family Paradisaeidae; genus Parotia; species Parotia lawesii. The sequence continues at coordinate 1,842,158 of RAHM01000138.1, forward strand.
YATCTGTAAAGCTTTTTTGGTGGATGGTGCCTTCGGTTCCCGGTAAGGTGAGTGCGAGCATCTGCTGCTCCCTCAGAACACGTAAAGAACAGCTGGGGAGCTGCTCCTTTGCTTGGCAGTGTGTTGGGGTRCACTATGTGCTGGAAGAGAGATAGGCCCTGRGGGCCAGAGAGAGCCTCTTTCTTGGACCCAGAGGTGRCCCTGGGGGTGYATCCAGGTCACCAGGGATGGGCTGARAGAGGATTGTGKGTTTGTGGACAGTGYTGGGCCTATGAGAAGTGATAATTGTAGTTTGTGACCTTATAGGGTATTGTTTACCTGTTACCATAATAGGTAATACGTGTGCAGTATCCCAGGTGATTGGGGGACACTGAGGTGAACATCTTTCCTGTTTATATGATGTGATATCCTGTTGGGTGCTGGTATTTARGGAATTCTGAGTGCGGAATAAAGGCTTTGCACTTTCCATCTTGTGTGTGTAGTCCATGCCCTTGCGTGATTACTGCAGCAGTGCATTGGCCACTGACGCCAGCAGGCAAAAAGACAAGCGGCTGATGAGAGCCTCAGAGCCTCGGTCTCCTTTGAAACAATACTCTGTGGGAAACTTGGACAGAGCTCTYGAGAAATGTTAAGGCAAGTGGATGCTCCTGTCTCTGAGCAAACTGTYCCCTAGCCAGACAATCAGCTGATTGCAGCCACTGCCCAGGAGCTGATGAGTGGCTCAGAACGAACACGAGTGGCTKCAGGGCAAATGCTCCCTTGGCAAACATGACTCTGAGCCAAGCAAGGGAAAAGGTCAGGCTGAAGCTGCATGCCACAAAATCAGGACGCTGCAAAGTTGGCTTCAAGGGAAACCTTTGAAACCAAGACTTAAAAACATTTTACTTTCCACCAGGCTTTGAATTCTTGGTCCTAGCTCAAAGTCTGGCCTTCATAACATTGTCTGCCTCTTTTTCTTCTTCTGTGTGCATGTATTTTTAAGCTTCCATGTGAGATCCCAGCCTACAAACAAATGGAAAAACCCAAATTTGCCAATGCCTGCYCTTGGATATGTGAGGGCTGACTCCACCAAAAGCAGTGGCGCAACATCTGTGCCTCTGATGTAGCGGTGCASAGCCCTTTGTGCAAACAAGAATAGGAGATGACAACGGCAGAACTGCTCTGCTGAGCTCTTTGCAGTCAAACCCCTTCAGATGATTTAATGGCAGTGACAAAAGCTGTGTCAAATGGTTTCCTTGTTTRTCTGATGGCATCTAGATACGTCAGACATTTGCGCTCCGTCGCGCGAGGCTCGGCGCTTCGATATGATAATAAATATTGTTTGCCCCAGAGCTCTCTGCATGTCCTGGGAGAGAGGAGCTGCCAGGAGGGCTGCACAGGAGCTGTGAACTGATTAAGATTAGTATAACGAGCAGCAGCCATGGAACACCAGCTGTCTGTCCTTTGTCTAGAAAGGATGGAGCAGGGGCTAAGTTTTAAAGAGATATACCAAGAAACACATGGAATGCTATTTACACATTGTGACCGGGAGCTTTCCCCATACATGGAAGGTAGAATAAAAAAGATGGAAGGCTGAACATGGAGGAAATCTAACAGACAAGTCAGCAAAGGCAGGAATCTGCTGTGAAATCTATAATTGAACATTTGTTATCTGAATTTCTTCCCTTTTGACCATAGTAAATTTTTCTGGGTCTCATTTTCTTCCAGTGTAACATGTACACCCACCAAATACTCCAGCCAAATAATTTCCAGCCTCTGGATTGCTTGTGGACCATTAAGTTTCTTTGCTTTGCTCTTCTTCCTAAATTGCATGCCATTTTCTTGTCTTAATTACATAAGTAAAGGAGCTTAAATAGAACAGCACAGCCACTGCTGAACATTCCAGAGTGGCTTTTGTTATCCTGAATATCTGAAGTGCATGAGATTTCCATTAATAAAGACCAAAGTGTCTTTATAACCAATTAAAAAAAAAAATTGTATTCCTTTGATCTCTGTGGGCTGATTAAAATCCTCCTCAACCTCCTCTTTCATTTACTCAAAAATATATCTGTTTTGTTATCCAAATATGTTTGTAGCAACTATCTGTGCCCTAAAATATTCAGCTGCAAACAACACAAAAGTTAATCTAGGATGATATCCAGCATGAAGGAATCAGTCTTGGCCTGTACAAGTCAGGGGTCAGCTGTCACATGAGTCCCCCAGTCCCCTGTTCCTGTAGCAATGGGACTGGTGTGATGCCAGAGTTCAGGTCTGGAGATCCTTTGTTGCTTTGGTAGTTACAATTTATTTTCATGCAAAATGATCTTGCCTTTGGCCAGCAGGACAGTCTGTGTTCTGCCACTGGCAAGTTTCTTCGCAGTGGAAATAAACTCTGCTGCTAGTTCATCAAATGAATTAGCATTTGCCTCGATTCCCAAGGTTTTTTTCAGGCCTCTGGCATGACTAGCTTTAGCCTTCTGATGGYGCTCGTGTGTCCTCCAGAATCAGTCTTCTGTGGTAGTTCGGATGGGATGAATTTGCTCATTTCCTTTGTCTCAAATAAATTGGCAGCTTACACTTCCCCCCTTTTTAATGGCAAAACCCCTGTTCTCTGTTCTTTCCCCCAGATTTCAGGGAGATGAAAGGCCCATTGCAAGTTACCCACAGCAGGAGCCCGTGTAGCCCCACATGGTGCCAAGAAGCTCTGAGCAAGGCTGGCAGTGCTGGAGTGCTCTGTGTGCACCTGTGGCCAGTATTTCATAGGGTTTTATAGAGTTATGGGGAAAAGGAACATATCTGGGTTCTGTTCTTGGGAAGGGATATTAAGTGGAGTTGTGGGAGTCGCAGATGGTACAGGAAAGTTTTTTGCTTTTTCAGCTGTGGAAGAAAGTGTGAGGCTGTGTTTTATGGCAAAGAATTTAGTGGGAAAAGGTGCTCTTCTCCCTCACCTCCCCACGTTTGCCCTATAAGCACAGGGAGAACAAGAGGGTAGGGAGAAAGGCAGGGGACATTTGTGCTTGTGGAAGTAAAAGCTGAGGTTAACTGTGCTTTTCTTCATGAAGTACACGAACAGCCAAACATTGCTGCATTAAAAATTATTACAGTTTCTTTCTTTTTATTATTGTCATTATCAGAGCTTCTCTCAAAGCCATACTAAGAACAAGTAGGCTTTTTAAAAAGGCTGAATCAAAATATCTGGAAGCAAATTGTTTTCATTCTACCCACAGTTGTAAATTTAACAAGACAAGGCCTCTTTTTGCCCCCTTTACTGATCTTGACAAGTGTTTGGCTGAGTGTGGACTCACGTTGCTGGCAAACATCATTGTGCCACTCTGGCCTCTTCCCAGTGTTTACTGACCCCATCCATCCTGGAACAGCTGCTTCTGAAATGGACTGGGAGGACTTCTGCAAGTGGTGGGGAATTTTTATGCACTTTATTGGCCTGTATACACCTTTCACATGAGCATGGGGGCTTTTTAGGCCTGTAAAATGAGGTGAGGTTTGGAATCACAGAATGGGCTGGGTTGGAAGGGACCTTCAAGATCATCTCATTCCAGTGCCCCCCCTGCCATGGGCAGGGACACCTTCCACTAGACCACACTGCTCAAAGCCCCATCCAGCCTGGCCTGGAACACTTCCAGGGATGGGGCTGCCACAGCTTCTCTGGGCAACCTGTGCCAGGGCCTCACCACCCTCACAGGGAAGAATTTTTTCCCAATATCCCATGTAAACCTGCTCTCTGTCAGTCTGAAGCCATTCCCCCTTGTCCTGTCACTCCAGGCCCTTGCCAGTCTCTCTCCATCTTTCCTGCAGGCTCCCTTCAGGTCCTGCAAGGCCACACTGAGGTCACCCCAAAGCCTTCCCTTCTCCAGGCACAACAATCCCAACTCTCCCAGCCTTTCCTCACAGCGGAGCTGCTCCATCCTTCTGGTCACCTTGGTGTCCCTGCTCTGGACTGGCTCCAGCAGCTCCCTGTCCTTCCTGTGCTGGGCCCTCAGGGCTGGTTGGCTTTTCAGCCCCTCAGTGAGGTGTTTTTGGAGCCTGGATAACTTGTACCTTAATCATGGACTTAATGCAGCTGGCAGGTTTTGCACTTGTCATTTAAGAACCGTTTAGGTGAAAACTGCTTAAAGGTGTGCAAGAGGGGGTGGTTTAATTGTGTATGGTAGAGAATATCGTGGTCTTTGGAGAGCATTTTACTGACCCTTCATAACTACTGTAAATGCTCTTTGGACTGTGAAAGYATTTGGGTAACAGCCAACACTTTGGTTGTGGGAGTCCAGGGAAGGTCGTGGCATTATCCAAGGAATATCTGTGTGCCTCATGGAGTCAGGTAGGAGAGGGCTGTGAGCCCCCTGTGCCCAGATGGTCCTGCCCAGCTCTGTAAGTGCAGGCACACCTTGTGCTTTTCTCTGCTACCATTTCTCTCCTGGCTCACCCCAAATCTGAGCCATGGGCTTGCTGGGAGGTGCCCTTCAAAATGTGCTGCACAACTTTCCTTTCCTTAAGAAGGGTCAGTGCTAGTCCTAAGCAGCTTTCCTGCGGTCCTGTTAATTAAGTAGCTGTCACTGATTTAAAGGATGAATCAGCAGGGACTTCATTTGTTGCTGGCTGAGAGCATCCAAGCAGTCAGTAAAGCTGCCAGGATGTGTTTATTCCTACATATTCCTACGCTGTCCCCTCCACGTGACACAACCTTGTGTGGGGCTGAAATGAGTCTGGACTCACAAAGCTGACATGAAATGTCAATACTGCAAACCATTTCTGACATGCATGAGCTTATACTAATCCAACTTAAGGTTTATGCAGACCCAGTCATTCATAAGTCCATCAGTCACCCAGCCCCTCATGTGTGCCCTGAGCCCCTGGAACAACACAGGGCCATCTGTTGCTTTAATGGAGGATTAATTTCTAGGAAAATCCAGTGCCCAGTATCAAAGCTGATATGCTTACATCCATGTTTGGCCAATTTTTTTAGTATTTTTGTTCTGGGCAGGAGTTGAATCTCAACCAAGATAAATAATACACATGCATGTCTTGAGGTTGAGCCAGCATGTACAGTTTTCAGAGCAGTACAGTTAGATTTGCTCAGTCTTGTGACTTCAGGTGAAGGCTTTGTCATTTTTTATCCTGATCCTGTAGATGTGTATGGAGATCATCAGGTATTGTGTCCTTCTGAGGAAAAAAAACCACGCAAAAGAGATTTAATGAATCATAGAATGGCTGGGGTTGGAAGGAGCCTTAAAAATCAGCCAGTCCTACCCCCTGCCATGGGCAGGGACACCTTCCACTATCCCAGGTTGCTCCAAGCCCCATCCAGCCTGGCCTTGGACACTTCCAGGGATGGGGCACCCACAGCTTCTCTGGGCAACCTGTGCCAGGGCCTCACCACCCTCACGGGGAACAATTTCTTCCTGATATCCAATCTAAACCAACTCTCTGTCATTTTGATCATGATGTCAGTGAAGTCAACATGACAGCTAAATCTATTTATTTACTTAATCACTATTCTTTTTAGCAGCAAATTAGAATGTGAGTACAGCTGAACATGAAATGGTTGTAAGAGGACAATGAGAAAGCCACTGTAGGGGCCTGCACCTTCATTAAGTGGCATGATAAACTTCATGGGAAGTATCTGTTTATCWGTTTTCCTCAAGCTTTTTATTTTCCCTCGAGGAAGGCAGTAAGCTCAGGGGGCAGGCCCACATTTCTGGAGGTTGCTATTGTTTTTCTTCAGCAGCCTTTTCTGTGATAACTTCTGCACTGATGTACATCTAAAGTACAATTCTACCTCTCATTTAAAAACTGTCTAGGTGAGCGTGGCTTTGAGCACTGAGTCCCTGAGAGCTTGAAGCTCTGGCTGGTCCCAGGGATTCAAACTGTACCTGAGCATTCCACTTTCAGGCAAGTTTTAGCAGGATCCAGCATTAGCACAAAAAACCCAGACAATATTGGAATAGAGATGAGTGCTCACATAGGCCCTTTTTCCTTTTTTTTTCATTCCTAATATTCAAAATTAAACAGCTTCTCCACATTTGGTGGGATGTGTCTATTTTAACAGAGGGATTGACTGCTGTGCCATGATTCTTCTTGGTACCAAATCCAATAGCAACTGCTCTCTTTCTCTTCCAGAAACAATCCTCATCTTTTCTTTTGGATGTCCTCATTTACAGCTTGGCTACACCAGTAGATGGAAGAGCTTTTAACTAAGAGCTTGAGTATCGACTAGGAATAAACTTCTGTGATTCTGTCAAAGGCTAAAAATGCCTGTCTTCCTCTTTGTCCATGTTGTTCTCTGCCTTTTGATCTTGCTTTTCAGTCTTTCAGAGAGTCATTAAGGTTGGAAAAGACCTCCAAGGTCATCAAGTCCAACCATTGACCACACATTTGCTGTTCAGTCAAAATCCTTCCTGTTATTCCATCATTTTATCTGCAATAATCTTCTTCCCTCTCCAGTTTCAGCCACTCTCCTGTTCCTGTCTCCTCCAGCTCTTGTAAAAGTCTGTGATCCATGTTTCTTGAAGTCTATGCTCATGTCTCCCCTTGCAGAGGAAGGAAGGAAGGAAGGAAGGAAGGAAGGAAGGAAGGAAGGAAGGAAGGAAGGAAGGAAGGAAGGAAGGAAGGAAGGAAGGAAGGCAGGCTGGCTGGCTCACTCCCCAGGCCATCTGCTCCGTGCCTCACTGGAAATGAAGGCAGGGAAAAATGCAGGAATGGTTCTCAGACCAGAAACTGGACAATCCTATTTGCAAGAAACTCCAACTTGGAGAACAAAATAAGGCACAAAACTAGAAGGCCAATGGTGTGGGAAAGAAAGAGACAGAAGAAAACATGGTGAGTGTTTTTTAATAAGAGATGGAAAATTGTTGGAAGAGTTTAACGTGGGCAGTAACATTAATAACCTAGGTTGTTATTTAAAATTGCAGTTAATTATAAGGAATGTTGTAGAAAGGATATTGCATCTTATTTCTTGGGCCAAGTTGTCTTAGGGATCAGGATAAATTCATTCAAAAAATCCCCCAAACTGAGCTTATATTTGATTAAAGGGGCAGTTGGTCAGACTAGTCTGACCTATCTCCTTTGTTTTAACCTATCATAAGCAGATTTCTTTCTGTGCAAACAAAAAGTCCTTTTGCAGCAGCCTGCATTAAGCCTAGAGCTTCTGTCAAAATATCTGAAAAGTAGGTTAAATTGATACAAATATCACTTGATTTTTTTAATGGGTTGTTTTTAAAACAGGGTGATACATGCTGCTTGAATTAAATTAAAAAACAGAGAGAGGAATGAGGAGAACCCAAGTATCTGTAAATTGGGAATGAGACTGCTGAGAACAGATTTGGTTTGCCTTGATATCTTTAAACACCTCTTTTTTTAATATTCTTCCTGAACCTATTGAAACAATATCTCTTTTAATTCAAGTGTATGGTTTGTTGTGCTGAGGCACTAACAGGAAACTAATCTGGGGTTGTTTTATTTATCCCTGTCAGACAATACTGATTGCCTGACAGTGCTTGTATGAAGGAAGGAAACCCTTAGGGAACACGATGCATATCTTGCCATTAAATCCTAGACCTCCACATTAGAATGAAGAGACATTTTAACTTTATTACATTCTTTAAATAATCAGCCCTCAACCCTTACGGCTCAACCCACTCTATTGTGGTTTTTACACCACCCCAAGGTATGAGYGGTGAGCATCTGCTTGTTCCTGGGGTTGATTTTCAAGCCCTGCCTTGCTCAGTTCAGCACTGCCCATGGGGATCCAGGCATATGTGACCTCTCTGAGTTTATGGCTTGGTTTGCTCCCAGATGCACAAAGTCTGTGCTGTGTGGAAACCCCAGCCAGCTTTCCTGCTCCAGACCTGCGGCACCTTCGTGGCTCTGACCTTGGATTTGTTCTGGCTCAGGGATGCAGCCTGGCTGCGTCATCTCGTCTCAGCTGGGCACATTCTGATGACCGTAAAAAAATAAAATTCATTCAATGTTAGTATCAAAAAGCAATAGTGCAGCTGGAATGATTTGAAAAAATACGGCAACTGGGTACATTGATATTTTATGTTACATAAAAAGTGAAGGATGTCTTAACATCCTGTTATTAAGGCATTATTGAATCTTATTATATACTAAAATATATTCTGTACCCCCTGCTCTTCTCTGCTGAGCCCCCCCTGCAGAGCTGCATCCAGCCCTGAGGGCCCAGCACAGGAAGGACAGGGAGCTGCTGGAGCCACTCCAGAGCAGGGACACAAAGATGATCAGAGGGATGTGTTGCTGTTTTCCCCACGGACGAGCAGAGAAACGACACAAAAGTCCAGGCTCAGGGATAAATGGAAGCGCTTTAATGAATTCTCAGAAGGCTTTTATATGTTAGTTCACAAAGTGTATTAAATGGCATAAGGTAATTAGTTTTTTGCCATCCACCCTTTAAGGGGATTGGTCAAGTTCTAAGACACCCATCTCTGAATGTTTTTCTAGTTAGAACCATAACAATTCTGCAAAACAACCTGCAGCTGCAAGAAGTTTACAAAACTGCAACATTGTCCCRGCTCACTTGCATGGGAAAGACAGAACCCCCACAAAAACGCTGCAGAGAGCTGAAGAAATTCTCCGCTAAAGCTTTTTCAGCATCCATAGGGATGGAGCAGCTCTGCTGTGAGGAAAGGCTGAGGGAACTGGGATTGTTCAGCCTGGAGAAGAGAAGGCTTTGGGGTGACCTCASTGTGGCCTTGCAGTGCCTGAAGGGAGCCCACAGGAAAGATGGAGAGAGACTCTTGACAAGGGCCTGGAGTGACAGGACAAGAGGGAATGGCTTCAGACTGACAGAGAGCAGGTTTAGATGGGATAAGAGGAAGAAATTGTTCCCTGTGAAGGTGGTGAGGCCCTGGCACAGGTTGCCCAGAGAAGCTGTGGGTGTCCCATCCCTGGAAATGTTGAAGGCCAGGCTGGATGGGGCTCTGAGCAGTGTGGTCTAGTGGAAGGTGTCCCTGTCCACGTCTGGGAGCCTCCTGGAATGAGATGATCCTTAAGGTCCCTCCCCACCCTAACCACTCCATGATTCTCAGATGATTCTGTGACTGAAAGTGACTCCCTGGGCTCAGCAGTAGTGAAGTCCAAGCCTTTAATTTTCCTCACAGCTTGGAACAAACCTGCTGGGTTTTGTGGTTTGCAGCCCCCTCCTTGTGTTTTATACACCACGGGCAACAAAGACAAGGCTCAAAATGGGGACCAGATTATGGGAGAAAGGCGGGGAGTTACTTCAGGCTGCAGCCTGGGGACCTGGGGGCTTGCAGGGCCACCCTGCTGTGCTGACCTCGGTCTGCAGCCCTCTCCTGTGCCGTGACCCACACACCACCACGTCCAGAGGATCAGGCTGACGGGCAGTGTGTCTTCCCCTAAAAAGGGCCGAGAGGCAGCGGGTGCTTTTGGCCCCCTCTCTGCTGGTCTCTGCCGTGAGGGTGCGGGGCATCGCTGTGCCGAGAGGCAGATGCCGGAGCTGTGGCCGCCTGGAGCCAGGCTGGGCGGCTTGGGCAGGATTAGGAGCGGGTGACAGATGCACAAGGTGGCCTGAGGGCTCGGAGCGTGCCTGGCCAGGCATAAATACCACAGCTTATACCGCAGGCTCGGGGGTCGGGCACGGCTGGGGCTGCGGGGAGGAGGGGGTTCGGACCCTCTGTGGGAGAAGGGAGGAAGGCGGCAGATGGGTTTTAAGACGGGGAAATACGCACACCCCCGATTTAGGGCTTTGGTTCAAGGAGAAAGAGCCGGTGTTACAGCAGCGTGGGGAAATTCTGCGCTGGGAACACGCATCGGGCTCAAGGTTGGCATGCGAGGATTCCTGCAGAAAGGCCAGGCGTTTCCTTGCGCACATCTTGGACCACAGCCCCCGGAGCTCCCGATGCCTTCCCCCGGCGGGCCCGACGTCCCGGACGGAGATGCCGCCGGTGTCCCGGGATCCCGCAGGCGGCCCGGGCTGTGCCAGGGCTGTCCAGGGCTGCGGTGATCCCCGCAGTGCTGCTCCCAGCCCGGCCCTGGGCTCGGGGCTGCCGCGGGCCGGGACCCCCCGGAGCAGAGACAGCAGCGGGACCCGCCGCTACCGCGGGCAGCCGGCGCCATCTCCCGGTGTCGGGAGACAGGGAAGGACGGAGGGAGGAGAGAGGGAGGCAGGGAG
>RAHM01000138.1:1852436-1970313 GCA_003713295.1 Parotia lawesii
AAGGGAAGGGAAGGGAAGGGAAGGGAAGGGAAGGGAAGGGAAGGGTGGAGAGAGGGAGGGAGAGAAGAGAGAGAGGGAAGCAGCAGGGAGGGAGGGAAGAGAGAGGGACAGAGAGGGAGGGGAGGGAGGGAAAGGAGGAAGGGAGGGAGGGAAGAGAGAGGGACAGAGCGGGAGGGGAGGGAAGAGAGAGGGACAGAGCGGGAGGGGAGGGAAGGGAAGGGCAGGGTGGGAGGAAGGCAGGAGAGAAGAGAAAGGGAGGGAAGCAGCAGGGAGGGAGGGAGGCAGGAAAAGCGGGGAGCGAGGGGAGGGAGGGAAGGAAGAGAAGGGGGAGAAAGAGGCAGGGAAGAGAGGCAGGCAGGGAAGGAAGCAGGGAAGAAAGGAAAGGAAGCAGGGAGGCAGGGAAGGAGGGAGGGAGGCAGGCAGGGAAGGAAAGTGTCGAGTTCTGTCTCCCAGCATGTTACCAGCGATCCTTGCTTGGCTGCACAGCTATGCAGTTATCCATGTTCGAGACACACACATTAGTCCTCTTATCTTCTGGGCTTCTACACGAGGTCTCTGCCCCAGAGAGGACAGGGAAAACAGGGAGCACCTTTAGCTTGAGAMACTTGCCCCAAAAATGATTGAAAATTTTCTCCAGGTGCAAAACCACCCATGTGAAGGTGCTCAGCATTGCTAGGTGTTCTTCCTCCTCCATCTGTGTTAAACTGGCTCTGTTTTTATGCAAGACATCAAGTAGATGAAATAGGATTCTGCCGCAGACTGAGTTTAAAAAAGCCCTCCATTAATGGATATAAAGGGCACTACACTGTAGTTGACTATTGTGTATATATAGCCACGGTCTTTTTCTTTTCTTTGTGTTTATTTGGTCTTTTTCTTTTCTGTGGATTTGTTTGGTTTTATTTTTTATTTTTCTTTGATATAGGTTGAGGAGTCAAAAAAAAAAAAAGCTTCTGGATTTCCTTGCAAAACAAACTGGATGTCTGTGTAGATACTCAGTCTGGGCAGCTTCACAGAATCCCAGGATGGGTCAGGCTGGAAAGGACCACAGTGGGGCAGCTGGTGCCACCTCCCTGCTCCAGCAGGGCCATCCCAGAGCACACRGCACAGGATTGTGTCCAGAKGGKTCTGGAAYAGCTCCASTGAGGGAGACTCCACACCCTCTCTGGTCTCTGTTCAGGGCTCGGTCACTGCCCAGGGAAGAAGTTCTGCCTCATGTCCAGGTGGAACTTCCTGGGATCAGTCCCTGCCCGTTCCTCTGGTGCCATTGCTGGGCCCCCCGGAGCAGAGCCTGGGCCCTGCTCGGAGCCCTCCCTGCACACAGGGACACACAGGGCTGAGGGCCCCTCTCAGCTGGGGCTCCTCTCGAGGCTGAACAGCCCCAGCTCCCTCAGCCTTTCCCTGTCAGGGATGCTCCAGGCCCTAAATCATCTCCTCAGCCTCTGCTGGCCCYGCTCCAGGAGCTCCCTGTCCCTCCTGTCCTGAGGAGCCCAGAGCTGGACACAGCACTGCAAGTGAGGCCTCACCAGGGCTTCCTAAACTGGGAGGTTCCAGGAGCCCTAAAATATAGGACTATTACAGCTTTTATTTATACCCAACAGACCTGGAATTAAACTCTTATCAGCTGCTTAACCATAGGGGAGCCCCTTTCTTTTCAAGCAAGCTTTTCACTACTGGGATCATTCCACTTCCTGGTCATCACACCACCTCTGCAGCAACTTTGAGCTCCACCTCTGGCTTTGATTTGCCAACACCTCAATTCTGGGGCGTTTATAAAAACAGAATATTGTAAAGGTCAGTTTTCCTTGAACACTTTACTAAGCAAGGTAGGCAGAGTTCTGCAYCAACATTTCACTCTGTGATTTTAGGTGTAGCATCAACTGAGTTCTCATTCCAGTGTCAGACACATACTTTTGGTGGCTCTCTCTGCCAAATGCTGGAGCAGGAATGTTTTGCAGAGGTTAATGATTTAAAGGTGGCAGGTATGATTTCTACAGTTCTAAAGGTGGAAACAGCAGTAAACTGCTATTTACCAGCAGGGTGAATTAACTGGAAAACTTACAGTCCTCCAGATCTCCCCCAGACAGACTGAGAGGAACTCTAATGGGTGTWACAAGAATTGGCTTTGGTTTTCTCTCATAAAATTTGCAGTACATTCTGTCACAGAGGAGTTGTACTTCTTGACAGCATAAGGGATTGCTGCAGTTCTGACTGGAATTTGAACGCTTGCCACAGCCTGTTAAGCGAAGCAGCGCTCTCCACTACCTTTGTCAAGTCTGTCTTTTCATTTAATATGATTTTAATTTAAAAAATAAAGGTGTAATCCTTGAGACAATATATTTATAAGTAGAACACATTATACAGAAGTAACTAGAGCTCTTGAGTCCTCCAAGCTCCTCAAGTGTACCTTGACTTCTTCAGTGTGGARTGAATTTTCTTCCTTCCCACTCCACACTTTCCCAAATGGGAGATGGCTCCCACAACTCCAGGGAAGGAGACTCACGAGTATGGTGAACCTGAGTGGTCAATGATTTAAAATTAAGGTGATTTTGTGACTAAAATAATATAGAAAAATCATCTTTGTAGACTTTCTACTTGGTGGGACCTTTAAAAAGCRGCTTTCAAAGTAAAATTCCAGTCAGAAAAAGAACCACAACAACAAAACACCACAGTTGTATAGGATGCAATATGAATAACAATGTTTTACTAGTTTTTGATAACTAAATATGTAAATTTTTGCTTCTTTCTCATTCTCACTCTGTTCTGAAACATTTCACCTGCACCTGTCATGAGAATTCTTAAATATAAGCACTTTATATTTCTTCCACATTTAGCATGGCAGCTTTACACTTTAGAAAACATTTGCTGATTGCTGTCTTTATTTCTGAAAAATGCTGATTTAAAAACCTCAAATGTTTACAGAAAAGTTTAGCTTTGGAAAAAACTCAAGTACATTCTCAGGTAAAAGTTTTAAGGTGGTCTGTAATATGATTTAACAGTTCTGAGGATTTTTCATTGTGTTTTTTCTTCTTTTCCCTGCTTGAAACCACTTTGCTCTAACTAATTAATTAAAAAAATATCTTTAGTTTGAAACCTTTGGATTTTTATTCTAATTCAGGAAAGAAAACAATAAAAATCACCATATCCCAATAGTGAGTATGGTATGAAACTATTTCCAGCAGGAGCCATGGGCACCTGAGTCGTTTGGCCCAGATTTTTGCATTATGGCTGCAAATTCTTATTCTGAAAAGTCTGGACCAAGTCAGGATTTTGCCATATCTAGAGGAGAAATATGATTTGGTTGCCTGTTGTCCCAGGACAGTGTCCTCCCAAAAAGGATGCTTGAGGTTTCCAGCAGGTGATTGTTATTGTTGTTCCAGCCTGAGTCACCTGAAGCACCATCTAGCAGACCGACACAGGTCTGTGGGATGATGAAATGACAGGAATTGATTTTTACTTGCAGGTCTCATGAAGGAAAAAGGAGGCAAAGGCATCAGAAAGCACCTTGACCTCTGTGGGTGAAGAAGGAGGATCCATATCAGGAATATTTGCTGTCTTTTCACAACAGAAGTTTCAAGTGGTGACATTCTGAGTACACTGGTGACACCGATGCCCATATTTTTCACTGTCCTTTCAGGTCAGGGTTGTTGGAGAGGGGATGCAGCTTGTTCAGCCCGTTTATGTTACTCAGGTGTTGGTGTCATACCTTCTGTTCCCTTTTCATCTGTGAAAGGATGGCAGGAATGTGAATAAAAAGCAGGGCCAATTTCCTAAGTACATTGACAGGACTTGGCAACTCATCCTTCAGATCACATTACAAATGAGATTCAGCAAGTTTTTCAGCCTTTCCTGCTTCTCACAATCACTTTGAGTTTGATACCCTTTTTATGGGAGACGTGTTTCTTTTGTAGCCTCTCTCTTCAAAGTCCCTGCCTGTTCCCCAAGTTCCTTCTCCATTTATTGCCTTTCATCAGGAATTCAGTGTGCTCCGGGGGGCTGTTTGCCTTTTCTCTTTGTTAGTCACAAAGTATCTGCTATATTGGTTTTCCATCTCCAGAATCTCTCAGGGCTCCTGGGAAGGACATGAAATATAAAATTAYCCAGCTCTGTCTTTAGATCATGGTGATAGTCCTCTAATCCCAATGCACAATATCAAGACACTTTGTTTTATGCAGATGAATGTTGCCACCTGAAAGAAACCAAAGATTCCAACTCCAGCTCTATGAGTGCAAGCTCTCATCCTTCCTATCACCAGGGATAAATTTGTGCTAAGGCATTTTGAGGAAAATCTAGTTTACCTAACAAGCTGGTAGCTTGCCAGAGGATGTGGTTTAGGATTATTGCCTTCAAAGCTCTCTGGGGAAACACAAATTTAAAAGATTCCCTAGGGAAAGATTACCTTTAGAAAACTTACTAGAAAGCAAACTTCTTTTTTTAACTGAAAGGAAAGGTCTCTGCAAATGCAAAGGTAACACTGATCCACCCAAAGCACTAAAGAACATCAGACTGGATTGTGTTTCCTCAGATATAACATTTATTCATGACATATTTGGTAAGATAAGGAGGTATTACACCCTGGTTCAAAGGCAAGGATTGCCTGTTACAGGCTTGTTGCCCTTCCACTTTGGCCATTTTCTTGGTCTGGCCTTGCTGCTGTTGCCACAAATAATGTTGACTTGAATGCTATGAAAGAGTATTCCCCTCTCCACAGACACCAGCCTGAGCTCAGGTTTGGGTCACATAGAGGAGGCAGGACTGCTGTTATTTCCTTTTTTTCYTACCCCACAGACGTTCAAAGGCCCTCTCCTCATTACTTGCAGGTCCTGCCCTCTGTGGGTGACTTGGACTGGCCCAGCAGGAATAAAATCTGACCTGTGTTCCTGAGCAGGACACTTGGGATTTGGAGGGTGCTGAAGAGTTGGGTAATGGACAAGGGATATCTGGGGCATAAAACTAAACAAAAGTCCTGTTGTGCTGCTTTGCTGTGCTTGTTTTTGTAGGGAGCTCTGTGGAGATTTTCCTGTGTCCATTCCCTTTATGGTTTTGATTTTTCAATCAGTGGCTCCATGCTTCTGACAATTTTTGTGTTTCTGAGTAGAAAAGGCCCAGTGCCCCTGCTGGCCACCATAGTGTGAYGTTTGTTTTCCTACAACCTGAGATAGAAGCAGAGCTCAAGGAAGGAGCTTGTTTGTTTGGGTTTTGTTTGTTTGTTTGTTTGTTTTGTCAGGGTTTTTTTGTTTTGCTTTATTTTGTTTTGAAAAGATATTTAGCTGGCTTGATCCTGGCAGCAGGCACAGGATGTCTGCAGATGAAGCGTGCCCTGAGAGTCCTTTCCCATCTGTTCACCTGCATGTGCCCATGCTTTTATTTTTGAAGCAGGGATCACCTTTCTCTTCTGTCTGGGTACCTCTGGTGCTGGTAAGTGATAATAATTCTCCAGCTCTGCAACAATCCAGAATGTTCCTCTTCAAATAAGTAGTTTTTCTCTCAGACATCAGGAGTATTTCAATGTCCTTGAGACTCTCCTTTGTTTTTCCCTTTGCTTTAGCTATTATTTATTTTTATTTCTGATTCTTTTTTACAGCTGCCAGCAGAAGCCTCTGCAGCCTTGAGTCTTGAAAGTCAGATGTTGGTGTCATGAATCCTATTTTTGCTCTGAGTACTGGCAGGGCACCCACAGGCAGTCTGAGATGGCTCCAGTTTATATTGTCCCTTGTTGTCGTGTCTGTGTGCTAGAAAGAACATCTCTTCCTCTTGACTAGCTTTCCTGTTGTTTTTTTTTCTTGTTTTCACATGACTTCTCTTTTTCTGGACCTAAGCCACTCAATAATAATTAACAGAGCAAATAGCAGGCAATTACAGCCAATCTTCTCGTATGCTCCCTTCATTCTAAAGGGTTCTGGCATAAATATAAATAATATAATTACAGTGTAATCTATTTATGGATGAAGTTCCAAGTCTCGCTGAGGACTTCCCAGTGGGAGCAGGGAAGGAGGAAGCCAGGGCCATCCATGTTATAAAGAAGCAACACCATCAGCACCATCCTATTGAAAGGAAATATTGCAGTGTCAGTCCCTATGGAGTTGCTGTTTTCTCCTCAAATATCCACCAGCAGT
Source organism: Parotia lawesii (assembly GCA_003713295.1). Classification (NCBI taxonomy): domain Eukaryota; kingdom Metazoa; phylum Chordata; class Aves; order Passeriformes; family Paradisaeidae; genus Parotia; species Parotia lawesii. The sequence goes on from RAHM01000138.1 coordinate 1,858,550, forward strand.
GGGACCTTGGCAGCCTCTCAGTGTTTTAAGTGCAGTACACGTAAAATTAGATAGATTTAGATATCATTAAAAAGTCAAACCTGCGGGCAGGAGGTTGCTGGGATCTTGTCTTGCTCCCTGGCATTGACAGTGGCTTCTGCTACTGCTCTCCTTTTGAGATGACCCCCAGCCTTCGACAYGCAGTGTGTGGCTCTTTAAAGGGTCTGCCTTCTAGATATATTGGATTGCTTTTATTGGTATTAAAATTAGAATAATTTCCCACAGGAAGCTGACCAGATGTCCTCATGTAGTCAGAACAGATCCCTTTTTTTTCCCTGTGTAACATCCAGCTGTCCTATCACCTTTCGGAGCAGACTCATTAATCCCCCTTGACTTGTAGCTGAGATCCCGGAAAGATGTCAAGAATTGCTCACTCATAATTGCATCTCTGATCCTTTCATCGGGAGTAAAACACGACTCAAAACTCAAGGAAATACTGGATAGAGCTCAGAACTTCTTTAATAAGGAAAGGAACTGATACTCTTATTGGAAGGGAATTCTTCAGTCCAGTGTAAAAGATTTTTAAGAGTTCATTATGAAAGTATTTGTGGGTTATCTTTGATTTAGCTTGTGCACTGTTTTCTCAGGCTGTAGGAATGCAGTCCGACAGAAAGTGTTTGGGAGGATAAATACACATTTTTACGTACTGGAGTGCTGGAAGGCTGGTTTGACTTCAGCTTGGCAGTGCAAGAAAGAAAGATTTCCTTAAGAATGATAGCCACTGTTGAAAATGAGGCTGATCCACAGACCCTGAGTAGCATGGAAGCTAAACTCTTGTCTCTGCTAACAGCATAAACAGCACAATTCAAATGGAAGGATGCTTGAAGATATTTTTATTCCAGTCATAAGACCCTGGTGCGTTGTGTAATATTTTTTTATATTAAGTATTTTTTTAATATTTGGTTTATCTGTTTTCACCAGAATGGAATAAATGACTTTAGGATAAGCTGTGCTTTCACTTTTGGTGCAGTTTTAATCGAAACAGGATATTTAATTCATAAAAATTCTTGGTGCACATAAGAGCTCAGACTGAAAAGGGGAGGAACAGGGCACATAACCATGGGCAGCTCCCAATGGGGTCGCTCCCTATCCCACAGAAATCTGCCACTCTGCTCAGATATTTATTGTCCACCATAATTATGACAAATCTTTAAATCCTTTCAGTTGTTACTGAGATGCCCTGGGGGCTCATGTCCCAGAGTGTCTAATTTCCATTTGGTCAGATAGCCACAGTGGGCAGAATATGGATTAGGTTTAAAGCCTCGGGTGACTTCCCACAGCAGCACCTTATTTACACTGGAATGGAAAAGTACATTCTTGTATATGGGAAGAGATTTTTGCATAAAGTTTGCTGTCTTTGTTGCTTGCAGTACAAAACAAATTCCTGGAACAGTTAATGAAAAGAAAACGGGCCCTCATTTGTTAGAAGTGCTATTACCTGGAGGGTTTGGTCCAGCCCAGAAATCCAAGGAGATTCCTGTGAGTGACAGCAGTCTGAGCAAGACAGCAATTTCTTTTTAGACATTGTGGTTTGCAGAATGCATTACAGCTGCTGTACATGGCTGTGATTAAGGTTGGACCTGATGATCTTGGAGGTCTTTTCTAGCCTTGAAGGTTCCATGATTCTGTGACAGTCTGACACTCAGAAATGTGGCCAGAGGACAGGGCAAAGGCTCAGCTGCTCAGCCACACAAGGGAGGGCTCTCAGAAGGGACACTGAAGCCTTTTTCCTCAGAGAAGGGGAAGAAATGTTGTTCCAGAAAACCTCTCTGAACAAAGTATTGAATGTGTGGTGGAGAAAACAAGAGTGTGCCRATAAAAAACTTTAAAAGGACCTTTGATTGTCAAAGAGCAACAAAGGCAAGGGAGGAGCATTATCCCATGGATGAGGAGTCAGTCATGGTGTATTTTAAGCAGCCAGCAATAGATCCTTTCATACCTAAAAATAAAGGTCTGTGGATCTCCTCCAAAATCCATGAAAGCAAATGGGATTATTTTCATTGACCTTTGAGTTGGAAGCCATAAATAGATGGTTTTTCTGTTTTTTCCCCTTCTGCTGGAGAAGAACAGGACATTTTGGGTTTTATAGCTCTTTTCTAGCTGACAGACTCTGTCTGCTGATAGTTATGCGCAGATAGATCCCTCTCCACTCCCAGTCTCAGGAAAAACAGTACTGCCAGAGCTAGGATGAGCTGAGAACATGTGAATCATGCAAATGGCAGCCTCCAACAAGGCTGAGGAAAAGAAAAGGAAAATATTTTTATACAGAAAAAAATGGCTATTGGGATAACTCTGGTGTCATTGTGGGGGGTGAGAGAAGTGGGGTCATTAAGGCAGGAAAGGGATGAATCTTCAGCCGCCTGCTCTGACTTTCTGTGTAACTTGTGCTGTGAAGCCGTGCTCAGCAGTGAGCCTGGAGCTTGTGGCTGAGCAATGTGACAGCTGAGAAAGCTCCTTCCTTGATTTGAAAGCAATCARTGTATGTTTGAATGACACAAAGTGTCAAAGATGCCCCAAAGTGACTAAATCCCATGTATGCCATCCTGCAGGGAAGAACCTGTCTCTCGGTGTGTTTACAGAAGACTGCCCACTGTACAACCAGCAATCTCCTGCAGTGCTCTAGTAGTTTTATTCCTCCTTGTCCCAAAAAAACTGTGCAGTGACTTTAGTGCTCRTGCACTAACAGGCTGAGGGCACAAAGTGGCTTGAGCAGAGAAAGGACAAATCCTGTGCTGACTTCTCAAAATATTGACAATCTTCCTGCTTGGGGGTTGATCCCAGTCCTCCCATGTCCCTGCACTCTGTCTGCATGGATGGCTGATCCTCCCTGTAAGAGGTGCCTGGAAAAGGTTTGGATCTATACACAGTGGTCCCTGGTTTGCCTGATATTTCAGTTCAATTACTGAGTTTTGTCCCTCTGGAAATGTTTACCAGAGTCCTGGTACCCCACTCCATCTCCAACGAATAGGAAACATCTCCAGTTGTGCCTGAATCTGACCATGTGGTTGTATTTGTCTTTAAAATCATTACTGAACTGTTCTACTGACACCTCTTCACTTTTTCTATKCCCTTTCTGTAAGAAGCAAAACAKCAGCAGCAATGACAGGTCATGAAGCAACATTTTGTAGGGTAACTACTTCAGACTTTGTATGTAATTCATCTAATCTTTTCCATATTCAAATCCAGTTTTATTCACTTTTTTTTTGTTTCTTTTGGGGAGGTTTATTTGTTTCTTTGTTTGTTTGGGGTTTGTTTGTTTGTTTGTTTTTGTTTTGCCTTCAGAGTGGTTTTTTAAATCCTTTTGATTCGCAGGAATGAAGAGCAGTGTACCCAAGAAAAGATTCTTCTTTGAGATTGGAAGCACCAGGAAGGGGTGAATGCCCAGGGTCTTACACCAGAGCAGCTTTGGCTGAGTGATGAGGGTTGGACATCCAAGGAAATGAATGTGGTACACATCATGCTGTCCCAATGAGTTAGCAGGACTTGTTTGTCCAAAAGCATTTTTGAAAATCCAAGGTTATATTAAGTCTAGGTAAAGCTTTGAGCATTGGTGTTGAGTGGAAGATGTCTTTGTTTAGTCTCTGGTTGTGGCTTCACGCTCTGAAAGCTTTTTGCAGCTCCAGGGGCAAGAGTTAGTTGAATAGACATTCCTGGAATCCACCAGTGGTTGCTTTTGCTGGAGGTGAATTCAGTGTTCATTTCCACTCTCTCACTTTCTAACGTTTCCTACAGCTACCTTAGACATATTTCAGACACCATGTCCTGCCCTCTTTTATCCACAAACCCAGACTCAGCCGTGCCCAGCGGTGCCAGAAATGGCTGTGTGGTGTGATTCTGTGATTCTGTGATTACTGAAGTGTGTCCTTCACCAGACCCATGCTCCACGTGAAGCAGTGCTGGGCTGTTTCCTCCCTTTATCGCTGCAAAAGATGTTCCATCATCTCCTGCCAGGTAGCTGTGAAGGCCCATGTGAAATAATTCAATCTCTCAAAAAGAAACTTCTTGACATGGGAGCCCAAAGCCTGATTCTCTTTATTCACTCTGCAAGGACCCATGGATAGGGTATAAACCAACTGGGAATTTCTCTCACGCCTTGCTCTGTCCATATTTTTCTGCTCAGATTCTATCTATTCCGACTCTGGAAGCAGGATTTTGCTCATTAATACCAAATTTTTGTTTGTTTGGCAGCATTCCAGTCTCCAGGCATAGCCAGTGCTGAGGGAAGAGCCCTCAAGAGCCCAAGGTGGTGGTTTCCCTTCCTGTTGCTGTGAACTAAGTATCCATAAACCTCTTTCCTCTGAGGAGAGGCGTTTGAGAGGAAAAAGAATCTCTCTCATTTTGCCTGAGAATGAAAAGAGTATTTGAAGGTTCATTTAGCTATTTCTCATGAGAAAGAGTCGCTTTGAATTTTCAGCCAGCTCATGTCTCAAGCATTTCTTTGAAACTGTGGGGCTCTCCTACAGCAAGTTACTGCTTATTCAGGAGAAGCTGAATTTGTGACATGGCATTTTTATATCAGTGCCCAGCATTTTAGGAGAAACACGCTATGCTGTGAAGCTTATTCTAAAAGTGCTAGTAATGCAAGAATTGCTATTAAGAAGGAATGGGGATCCAGGCCTTGGGAAGGGTATTCTAGCACTGTTAGGATGGATTAGGGAGATCTAGCCTTGCATATTGACTTACTTTTTCCCTTGTCTTATCAGATACCATGCCACCTGCTCAGAGAGTCTTGTTTGCTGCTGAGCTGTCTCCAGGACCTTGTTTTGCCTCTCATTTAGATAATGTTTTAATCACCCTTCTCTGCAAATGAGGGCTGTAAAGCACTCAGTGATTTGCTGCGGTCCTGGTGCTGCCTGGGCCCACTTTTCTGGTTCAGTTAATTCACTTCAACTGGTTTGTGAAGGCTCTCCAGTGATAACATTCAGGTAACAAGAAAGAAATGATATGGATGCTGAAAAAACTCCAGCAGAGAATTTCTTCAGCTCTCTGCAGCATTTTTGGGAGAGTTCTGTCTTTCCCATCCAAGTAACTCAAAACAATGTTACAGTTTTGTAAACTTCTTTCAGCTGCAGGTTGTTTTGCAGAATTGTTATGGTTTTAACTAGAAAAACATTCAGAGATGGGTGTCTTAGAACTTGACCAATCCCCTTAAGGGGTGGATGGCAAAAAACCAATTACCTTATGCCACTTAATACACTTTGTGAACTAACATATAAAAGCCTTCTGAGAATTCATTAAAGCGCTTCCGTTTATCCCTGAGCCTGGACTTTGTGTCGTTTCTCTACTTGTCCGTGGGGGAAACAGCGACAAAATGACAGCTCTCCTTCCTGTACAGCAGTGAGAGAACTCTGAGTTGCTAGTTAAAGAGTCACCCTGTGGACCTGTAGGATCCAGCACTGATTTGTAGCACCACCTTCAGCAAGCAGCCTTTGGTTTTGTCTGTCAAGGTAGCCCTTCACTAGGGTATCATGGATGCAGAGCTCTTGTGACCCTGGGTAGGTGCTGTGGGAGGCCACCTCTTCAGGATTAAAGGGGTGGGTGGGAATCATGGAATTATAATGAACGCTAACTTGTGAGACAACACTTGGAGGCTTTTTGTGATGCAGTGCTGAGCCTTTTGAACTCCGGCCAGCACTGCTGGTCATGCTCCTGACATGCCTCCGAGCTGATTCCATGGAGATTTCCTTGCATTTGGTATAGAATGCCTGCTCTCAGATGGTGTTTCACATTCTCATGACTTCAGCCTGCCTGTTCTGAAATGCCAGCGTGCCTGCTGCTCGCTCCTGTGTGCTCCAGTGGCTCAGCAATGCTGTTCCCTGCCTGGCGTGGCATTTCCCTCTGTTTCTCAGGGATACGGTGACAGCTTAGCTGTCCCAAGTCTCTGTGTCCTGAAAGCCTCTTTCCTCATCACTTGTCAAGCCACACCTGCTTTTTCTCCTCCTCCTCCTCCCCCAGACTTTCTCTCTCTTTTTTTTGTGATGTTAAACTTTAAATCTTCACTAGGACTCGAAGCTGAAGCAAAGGTGGTCAAAGGAGGGAGGGAAAGGATGTATTCATTCAATTACAGGGACTCCCTAAACAAAAAAAAGGAAATATTTATCACTGTAGTTCTCCTGCAATTTCAGCATAGCAAAGGTGATTCTCTTCTTTCAGTCAGAGACAGATTTTTCAGGGCTTTAACAGCAAATTTCATATGCCCTTTAGGATATGTGATTGCACAAAATGTGCTGGTGTTTTTCTGCTGGAGAGACTGCGCTCTTTGCAACAGTTTTTGCTCTGACGCAAGTTCACAGCACTTAGGCAGCTCTAACAGTGGAAGGAAGGCAAATTTCCACTTGAAGGAAAAGGAAATAAGCATAACAAAGAACCTGAGAGAACCCAGTTCTGCGTTCAGGACGATGCTTAAGTACTTTGGTGTGGTAGCAGAGTTTCTTCTTGATGAGGGAGGACATATTAGCCATGTCCCTTAGTAACCTACCAAGTGTCCTTCCTTACCAAGTTTTCCACCACACATGTATTTATTTACCAAGTATCCTTCCTAATCAGGTTTTCCACCACACATATTTATTTACTGCACCTCTCTTTTACACCCCTGTACTGTGAGCAAGATTTTCTTTGTTGCAGAACTTTCTATTTAATGCTGGACTGCCCCAGCTCGTGAGTAGAACTTCTCTCCTTGCCTCTGAAATGCCTCTGTTGTGTCTGTTGCACATTTTCTTGTCCCACTGATTTCTTTGGATGGACAAGCTGAGGAATATGTGACTTAAGAACCTGCAAGGAGACAGTAGCAGATGAAGAAGTGAAGGTTGCACAGGTCTTGTCTCCAACACTAAATCAATGAGAATATAGACTGTGTCTCATGCCACAAAAAGGTGATGGTGAGAGACATGAGCTGCTGCCATAAAAAGAACAATTTAGGGTGTATATATGTATATATGTATATATATTTATCCCCTGACATTTGGAATGTTCTCTTTCCATATGTAAGAGGTGTACGTGGGATTCTAGCTCGTGTATCCAGGCTGCAATGTGTCACATGTAAGAGGAAATTGCAACAGTCTGAGGCTGAAATGACGATGAATGTGTGGGAAAATTGTGGGAACTCAGACCTCACTGCTGAGATCCCACTTACTCAGTGTGCACACCATGCCCTTCATTATACCCCTTTTTATATTCATTTTATCTCTTTTTTTTTTTCCCTAGCCCTTGATACAGGTTATTGGCCTTCAGCATTTGTACAGGCAGATAACAAAGGACAAGTAAACTACAGATACAAATGATTGATCAGCACCTCCTATGCCCATTGCCCAATCCTCGATTTTGCAAAACATCTTAATCTGTAACATGATGGATGTGGTTTGTTTGACATGATAGCTTTGAAAGTAAAGTGCTTTAGTGCTCAGTACTCTGCAGCTTTAAGTTCTCATTTAAATGCTTGTTTTGTCCCCTGCAGGCCACAGCCTTTACCCCTTGAGGCAGAGACTTTGTCCTCTTTCACCAGCTGCTTCATTTTTCTCATTTCTTCTGATCCCTTTAGCTGGAACTTTCAATTTTCAGTCTGTGGAAGAACAAAATTCTAGCATTAAACATAAAATCATATTCCACCTTCATTTCTGAGTAGTGCTTTTTTTGATTCAAATAAATAACTTTATTTGAAACAAGGAATAGAAACAACATGATACTTCAGATAAATATTACTGGGATCAATGGAGCAAGATAAAATAAACTGATATTTGCTACAAACCCTGAATTTTACTTTTTTTTTAATTTTCACTACAACAGTTTCTCATTTGTGATCTCAGGCCAATAATCTCATTTCTGCTGCGATAAGACAGGATGCCTGTCTTTCTCCTGGTATCTTCTATTCTTCTGATGGTTTTGGACAAAAACAAGCAGAGAGAAATTGGACAGAAAGGGAAAGGATGATGCCAGCTGTTATGCTGTGACTGTGTTAGCTTCATTGACTTAGGAAATCCTGTTTAAAGATTATTCTGGCTCATCCTGGACACACAGATAACTTCTTGCAGAAGTGTGAAAGTTCAATCTATCCAACCAGTGTTAGAAAGTCAGAACATACTGGCATGTCAGTAAACCCTTGGATTGGAATTTTATATGGAATTTAGGTAGTTCATTATCCAAAGTCCTGGTTAAAAATATTTAACCATTCCCAGCCTTAATTTCCCTAAAATATTTGTGGGATTTAGAAAGCCTAGACTGTGAAAGAGGTTCTGTGACACACCTGAAGAGGTACCTGAGTATCTTTAAGAAACTGGGACCACATCTCTCTTTGGAAAACAATTCTTAGACTTGTGGCCTGTGACCCTTCCCGTTGTCAGGAATACACCTTCTGGGTGAAACAGATCCTGGGTGCTTTCCCACAAGACTGGGAAATGGTAATGGAAAACTGGGTGATGGAAATTACCCAAAACTGGTTAATGGAAAAGGAATCAGGCTTAAAGACTCTGCAACAACACATATGATACTCTGAGGCAAATCAGTGCCCATTTACAGTGTGCCATGTCTGCTGTAATTCACTATAGAACTTTGATCCTCCTGGGCATAAATATTATCCCGCAGAATATGAGCAGCATATCCAGCCTTGTTTCCCGGTGCTGTCTTGTTGATTCACATCTCTTTAGTTCCTTGCCTTTCTCTTCCTTGTCTTCCTCCTCTGGTGGAAGGGCTGCATTTCTGCTTCCCAAATGGGCTGGGTACATTGGAGCCTGACTCTGTGTGTGCAGGGTGCTCTGCCGTGCAGCGTCATCCGGCCAGCTTTCCCAAACTCTGCATTCCTTTTCTTCTGGTTTCCCACTGCTCTTCTCCCTCCCTCTGCCAGATGCTGCCTCATTCTGGGCCTGACTTGAGGATATTCAGTCAGACTTGCATCCCACAGCTGCTATTTGATCTCAGTTCCCCTCTTTTCTCCTTCCTCCCCCTCCCAGTTTTGATCTAGTTCCAGAGTTTCATTATCTAATTCATTTGTTCTGGTAGACCTTTAATTTCTTCATCTTTTATTAGGCCTTATGGGAATTGTTTTCTCACTTTGGAGCTTAGTGATGKCTTCTTTTCCCATTTAATATGTCCAGGCTGCCAGGCACTCGTACCAGACTCCACCTCAGCCTCCAGCAGGCCATGGTTGTTATCTGGCTTTTCCCAGCAGTTGTTTGGCTCAGAACCAAGAACGCAGGAGTGCACAAATGCCTGTGTGACGTCTGCCACTGACCATGGGACACAATTACCAGCTCACTTCAGAGATTGTCACCCTCAAAACACTGCATTTCTCTACACATGGCTGGACATGGTTCATTTTTGAGGTTTGCTTGGGAGACAGGCAGGAGAGGTTACACCTCCTGCAGCAAAAAACACACTCAGCTGTCTTTTTGCCAGGYTCCAGTCTCAGGAACCCAAAGAGCCATCTTGGTTGTGACTTAATGATGGCAAACCCCGACAGCAGCAAGCTGAGGGGTTTCAGTTTTCTGTACAGGCACAGGGGCTCGGTTTCTCATCCTCTTGTGTCCTGGTTCAATGTTTGTGTGGTTTTTTTCTCTCACCCAGGGCTCCTAGGTACTGTGTAACACAGGTGTGATCTACAAGGAGTTGTAATGAGTAACTTCTGCTTGAATGAAAAGGATGGTGACCACACACTTGAAAAAGTTGCACTTTGAGTTGCATCTTACCCAGTGAAGATGCAATTATTTAGGTGTCTTGGAGTTCTTCAGAAATATTATGGTCTACTAAGAGTTGTAGGCCAATACTTATTAAGTATTGCTTGGACATACAACAGGAGAAAGCAGGAGTGRGAAAAGGCAAGAAGAAGGATACACTGATCACATGAATGATGTGATTTTTCATTTCCCCCCCTATATAAATGCTATGGATTTCTCTAAAGATTAATTATCTATGTTTAGAGCTTCTTGGAGAACAGGATCCCCTTTTATATTTTTTTTCTTCTTTTTTTTTTTTCCCCCCCTGGAGAAATGTAGGGAATGTGGAGATTTCCAAGCTTCTTTACAAATCAGTCTTACATTGATGTCTTGCAGGTGTTGAGTGCTGCCCACATTTGCGTAGCAAGGTCATTGTGTGGAGACCTCATAGCAGCCTTCTGGTATCTGAAGGGGCCTCCAAGGAAGCTGRAGAGGGACTTTTCATCAGGAACTGTAGTGACAGGGCAAAGGGGGAATGACTTCCGACTGACAGAGAGTAGAAGAAATTCTTCCAGCAGACCAGGTTGCTCAGACCCCCTCCAACCTGGCCCTGAACACTTCCAGGGAGGGGGCAGCCACTGCTTCTGTGCCAGGGCCTCACCACCCTCACAGGGAAGAATTTCTTCCTGATATCCCAATCTAACCCTCCTCTCTGTCAGTGTGAAGCCATTCCCCCTTGCCCTGTCACTCCAGGCCCTTGTCAAGAGTCTCTCTCCACCTTTCCTGTGGGCTCCTTTCAGGCACTGCAAGGCCACAATGAGGTCACCCCAAAGCCTTCTCTTCTCCAGGCACAACAATCCCAATTCCCTCAGCTTTTCCTCACAGGAGAGGTGTTTCATCCCTCTAATAAACTATTCTTTATGCTTTATTCTGTGATTTTGGAAAGCTGGTTTTGGCTGGGGTAGGGTTAATTTTATCCCCAGGGGCTGGAATGGGGCTGTGATTTGGATTTGTGCTGCACACAGGGGTGATAACACAGAGATGTTKTTGTTATTGCTGAGCAGGGATTGCACAGAGCCAAGGCCTTTCCYGCTTTTCCTACTGCCAGGCTGGTGAAGGAAGCTGGGGGTGCTTGGGGAGTGGGAGGAGGGACAGCCAGGACAGGTGACCCCAACTGACCAAAGGACATTCCAGACCATCTGACATCATGCTCGGTAAATAAAAGGGAGGGAAGAAGGAGGAAGGGGGAAATGTTTGGGGTGATGGCATTCTGTCTTCCCAAATATGTGTGATGGAGCCCTGCCCTCCTGGAGGTGGCTGAACACCTGCCTGCCCGTGGGAAGCGGTGAAAGAACTCCCTTGTTTTACTTTATTTGTGCACACAGCTTTTGSTTTCCCTGTTGAACTGTCTTTGTCTCAGCTCATGAGTTTTCTCACTTTTACCTTTCTGATCCTCTCCCTGATTCCTCTGGTGAGGGGGTGAGCGAGCAGCTGCTGGCTGGGGTTAAACCAGGACAGGAAAAGGGACAGGGGACCTTGACGCACCAAGGAGCAGATCAGAAATCAGGCTTTGGGCTAGATGGAAAGAAACAACTTTTCCTCATTGAAGCTGTTGCATTCTGTTATAGGTTTGTTGGAACGGTTAAACAAAACCCAGAATTTTTGTGATTGGAAATATTTGTTGTCCTTCATTTTTTATTTTAAGGGGAGGAGGAAGGACTTCAGTCCCAGGCTCTGGCTGTGTAGAGAGGAACAGGTTGTGGGGTTGTGTGCACACTTTATGGACCACACAGTTCAGCCAGGCATCCCCATTCTCATATGAGGATATAGGCACATGGAACAACCAAGATGTCCAGCAAGGCCTCACAAGTCCTGTATGTTGTCAGGAACACTATTTTAAATCAAAACATTTTGCCTTCTTAGCAAAGGAAAAAAGAGTTCTTTAAATCACAGTTCCAGTGAAAACCTTTCCCCAAGTTATCACATTTAGTTGTGTTTACTTGGTGCAACCTAGCCTTTCCTAACAAAATTTAGTTGCATGGAGCAAAASAAATCATTTTCCTAGAGCATGGATGCAAGGAAATCAATTAATTTTGAACAGTCTGTAGCAACGAATTCTCTGGACAAGCCCTGTGAGGTGCAAATCCTTACTCACAGGATTAAGTGTTTTGTTACAGTGAAGCGTCAGTGTTCTGGCCTGAGAGGAACTGTCTGTGCTTGGTTTGATAACTGAGGGGGTTCCTTTTGTTTTCCCCAGTGTGATTTGACATGTCAGACTTCCAGCTCCTCCAACTGATCTCCCTCCCAAGAGGTCTCTTGTGTTCAGGAGCCTATGGAGAACTGTCACTTTCAGGAGGGGCCTGTCTCTATCCATTGAAATAATTTAGACCCTCAGGATATTTCCAGCTTTTCTTCATGCCTTCCCAGGTGCTCTTCCGTTCTTTGCCTACAGTCTTGCAGGTCCTCCTGAGTATTTCCCAGTTTCCGATTCAGGTTTGCTGCTTGGCTCCAGGTTTGGGAATGGATTGGCTCAGAGAACTGAGAAAGGTGGCACAGCTTTATCTGGTACAAAAAGGGTTCTCAGTTTGTAGCTTGGTTATCTGGAAGGATTTAAAAGGATGATTAATTCAGACAAAAGTCTCAAACAGTTACAGCAACATTTGTGTTCAACAAGGAAACCCCCCCTTACAAATAAGGAACTTTGTGTGTCTCATATCCCATTTACTTCTCAAATGAACTTTCCTCTTCCCATAATCTTGTTAAGAGGGTGAAACAAGCCTAATTAATATATTCTACACTTCATTTGTTCTGGCAAAATGAACAGGATTTGTGCTGAAGTTCCCTGGAAGTTTTCAGAAAAGCTGCTTTGAGCTCCACTGGTGACAAGGCTCAGCAATGCTGATGGGTGATGGTAGCTCAGAACAGCTCTGCAGGTACTTGAGACTCTTCTTGGGAGAAGCAAAAGCTTTAAACTAAGTGTAATTCCCAGCCTCTCTTGTTCTGCTGATCTTTCCCTGGAAGTCTAAGACAATTCAAGATGGTGAAAAAAAATCTCTGAAAGTAACTATTATTTTTTCAATTATATCTTAATCTGTAAAATCATTGAAAATCAGGCAAATGTATCACAAAGTTCAGATATTCTAATCATGAATTTGAGCAAATAGCAGTCACAATTGCAATTGCCTGAAAATCAATGAATTAAGTGAGAAATTGGGGAGAGCTGTCCCTTAGCTAAGACATCAAATTAGCATAATCATGCCAATAATCATCTAATGAAAGTAACAGACCATGAAGACAGATCTGTAAAACACAAATCTCTAGAAAAGACACTTTTCCATGTAATGCTAAACCTTTGACAGGAACATTTTCAGCAACATGATTGATTGAATTAATTAAACGGTTTTAACATCAAACCCAAACTTGTTTACCCAAGAGTACTTGAAGCAAATTTAGACTCCTGGGTCTCTATGCATCGAATATGATATGGTTGATGTGACCTCTCTCAATTTACTTGCTTTTTGATCACACATTGTTTAGGTGATTTCACTTCCTCCTGTAGAGTACAGCATGGCCTTTGCCAGATCTTTTCCCTGCCAGATGCCTGGCAATTTTGAAAGCAGGGATTGCATAGCTTATAAGTTTAGGAAATGGTGACAGATGTCTTTTTCATAAGAGCTCGTCTGTGTGTGCTCAAACACATCCTTAGAACTTCAAACACGTCAGAGAGAACGGTAACGGGGGATAGTCCAACCTGTAGGAAAACAGGAAAGAAGACACAAATGGTTCCTTAAAACCAGAGGAAAGATTCATTCCTTGATTTGCAGTCTTTGGATGTTTGTGGGGCAGGCAGTCGTCAGACGTCACCTGTTCATGACTCACCTTGTGCTGACATTTGGAGTGCCCAGGCTGGTTGAGTCACTTCATCAGAAGTTTCATCTTCTCTTTCCAAGCTCAAAAAGCAGGAATCACTCTTTGCTGGAGCTGCAATGGCCTGGAAAAGAAGAGCACCATCTTCTGCCTTCAGYGGAGCCCTCAAGGCAGTGATTGTGCCTTGTCCTGCCCTGCAGCCCCTCTGCCCAAGGTGTGCCCAGTGAACCGGGAGGTGCAGATCCCTACAGCTCTCCCCTTTCCCTTTGTTATCCTGCTTGTCCTCCTCGTGGGCCAGCTGGGAAAACCTCCCTGAGCCTGGCAGCTCCTTTTTAAGATCCCCTCTTGCAGCCACAAGCCATGCAGGCTCCCAAAATAAACAAGGAGTGGGATAAACAGGAGGTGAACTTACGGAAGCTGCCTCAGCCCCCAGCTCTGGGCACCACTCGACACCAGCACAGTCATTTTCCCTCACCCACATTCTCAAATTTGAGAGTCTTGACATGCCCTGGGTTGTGGCTGATGGTCCAGTCAGTGGTTGCTGCTCCTTATCCATGCTTCTACATCACCATACATTTTTCATATACACTCTTGTTACTCCTAAAATAGACACAGACACATTTTGGGAGCTGTCACAACCCCTGTTTTACCAGGCAATGAATTAGAGAATTAATCACTTGCAGCTTTAGGCAGTACAGGGATATAGAGTCACTCCTATCAACTTGCTAACCAAGAAACAAAGTGCCAATTTAGGTTCCTAGCTTTTTAAAGTTCACACAAGGCAAAGGAGAGTAGAACATATGTGAACACATAGTCTGACTCCTCTGCAAATTGTGGGTTTGATGGTACATGAAGTAAATGCACCTCAGTTACTGCAAGTCTTTTTGCATAAGAAGAAAACAAATTCTAAAATGTTATTTAAAATATCAGTGTATTCCCAATAAAGTCTGACTGTAACAAACCAGTGTGTTAAATGAAATGCTTCAGAGAATGAAGATGAAGATGAATCAGTACAAGAAACCAAAAATTTTCTGTCGATTTTTTGATGCAGGACATACAGGACTCACCTTTTGAAACATTATGGGTTTTTAGATTGGCTGAAATTGCCTTTCCTGAATTGCTAGTCAATCCAGAAGGATGTTCCCTAATATTTATTAATTCAGTCCCCACATTTTTGGCCCCATTTAGAACATAAATTAGTTCTCACTACASCAAGTTATTTTACATTGCCAGCATTACTTTTGTTAAAAGCTGAATGCAAAACTCTTTTCAGTTCTTGAGCTTTTCTCACATTAAGTCGTTGACTTGCTTAATCTGGTACAAAATAATTCCTTCCATCTCTAGCAATGTCATGGCTCGGTGCTGCTGGGATCATCCCTCACAGGAAGAAAGGAGCATTTCCTTTTCAGACATCTCCGATCACTTTTCAGTCTTTAAAGATCCTCCCCTGAGGCTCCTGATGCTACAAAGTACCACGTCAAAACCCCACTGTGGATTGTTGTTAACTTTTCTTCTGAAATTATTAGGCTGGTTTTATGTGACTAAAATCCCCTAATCCTTCAGAACAGTAGCTTTTACATTATGTTGATGTTTCCAGCTAAGGGCTCAGTCAAAGGGCATTTCACCTGCTGATCTAGCAGCCTGGATAGAAATGGGATTAAGGTGTGAAAGAGGAACTGCAAAGAGGGAGATGCTCAAGGAAGGGGTTCAGCCATCCTGTTAAATTTCATGGCACTAATGAAGGCCATGAAATCCCAGCACGCTGCAGGGATTGGAATTGTCCTCTGCCATTCTGCAGCTTCATGGTGAAGGCAGGCTGGGCTTTGTGTTGAATTTACAATCTTGAATTGTCCCCKGTGGCTGGCAGGGGTGGCCGAGCCATAGAGGGCACACTCTGCTCCCTTTTCCCAAGGATCCAAGATGATTCTTTCCCTCCCCCCCGCCTTTGACTGGCTCCTCTTCAGAACCGATTTAGCAGCGGCTGCCCTGGGTGTGCCCCAGTGGGATTGGGCCATCCCAGCTCCGATCCSTTTCCTTCCTAAGGTGGAGACGGAGCGCTGAGCTCCATGAAAGGTAAAGGCCTGGGATGTGCTGCTGCCCTGGAGGGCACGGCTGCCAGCCCCGCGTGCCCTTTCCCTGGTGCCCCCGTCACCACCCCCGCTCGGCTTTTCATGGCCACTGAAAGCATCTCCATTACTCATCCGAAGTCTGGGAAAGAAGGCAGTAAACAAAATTTGATCAGGAGGTATGGGATGAACACCTACTTTCCCAAATGCATTGTTACAGTACACAGGAGGCGGTGGGAAAAAATAGATGGGACAGAAATGCTGGTGGAAATTATGTTTCCTTTTTCGGTCTGCTCCGAGGAGATGTAAACATCCTGGTGTGGTGCTTGATCACAGAGTTTAGCACAACCTTTTCAAACTCTGTCTTGTAACAACCTGTTTTTTCTTTTTTTATTTCAAAGATATAATGTTTTGACAGTCTGCCCATTACCCTGAGTATGAATGCAGGTACATTTGTAGCCCTGGCTGAAGACATTTTACCATTGAATGGCCACAAACTGTTCCTGCTAATAATGTGTTTTTACTCTTAACATTTTACAACAGTATGGACACAAATTGAATCCCAGGTGCTCACAGCCCRTCTGCAAAGCTGGGACTAGAGAAATCAAGTTTTGCTACAGAGAGTGTGAGGACAGCTGAGCCACAGCTCCATGGGACAYTTGTCTTCTGAGCTTCACAGAAAGGTGTTCAAGTCTACCTAAAGATGCTTGAGATGTGTGATTTAGTGCAAAAGATGAGCACGTTCCTTCTCTGGCCTGCCTTTTAAATGTAGAAGGAGCCACATGCCATATATTRTGCTTTGTCTCATTTCTCTCTTCCTCCATTTCCAGGAGTTGTTAAATAGCTGGATTGAACAGAGACAACAATTTCTAGCCTGGCACAGTTTCCTGGTTCTGCCCCTTTCAGCAGTAGCCGTCCTCTGTTTCTCCTTTGAGCCCCAGCASGCCAGGGCCACGTGTGTGGACATGGGGTGTAGCACAGTGGTGCTCTGCTCTGTGTCACTTTGCACTTTTATCCAGCTCTCAGAGGTGCTGAAAGTCCTGTAAGCACRTGAGGTATCCCACTGACCTCAATTGTGCTTGTTTCCTGTTTCAAGACCGCTTTTTATTGCCRAGTAGTGCAAAAAACCACATTAGAATAAATGAGATGCAGGTCATAGATTTATGAGTACAATACCACAGCTAACAAAATTAATATASCACAGCTAAATAAATGAATCTAAAAATACCCTTTCAGTTCGCCTGGTACAGGATTATGTGCAGATGAGGCCCCACAATACGCTCTTTATGACAAATGGGCACTTCTCTTTCTACCTGTAAATTTACGGCACTTTGGACCTTGTTTGTGTGATGATGATTTAAACTGAACTGGTGAAACAAGCTCAGCATTGATGTGATTAAATGAATGCTAATCTCACGCTGTTCCAGTTTAATGGCATTTGTTTTGTTTTGTCTGAAGTTAACAATGCTTTATCTAAGGTCACACATTCAAAGGACTGAAATAAAGCTTTGTTTGCTTGGTTGTTTTTGTTTGTTTGGGTTTTCTGGGCTTTTTTGGTTCTTCTTTATGAACATTTCACAGTCAGCTGCAGTGTTTTATGATGCCGTCACCCCTTCTGTGAAGGATTTCCCCACCACATGCCTTGGTCAGAATGCACTTGCTCTTCTCAGACACTCCAGAGAAATTCTGCCTCTTTGTGTGCATCTTGTGGGGAAGTGGAAGCACTGGAAGTTGCCCTGAAGCGTGTGAGAAATGCTCCCACATGCCATTCCCCAGACACTGCTGTGAAAGCGGGGACTTGGCCAGGACACCTCTAACACATAACAAAGGTCAGTGACATCTTGACACAGTGCAGCTGCTTCCTACTCAAATGCGAGTCCAAGATTTTGCTGTATCAGTTTTTAAACTGATTGAACTGGTATCTGCAGTTTCCTGGCTAGACAATGCCTCACTCGTAAATCCAAACAAATCTGGCAAACGTGGAGGGTGACAGTGTCTCACTGATAAACTCTGAACCCTTTCTCACATGTTGTGTGTTTGAATTACAGTAAAAGAAATGTTAGATATATAAAGGGGGAAAAAAAGAGCATAATCTCCCCTCTGCCCCAAACTGCAAACAAAGAAACCTTCTTCCCATGTATATTTAAGAAAGTAAAACCTGAAATGCTTTCTGGATGGTTTAAGTGAAATARTGTCCTCAGGAACACTCACTCCTCTGGTGAGGCGTTTCACTGATGCTAATATTCACTTTGTGCTTTGGAAAGTCTGTCTGAAAACTGATTGTGTTTTCCCTGTGTTCCGAAGCRACTTTTAGTACCCCTGTGAGAAATAACACTAAGAAGTACTTTTCCAGTGCTCCAGGGTCAAGGGGCATCAAAATGACTGGCTATTCATAGTGGGTGTTTTTTGTTTTCCATCCTTTTAATTCATGGTGTAATTCTTTATGTAGAGGCATCACTAAAGACTTGTAACATACTGAGTCTTAACCGAGGGGGACTTAKGTCCAACAAAATGCTACAGGCAGGGAAGGGACACAGATTTTTCTTTAACCCAGTTGCTGATCATGCATTTAAATTCCTTGTGTGACCATGGCTGTGTTTTATAAGTGGAGCTTCTCATGGAGGATGAGGTGAGAGGTAGAAGCCCAGCAATACTATTGCTTGATGTAGAGAGCTCAGTGCTTTGCGAGGAGGACGGGGGTTAAATCCCTCTCCTTTCCTCTCTGGAGCTGGAGTGGTAGCAGGATCTCCCCACAAAACCCCAGGAGAAGCTCTGAGAGGGGCTCAGGTCTGTCTTGCCCCAAGGACCATGGAAGTCCCAGTGATGACACAAATTAGAGAAGCCTAACTGTGGACACAGTCAATTATACTCGCTTCTGTGAGCACAAGTTAAGACATAATTAATAAATTGGAATTAACTTGTCAGGGAAAGCATATTTGAAGCTTTTTAACTCACAGAGACATTTAAAGTGTCTACTTCTTCTGCTTGGTTGTGTTACTAAAATTCCATGTTGCACCTTAAAGGAAAAACAYGGGGTTTGATCATTCTTGTTTTTCCTCAAGCAGATATTTGCCATTTATTTGTCTGTAGTCTGTTAGCTATTTCTAGAACAGGCTGTATGCTATAATTTTTATGCGAAAAGCAGGGTTGAAGGTCAGAGGAGGTAGGAGGCCAGAGGGACTCCTCCTGGGGCTGAGAACAGCCAAGGACAGATCTAAATAAGCCCTCGGAGGTCACGGTGCAGTCCAAGGGTGAAAAGGAACACGATCCTTGGCCTGCCTGTCAGTGAAACACATTTTTTGCCACTCTAACCTTGCRCTGAGGGGGTGGAAGTGGATGGGATAGGCATGGGGGTGGTGCCTGGGTTCCCAATCCAGGCGAGGAAAGGGAAGAGCACGCCAGGTTTTCTCCAGGATACACAAGTTCACAAATATTAGGGCCGGCGGAGTCACAAGGCTGGCTTTGTTGATCTAATACTATTCAGCTGTTCCCCGTTTCCATGTAACCCTACACCTTTCCTAGCAAAACTATTTATTATCCCATATTAATAATAGCAGTGTTTCTTCAAAGTCACCTACCACGACCTGTCCTCACATCCAAGTCTCAGACTCTCTCGCGGGATTCCGGGAAGGAATTGTCTTATCTTGCCCAAAGATTTCAAGTTTTACGAGGCAGCATAAAACTCTGGSTGTGCCATGTTTCTGCCCCAAAACCAGAGCTCCCACCTGGCTGTGAAAGCCTCGCAGCACAGAATGTTTTTTGTCATTGACCCAGTGATTCTCAGTTGAAGTTGCTTGTTCTCTTGGCAGCCAGGGAGTAGCATCTCCTAACAGCAA
Source organism: Parotia lawesii (assembly GCA_003713295.1). Classification (NCBI taxonomy): domain Eukaryota; kingdom Metazoa; phylum Chordata; class Aves; order Passeriformes; family Paradisaeidae; genus Parotia; species Parotia lawesii. Next base: position 1,878,002 of record RAHM01000138.1, read on the forward strand.
ATAAACCACACTGAGCTTGGACAGCCCGAACTAGTCAGAAAATTTAGGACCCTTTGTGATGGCTATGACAGGACATTGAATTATGTGTGTCTGGTATGTCATTAATTCCCAGTTCACCTTGGTTTTTTGGTTTTTTTAAATCAATTTATTTGGGGATTTACTGGAAGACATTAAAGAATTTCTTTTTTTTTTTGCTTGTGTGTATGTGCTGCTTTTCTTCAGAGTAAGGACTCCTTGGGCTAAAACACAGCAGTCAGACTATCCTTTATAAGTTGACTTCAAGTAAATTATTCCCTATTCCTTGAATTGGACAGCAATTTGATTTAAGTACATTTTTGGTTATGTAAAATATCTGTTATGATTAAAGTTATGGAYTAAGAGGTTTTCCTCTTTGGCTTGTTTAGCTAGGCATTCCTTATTTGAAACTAGGGTTTGACATCTCTAGCTAGGAGCATTTTCTAATTAAAGAAAATATTCTTTTGAGGTCAGGCATGTATTAGTAGCCTTCAAACTAAAATTTAAAAAAAACCCAGAACAAAACAAACAACAAATCCCAAACATGTTAGTCTAACTGTATATTAAGAGGATGTTTTTTATTTAGGAAAAATGCATTAGGGGCTTCAGGAAAGAAAATGTTTATTTCTGTTTTTCAAGTGGATATATTATTCAGATCTGATATGCACATTTATATACCATGATTTAGCATTCTGGTGAAGCTGTACTCTCAGGAAAATAGGGTAGAAGGATAATCCAGGTTCAGAATAAAACTATTAGCCAATTTATCTTGTGTAATGTGAAATCTGTTTGAGAAAATCCTTTTTGACTTCTTGAAGATCGATTTCTTTTTCATGAGCAGTTTTTTAAGTAGAAACGATCTCTCCTGATAGAAAGCAAGGTAGCTCCACATTATTACAACAGACAAAAAAACCCCCAACAAACGAAGCAAAAAAAGAAAAAACAAACCCCAAAACAGTTGGGTTTTTACATCATGATCCCACTGAAACAGTTGCTGAACTGGGGCGCTGTAAGACATCAAATCATCCTGAGTCTAATCTGAGCTCCACCAAAAATCACTTGTGTGACCTTGTGGGTTTTTTTTTTATCATTTCCAAAACTGGCCATCTGAAATGGCAGGCACCTAAATCTGTAACCTCAGTTCTGCCCCTTTGGGAAGGTTAGAAATAGGGGGGTGCATTTGTGGCTTGGAAGGATGTCTAATGCCCAGTATCAACAAATATATTTTCGTCTATTTTTAGGGTCATCGCACTTGAAACAAACCAAGCAGCTGAAACCACACAGTTCATTGGTTGCTTCAACTGCCCGGGTATAAACAACATTGTTCTGTGCAGTTTCACATGACCTAACACTATTTTTATCATCATTTCACTAATAGGTGTCAAAGGCACTTAATACTTCTCTCATTAAATCGCCTCTTGCTGCCGTCACCATGGGGCTGTGTGCTCTGAACCCACCCACAGTCCTTCACCTCTCAGTCCTTCGGGCCAGAAACAGGGAAGAGGTTCCACCTCATCCTGGAGGTCCTTTGTCCCCCGCCTCTAACCTTGGTGGCACTTTGTGCAAGGTCTGACAGGGTCTATCCAATATCTGCAACATCCCTGGAATTCAGAACTGGCACTTCAGCTGTGGAGTTTTACAGCTGAGAGCACACAGCTAGCACAATGCACTTCTTTTCTGCACTCCTTCAAAAGTGGAGTGTCACTTTTGCTGGGCTGGCTGCTCGTGCAGACTTCCCAGCCTGGTGGACTGAGTTCTGTGAGGGTGTTTTTGTACAAATCATGGAATCACAGAATGGTTTGGGTTGGAAGGGACCTTAAAAACCACCCACTTCCAACCCCCTGCCATGGGCAGGGACACCTACCCCTATCCCAGGTTGCTCAGAGCCCCATCCAACCTGGCCTGGAACACTTCCAGGGATGGGGCAGCCACAGCTTCTCTGGGMAACCTGTGCCAGGGCCTCACYACCCTCACAGGGAACAATTTCTTCCTCATATCCCATCTAAACCTCCTCTCTGTCAGTGTGAAGCTGTTCCCCCTTGTCCTGTCACTCCAGGCCCTTGTCAAGTCTCTCTCCATTTTTCCTGTGGGCTCCCTTTAGGTCCTGCAAGGCCACAATGAGGTCACCTCAAAKCCTGAACAATCCCAATTCTCACAGCGTTTTTATATAGCTATTTATGCACACAAATGCATCGTGCTGTTGTACAGGAAACTGGGCAAACTCCTTAAATCCCTCTTTTTCAATCTCCAGCTGGAGGTACACAGACTGCTGCTGATTATTGTTTCAAGGACCAAAGCTGMGTGTTTGCTCTCACCTCTGAAACATGGGCTGCTGCTTTGCAGTTCAATACTCTGCCCCCAGCCCATTTACATGCAATTACGTTGAGAAAACCCAGATGTGGATACCTGATACAAGCTCTACTTTTCATAGCTTCGTCGTGAAAATTGTTGGAAGTCTGCAATATTGCTGTGAGGTGGGGGGGAGATGGTGCTGAACCCAGTGTGTCCAGTCTCCAGAAGTCTCTGCAACTGGTGCTGGCACATTGGATTACCCAATATTAGCACATGACAACTTAGTGGTACACTTGCTTGTGGAGGACCCACCAATTAATATTTACACAGAAACTAGCCAAGGCAWTAAAAATACCCCTTGACAAGTCTGTCCTTGCTGTGAACAGAGAGCTGTTCTTCAGATGAGTGACCTCAGGAGGAATTTTCAGCAACTGCTACATCAAAAGGGGATTTTCTTTCTACTTATCATTCTCAGAGGCTCAAAGCCGTGGTGCATCAATAATAACTCATGTTTGTGTAATGTGATGCCACAAACCATAAAAACTTCAAGAAGTAACTTGCTCAAGTAACCAGGGAAACCAAAAGCAGTGGAAAAACCTGCTTTTCTATAGACGTCATGAGAAAAAACCACAAATGCTGATCAGTGCTCAGTACAAATCTATGTCTTTTAAGGGAAAGATGAATTTCAACTTCTCATTCTGGTCCCTGTAAAAACCAACAGCAAACTTAATAATGGGGAGCTTCTGTTGGTTCCACCCYTGAAAATTCGATTTTTATGGCTCCTGTGATGAGAGATTCCATGTGTGCCATTTCATGTTTGCTTCTTATTTATTCCTGTTAACACAATAAAGGATTGGCAGGCAGGATGTGTGGGAAGCCAGATGGAGTAAGGGAGCAAAGTGGGTGGCCACAACTTTAATAAGATGTGTCCTCTTTGCAGATTATTCCTGTCATGTTATCCCTGACCAGACAACCACTTGCTGGTAAGAGCAGCCAGAGTGACAAAAGAGCTGCTCCTGAAAAGCTCTTTTTTTCCTGCTAAGTACTTTCAAGTACTTTTTCCATGCTAAGAAAGGAAATATGGCACATGAGCTCTGGAAGTAGAGATTGGAGTTGGGCTTAAGTTTTCCAGCCCCTGGTACTTCAAAGGACTTAGTAAATCATGGGACTKGATAACTACACGAAGCATCAAAGGAAAGGCAGAAGATTTTGTATGGTGACATCCAGGGACTTCTSTGTTGTCAAGTAATAAATAAACAAATACAGGAAAAAAAAAAATTCATACCTAACTGAGAGAGGCCAAAAATGCTAATTAGTTGCTAGATTTTTGCAAGGCTCTTGCTGTTTTCTTGGCGTTTCAAAGTATTCTGTTTTCAAAAGCAGTAGAGTACTCGCTACCTTTAAATGTTATTTAATGTCATTAATCATCTTTCAAGATTCTGAAGATTTCACATTTAAAGTCTTCACACTTGGAAAATATGGAAATTGAGATCTCAACAGATTTTTTTTACCAAGACTGGCACGCTTCATAAAGGCCATGTTAAAAAATAAAATAAAATCAAACCAGTAATTTACATAAACAGGATTTAGGTTATTTAATGAAGTCACTGATTTAAATAGCCTTGATTTAAATAAACCCGATTCCAGTACTGTTGTTAAAAGAATGTTGTGCAGCAGCRTGTAGTGACAGCCCATACATTGCTACTGTGTTGAGATATTGTATGAATTATGCATTTTATGCATGTTAATATATATATTATCCATATACTAGTATATAGAGATCATTACTGAAGAGGTAACACAGCTGGAAATGTTAATTATACTACCTTGAGTGGTTTGCCTTGGTAAAATGAGCACTAAGTTCCAGGCTGATCAAGGTTACACACCTGAATATTATTCATTTGCTTCCAGCTATGAATGGTGATGTCATGAAACATTTTATCAGTGCCTGATAAAGGCTCTGTCACCTAAAGCCTCTTTGTTGTAACACTTTACAGTGGATGTTGTTACAAACATCTTCCCTATTTCTATTTGCTTTAAATGGAAAGCCAAGCAGCTCCTAGTCTGGGTTCCTCATGGTGCAGAATGATCCTTTGTTTTCAGGGCCATAGTAGATGCTGCATGGGGAATAYATGGGCCTCCTGCAGACAATTCCTCAACAAAAGTGGGAAAGAAATGCTTGTTTTTTGGGAGCAGACACACTGGTTTGCCCAGCTCACTTGATACCCTTCTGCATAGACTGAATACAAATTTGTTGTTGTAAGAAGAGATTTTCTGCCTTTGTTTGGGGCTGACTCCAAGTGCACCCTTTGTGCTTCTCCAGTGGTTTGGTTAAGAATAAGGAGATCTAATATCTCTTCTCCCTGACACAAACACTCAGTGCTTTCCACGCAGCCTTTCAAGTGCGATGGGGATTTCACTGATGGCTATCACTAAAAAACTGTGATTCACCATCTGGAAATGCCCACTGCATTCATTTTCTATACCTCATTGTATCTAGCAGCAAGAATTAGCTGGGGCCTTTTATGAAGCTTTTTCCAGTTGAAAAACAAGATATATTTAGATTTCTTTTGCTCAAAATGTAGTTTAAAATATAGACTGAATAGAACAGATTAAACTGAGAGGGCTTTTGCAATCTCAGAATCCAAGACAAGATTTTCTTAATAAAGGAAGACAATGGCAGCTGATACATATGTGTACAATAGAAAACTTTTCTAACAAGGTTCCCATTGTTAAGGGCTCCTCTTCAGACCACAGCCCTGCTTATCTTTCCAGCAACAGCCTATTACACTGACATTTCACAAGCTGAGCCAGGTAAATCTATATGGGGCTGGGTTCCATATTTCACTGGCCTTTAATCTAAACTCGCTCCTATTCAGAACCCTTTAGTCCATTCTGGCTTTTATCTTGCTGGTTGCCTTTGTTAATGGGTTATTTCCATTTTCTCTTTTAACTCAATGATTTTGACTAGGAATAAAGAAATGTTTCCAGCCCAGACCTCAGAACTGCAGGACCAGCTGTTCGCCTTGTTGCATCTGGCGTGAACTGGGCTGCACTTAAGAAAACGAGTCAGTTTATATCCACTTTATTTGAGAAAGGTTTAAAAGCTTTTCAAGTTGCAGTTTTATACTGGTTGCTTTTAACACCAGCCAAAGAAACTTGTGCTATAACTGGCTTTTTTTTCCAGGCCCATGACACTGGATATTAGGATTGGAGAGTTAGCACAGCAATCTCATTGGTGTTGTGCAATGGGACACTCATATCTCTCATATAAAATTGATTTCCTTGTTGTGTTTTGGTGGATCAGCTTCGGGAATGACCTTGGCCTGAAAATGTGGAGAGGTGTTAGAAAACAATCATATTTTCTCTGTCTAAAATCAGCCATAAGTAAAATGTAGTGTTTATCTCTTTCCATATATGTACATGTCTGTGAATACAGTAAAAAAATAAAAAAAAGAATAAAGCAGTTTCCTGGTGCTGTGGAATTTTCTAAGGGAGATTTTGTTCCTCATCTATTAAAAAAACTATGCAAATGTCCAGCCTTCTTAAAAAATGAACTGGAATTAAAGGGGTTTCGACCCAAGAGGTACCTGTAAAAGGGTATGCAGAGAAAGGGAGCACTTTAAAGTGTTCCCACATTTGTGGGCATGATACTTGGAGTTATTTTAAACTGRCACTTTAGAACAAAAGAGATTTAGTCCACCTGAAGTCAAATAGTAAATACTTTACTTAATTTGGAGTCCACAAAAAACAAAGTAACTTCATTTCAGATATGTTCAGAATTTACTGCAGAAAAATCCATATTATAAAAGGTGATTTGACTCAATTCTATCAAATACTTGCAAACCAAAAACCTGGGTGTTTTTCAAATGAGTCAGAGCTGGTTTGAAAAGAACTTCTTTTAGTATGGACTTTCGAGTAAGATTTTATTTTTAATGGGCATTTTTGAAAATATACTGTTCTTGCCTTCATACACATCAGGACTTCTTGCACACAGAAATATAAATTTACAAAAGTCCGGGTGTTAGGGGGAAGAGCAGGAGATGGGACTGTCTTAAATCTTTTTCAGAGAGTTATGGAACAGGAATCACAACCACAGCCCAGAGAGAAAGGCTTAAATCTTCCTCATGGATATCCCTTTATGCCCCTTCTCCTTCTATTTGATTTAAGTAAGGTTGGGGTACCTGAAGAGAGCCTGCAAGGAAGATGGAGAGGGATTTTTTTCAAGGGCCTGGAGTGACAGGACAAGGAGGAATGGCTTCAAGTTGATAGTAGGTAGGTTTAGATGGGATATTGGGAAGAAATTGTTCCCTGTGAGGGTGCTGAGGCCCTGGCACAGGTTGCCCAGAGAAGCTGTGGCTGCCCCATCCCTGGAAGTGTTCCAGGCCAGGTTGGATGGGGCTCTGAGCAACCTGGGATAGTGGAAGGTGTCCCTGCCCATGGCAGGGGGTTTGGAATGAAAGGGTTTTTAAGGTTACTTCCAACTCACACCACTCTGTGATTCTGTAATTCTATTACTTATGTACGTGGTGGATGCCAGTGGGTCCCAGTTATTGTTTGGGAGCCTGTGTGAGTGGTGTAGGAGCTATTTCTCATTACCTGATTAGGCTGTTGGGCARTTCTTAATACTACTTAATCCAAACCAGAGTGAAAAAAGTCCTTCGGGGTCAGTCTGGAGGAAACCTGATCCCTGAAACCTTGTTGTCCTGCCTATCCCTTTTAATGCTCGGCTGCTCAGCCCTGCTCTTTTCCTTGGAAGCCCTACAGTTCTTGCTCAGGCAAGGCTTGTGCAGGCCCTTGGAAAACCCCGGGATCTCCAGGCTTGGGCCACCCAGTGCTTTGGTGGTGAATTCAGCAGCGTGAGCCCACCAGGGCACGCTCAGGCACCGGGATGGTGCTCTGAGCCAACCCMGAAAAAAGTTGCTGCTCTGCTGCTGGCCGGTGGGAGAGGACAGCCGAGAAGGCATCTGAGCAGGCTGTGCTTGAAAGCTTTCTAAATCAGGGCTGAGCAGAGGTGTGGTGAGTACACGGTGTGGAATCTGCCATCCCACACGCGTTGCAGAGTAAGGTACTGAATGCACCCGCTGCCAGGGCATCGTGGTTTGATTTAAGCAGCAGGGATGGGGCTGGAGCGTCTGAGCTGCCCCGTGGCACAGCTCAGGGGAGCCCAGCTGTGGCAGCAAGAGGGAGGAAGTTACTCACACCCTCCAAATCAGAAGCCTGGGTTCAGAAACCCTGGACCACTCCCRTGCTTTTCAGGGGGTTGAGTGACCCTTGCATGTGGCCACTGAAAAGCTTTAGCAGAGAGATTTTCCGGCTTTCTGCAGCATTTTTGTGAGAGTTCTGTCTTTCCCATGCAAGTAAGACAAAACAATGTTACAGTTTTGTAAACTTCTTGMAGCTGCAGATTGTTTTGGAAGAATTGTTATGGTTCTAACGAGAAAAACGTTCAGAGATGGGTGTCTTAGAACTTGACCAATCCCCTTGGGGGGTGGATGGCAAAAACCAATTACCTTATGCCACTTAATACACTTTGCGAACTAACATATAAAAGCCTTCTGAGAGATCATTAAAGCACTTCCATTTATCCCTGAGCYTGGACTTCGTGTTGTTTCTCTGCTCGTCCGTGGGGAAAACAGCAACACTTGCACCCCAGGGCATGGCAGCCCTCAGAAATGCCGTGTGTGGTTGGTGTGGGGCAGATTATGGGCACCAGGAGAGGGTGTTGTAAATTAACTGTGGGGATTCCCACTGAGACCTGGTGGCTGACTATCACCAAGAGAACCTGCTCCTTGTCACGGCCACTTAGAAGAAAAACAACTAAGAAGACTCGAGGAAGGCTAAAATGTTTTCAGAAAATTCTTTAAAAAGCAGGACCTTTTTCTTTAGTTAAGGGTGATGAAAATTCAAACACAACAGAGCTGCTGAGTCTCAGACTGGAGCAAAGTCGAGAAATCTGATCAAGTCCCTGCTAAAGCCCTGTGGGGGCATATCCAGCTCTTGGCAAACCCCTCAGCTGCCTGAAGAGAGACATGTAAACACACATTTGCAGACAGTTGTGAGAGAACCACCTCCATTCACTCAGGGCTTGGGTCACATTCAAGCTGAGACCCTCTTTGCCCAGTGCTGCTGTGCTGGCAGTGAAACTCGAGTGTCATTTGCGCCTATTTTTAAGTTCTTTCATGTTACCAAATTGAGAGTTTGTGTAAAGGAGGGTCAAGCCTGGATCAGTTTACATAGATAGAATTCCAGAGATTTTGTCTGCCTGTCTTTTGTGGCAAGGACAGTGTTATCCCAACCACTTCCATGAGCTTCACCACTGTGGCCTTTGCTATGCAAATAGGCCCTTTGCAGCATTACTTTTCCAGGTGTTAAAGCACAAATAAAAGATACCAAAAAAAGCCTATTCACACATAAACAAGCTCTTCCCTAGTGCATATTGGAAATTCAAGGCTTTATTTTGATTTTCTGCCCTGTTACTAAGTCAAATATTTGCATTCTGATAGATAATTAACTGTACTAATCAACAGGAAAATCCAAGTTTTCCGTTCTTGTTTTGGATCAAAAATTTCCTTGGTGTGATTTGACAGTGGAAAGCAATTGCCTTGGTGGAAAACACAGCTGGCTGAATGTTAGGAAAGACTTGATTAACCTGGAGTGACATGGGTTTTGAGGCAATGAATTATTTGTTTTTCTTTCGAAGTGGTTCATTGGGAGAAATGAAGAACCGTAAAATCACAGAGTGGTGTGGGTCGGAAGGGACCTTAAAGCTCATCCACTTCCAACCCCCCTGCCATGGGCAGGGACACCTTCCACTATCCCAGGTTGCTCAGAGCCCCATCCAACCTGGCCTGGAACACTTCCAGGGATGGGGCAGCCACAGCTTCTCTGGGCAACCTGTGCCAGGGCCTCACCACCCTCACAAGGAAGAATTTTTTTCTGTAATTTCTTCTACTTCTTTGACTTTCCCTGGTGAACCACTTTTTAAGTGGTGGGATAAGTTTTAAAGCCTCTTCATGCTTAGAAAGGAATTAAACTGAATTCCTTACTTTGTAGAAGAAAGCCCTATGCGACATCAGAGGTGACACTGGCAAAGCTGGTGGATACATGGCTGGGTTATACAAATCCTTACTTTCAAGGGCACCAACTTTGCATCCACACCATCAATTTTCTTGTGCATGAAGCCCATCCACCTGTCAGATGATTTTCTAGCTCTCATGGCAATTTTGTGTGCAGTTCCATTTGCAGCCAACAAGTCACACGTGTATGTGTCATCTTTCTATCGTGGACCAGGAGAAAGGTCTTCAGGACTTCACCTTCTCAGGCTTCCAAACCACTTCAGACTATTAACACTGAGGACTCCTAGAAGAGAAACAAACAAACAAACAAAAACAAACAAACAACCCCCCCAAAAAAGCCCACCAAAAAAAAAAAAACCCACAAAAACCCCAAAACCACCCCCGAACAACAACAACAACAAAAAGCGACAAAGCAAATTCTCTCTTTGTGATAAATGTTGGATTATTTTTRTACCCATTCTTGGCAAATATGACAACGTGCAGCCCTGGGAGACCAYGCTACTGAGTAGATTTTTGAAAGCAGCAGCTCTCTGAGCAGTGTCTCTGCCAAGGTAATAACAACAAACAATGAGCTGCTTGTTGTCAGAACCCTGAGGAGGCAGAAGGAAAAGTGTCTTGGAAGCAGACAAACTTCACTGTAAGTTGTTCTTTGAGTAGATGGAGAGGGTGCTGAAAGATTGTCAGTAGATATAGAGATAGATTGGAGAAAACATCAAATTTTGGAAACCCAGTGGAGATTTGGGTCATTGCAAGGTTAGGCAAAGTATGTGTTGGGAATGCAACGAAATGTGTGTTTTTCGTGTGTGTGAGAGTAAGAGAATTTTGGGGCGCTGGCTTCCAGGTCTGGCTGCAGGTGAATGCAGAGTGACACCCCAGTGTGCCTGGAGGGCAAGGGCTCAAGTTGTGGAAACTGAATCTTGAACAAGATTCTATCATGTTGCTCAGTATACAAGGGGTGGTAAAATAACTTTTGGAACCAAGCTGCCCCTGTAAACAGCCACCACTGCTGTCAAATGAGCCACTCCATTCCCTGGAGACAACCTTGTTTCAAGGGTTGTGTGTGCCATGGGGAGAAACAGGGTTAGTGGCTTTCCTTTTGGAAAAGGATTTTGGGGTTTGTCTGGAAGGAACACTTGGCTGAAGCCCGAGTCAAACCACAAAACAGAGGAAAAGATTTCAAATGGTCCATTTGTTCCCTTCTGGGGAGGTGTTGATTTGCTGATATCTTTGGTCAATGTGCTGGCTGTTCTGGGAACTATTCTGAGGTCAGACATCAAGCAGTGGTTCTGTCATTTAATGGCTTCAGGATGGGAACAGCAGGGAGTGAAAGAAAAAAATTGGACAACTGCAGTGGCTGGCTCCTTATTTCAATCCGTCCTGAAGCACCAAATCAGTGCAGGATCATCACTGGATCTTAGTCTCCTTCTGGTGTCACTCCCTTGGTTTCAGTGAACTCCTTTGCTTTAAGTAGATGTGGGTGAGTACAGGATCAGGTCTCAGCTATCAGATATCTGCAATTTATTTTTCCAATTTCAAAATCTCCTAAGTTTTAGTGTAGATAACTCCTGGAATAGGCACAAAAGCCTGAACCTGGAAGCTGGTATGATTTAAAGGCTTTCATTATCTTATCAAGAACTGGGTCTGTCCCAATACTTGATATTGGCACTGTGTATCCCAAGTTGCCACAAGGAGTGCCTTTGTACCAAAGCAGTTTTGCCAAAATGAGTAGAATTTACTGGGAATGTGTACACAGCATAGAATGGGAATATATACTGAACATGTGACAGTGCATAAAGGGTATGGACCTCAAATATGAAAAACAGTCCAGAAGGCAGAGGGCACAGTTTGATAAATTCTTGGAGTCTGGCATTTAAAAGGTCCTAATTTACAGCTTTTTGCAGTTGGTAACTTAAAAGTAGAGACTACAGGGAAAATCCCTGTCTCGCTATAGCTGATAGAAATTCCAGAGAGGGCAAAATGTTACCTCTTTGTGCATAAAGCTGGTCTTGCCCATGAAGGTGAATTGAACTGATAAATTGCTTTATCTTTCCACTCTATGCCCGTGCAGTATTTACTCACATTTGTTACCTGAGTTCTGGCTGGTTTCTGAGAKAGTTGCTGGCTTTTAATGGAGGATTTTTCCTACAAAACACAGAAACAACTTCTAATACATGGTTCAGAACATGAATTCACCAGTTTCCTCAGGAATCTGTGCATTAGGAATTGGGAGAGGTAGRTGTAAATTTGGTGAGCACTGAGTCGATGTGTGATGAGAGTGAGGATATAGCAGGAGAAACGGAGCAGGCACAATAAGGAAAAGACTGCAGGCAAATAATGAAGTTGGAAGTACCTGGGAAAGAAGAAAGAGACCTAAAGGCAACAAGTGGACTGAGTTTAGCTGCAGGAATTGAAGCCAACAAAATACTCCCTGCTGGAAATGGAAGGGAACCCAGGAGCCGTGCTAGCACACAGCTCTGAGGTTTGCTGGCAAAACTCGATGGTCCACACTAGAAATGCTAAACTATTGCAGCTGTCCTCCACTCCCTGAGCTCCAGGAACTGAGATTAGGCTGAGGTGACTCACACAAGTGTGAGGAAAATGCCCTTTGATGAAGTGTCCCTTTTATTGCCTTGGTAATTTTAGCACAGACGTCGTGTGTGATACATGGCAGGACACACACACATGGGCTCGGCTGCCTTCTGCCAAATATGAGACTTGGGATGGATTCCCAGTGGCTGCTGTCAGTGCAGTGGGTGGGTCTGAGGAGCTTTACAACAGCACCATCTCTCAGGGCACAGCCTGGAATCTGATCCAGCACTAGGTGCTACTGTGGATTGCTTTGCATTCCATGTTTGGATTTGTGGGAGCTCTGGCTCCTTGTGGCTGCAAGGGTACCATAAACAGAGCATGCTAATGTTCCTGAGAATTCTGAGTAACTGGAGCCTTCCAACTCAATTGTCACATGAGGCATAGATTTTATTTTTACATCTTCTTCTTGTCCCTATCAGTAAAGGATGTTTTTTGGTCATAAATCCGTTCCTGTTTGTGAAGCCTTCAGACAGGGTGCTGAAGTACAAGGAGTACAAGATGCTCACACAAGCACATCTTTCCCTTCCCTCACTGTGGCACTGAAGGACTCAGGCAGGTGATTTATGCTTGCTGCTTGTGGGAAATCCCAGGGGGAAATGAAGCCTCCTGTCTTCAGAGCAGGATTTGAATAAGTGTGTCCTGAGGCCACACACAGCATGAGAAGTGAGTAAGGAGGATGGCAGTGAATGAATACGGAGCAGCCAGAGCACTTGGAACACACAGAGAGAGAAGTGCTTTAAGAGGAAAAGATAAAAAAGGACTAGGATCACTCAGTTCCAGAATTTATCACATTTCAATCTCACAGAAGAGATGAACTACAGTTCTCCAGGATGTACTTCATTTCTGACATTTTCTTTTAAACGCTCGACCTGACAACTTTTACAGTGTTTGATACATTTCTGAGGGTGGGGATTCATGCACATACCCACTCAGAAGCCAGGTGTGTGCAATATAGTTACTTAACATATACATTAGATACATATTTGAATTCAAAAGCACTTCTAGAAAGAAGTTTAGTTCACTCTTATATCTGATATTCCTCACTTAGTGAAGTGATGGATTTTATTTGTGATGTCTGAGCTTTATAAAACCTCTGGAGAGGAATGGGTTATGTAAAGATTGTTTCTTTAGTTAGACCAACTGGCAGTCTACGTTAATAACCAATCTGCACGAAGATTTTTTCCAGTGTCCTAAAAAAATTACCCCCAGATTTTGCTTCTCTCTTGTAGCCAAACTGCATCTGGTGCCCAGCTGATTTGTGTGTCAGGATACCTCTAGCAGGCTGGTGGGTATGTACAGAGATTCGCAAACACATGATGCATTCAGGCTGGAGCTCTCCATCATCCTGCATTCTCCATATGGGGGAAGCAGGATAAGAAATCATTGTTTCCTTTCAACAAGTCCAGAAGAAAAGCAGAAACCTGCTCAAGGTGTTGCCTGAGAAATGTCTGATCACAGAAGCACAGACTATTTGAGGCTGGAGGGGACCACAGTGGCTCATCTGGTGCCACCTCCCTGCTCCAGCAGGGCCATCCCAGAGCACACGGCACAGGATTGTGTCCAGAGTGGTCTGGAGTACCTCCACTGAGGAGACTCCACACCCTCTGTGGTCTCTGTTCAGGGCTCGGTCACTGCCCAGGGAAGAAGTTCTGCCTCATGTCCAGGTGGAACTTCCTGGGATCAGTCCCTGCCCGTTCCTCYGGTGCCATKGCTGGGCCCCCCGGAGCAGAGCCTGGGCCCTGCTCGGAGCCCTCCCTGCACACAGGGACACACAGGGCTGAGGGCCCCTCTCAGCTGGGGCTCCTCTCGAGGCTGAACAGCCCCAGCTCCCTCAGCCTTTCCCTGTCAGGGATGCTCCAGGCCCTAAATCATCTCCTCAGCCTCTGCTGGCCCCGCTGCAGGAGCTCCCTGTCCCTCCTGTCCTGAGGAGCCCAGAGCTGGACACAGCACTGCAGGTGAGGCCTTACAAGGGCTAATTGTTCAAGTCATACCTATAAGAGTCCTCAAACCTCGCCCTTCCTGAAGCCAAAAACTGCATTTAGTGAAAGCAAGGTGCTTTCTGCACAAGGAGAAATAAGAAGGCCCAAATAGCAGTTCTGCTTCTCCCCCTCTCTTGACGGGCAGAAATGTGTGTGACATTGGCCTCTTTTCAGTCAAAAGGAACTTTTCCTGGTTGCCATGAGCTTTTGAAGGTGATGAGTCTCAAAGTGACACTGTAGGGTTCCATTGGCACCATCACAGCCGTACCAACTATTCCCATGAACGATTGGCTTAAGTGCTCCCTAGCTCTGTCTTCTTCCTGTAACCATGAGGAAATAATAACAGTGTGATTCTTGGGGTGTCCTGTGCAGGGCCAGGAGTTGGACTTTGATGGGTCCCTTCCAACTCAAGGTGTTCTATGATTCCATGTTTCCTCTACTGTGGGTAATGCTGTGCTCCCCAAGATTAAGGTAAATAAGTTTAGGGATCTGGGAGGCACAACAATGGATTGAATAGCTATTTTTTTTCCATTTTTTTCGGTCACCAAGCCTACTGAGCAGTGCACTAGCTTTGCACTTAGCCTTCATTTTGCTGGCAATGTATGGAAGCCCTTCCTGTTGCTCTTCTTCTTTCAGTTCCAGCTGAGCTTTGGGTTTTCTTAATCCAGCCCTGCATGCTCAGGCAGTGCCTGTGTATTCCTCCCAGCCCATCCCTGCTGGTATCMCTTTCAGACTCGCTTTTTGTGTTTGGGCTCAGGTGGATGCTCGTTGCTGGCCTCCTGCCATGTGTTTGTTTGAACTCCCACACAGCAGAATGTGCTGCTGTTGTGCTTTGGGGAGGTGCTGCTTGAAAACATCCTTGAAGCTCATTTGGGCACTTTTTTTCCTCCTGCAAGAATCATAAAATTCCCTGAGCTGGAAGGGGCCCACAAGGATCACTGAGTCCAACTCCCGGCCCAGTGCAGGACACCCCAAAAATCCCACCCTGTACCTGCGAGTGCTGTCCAAAAGCTTCTCAAACAAGCCAAAAGCATCTCTCCTGAAGTCCAGGGCTATGCTTTGTGTTGTTTCATTCTCTCTGTGCTGCTTAATTCTCTCTGGATTTTGAACCCCACCATTCAATGATAACTGCAGCCAAGGTTTCCTTTGACTTTCACATCCCTTCCACCTTTTTCCTGAGCAGTAGGTCCTGCAGAGCACATTCCCCACTCATCTCATGGATCAGCTGCACCATGGAATTTTCCTCAGCACACTCCAGAAATCATCTGGACTTGCATCCAGACCATTTGCACTTCCAAGAGACRCTGGTACAGTTGATATTCCCAGCAAGTCTCAGAGCCTGAGACTTCAAGACTTGTTCTACCTGCCTGAAGAGGGTTTCATCTGCTTCTTCTTCCCAAGCAGGTGGTCTGTAGCAGATTCCTGCCCAAATATTAGCCTTTATTCTGATCATTCYTCACAACTTCTTGATTGGTTTATCAACAGTTCCAAGGTTATCTGGACACCTGAGCTGTCTTAGGCATTTCTGCTCAGGTCTCCCCCAGCTTCCATTTCTGGTGATAGAGCAGTTGGAGTCACCTCAAGTTTATCCGCATGTCCTGGTGCAAAATATCCTGCAGCAAGAAGTGTTTCAGCCCAGCTGTTGAAAGCAAAATTGAAACTGGAATTAAAAAAAAAAAAGAATTAAAAAAAGTGTATTTTTAAGCATTTATACTCTTGTGGGGTACTGGTGTATTTGAGAAAGCTATTGAGAGAAAATGGAGGCTGGAGGGAAGAAGAAAAAGACAACAAAAGAAAACAAACAAAAAAAAGGAGAAATAATACAAAAGGAAGAATTTTGTAGCTGGAAGTAAATAAAGTGTTATGAACACTTTCTTCCTTGTTTTCATCTGCTGGCAAGGTTATAACTTTTTGTTATCCCAGGAAAAGTCCGTATTCTGTGACAACAAGTATTTTGTTTTTAGCATAACTAGTGTCACAGCTGTGTGAGATCTTTTCACCGTGGAAGAAATGAGGCTGGCAGTYGGTGACAGCCACCAGGCATATCCCTGAGAGCTGGACAAGGCACTTTGAACTGGACTTGTTGTCCAGGACATTGGTGGAAGGAGAAGTAAATGAGGATAATAAATGTGTTTGGGAGAGGGAAGGGGAAAAGGTAAGTTGGGATATTAATCTATTGAAATTTTAAGGTAGGGGTGCGCATGCGTGTGACATTGTGTAGGAAATTATTTATGCAGATTAACTTGGGAATTCACAGTCAAGATCACTTTAAAATTAGTACATCAGCTCATGGATAAGACTGGAATAACATACAACACAGGGAATGTGCCATGTGGGTAGTCTTTCGTACATCCTTTCCCCAGTAGAGAGCAGCAACTCACCAAGGGATTCTTTAGCATGTCCTTCCTTACAGAAACTGTAAAAATGAGTCTTGGTTTGTTTCATATTTGAGTTCATTCATCCCGGGTTCAGTTCAACTCAGAGCTTTGTAAGCATTGGTTATGGTATTAAAAGAAGTTTTAAAAGAAAAGATAGAGAAGTCTGGCATCTCCTAGCACATCCATCTTGCTGGAGAGCGGGATGAGCAGATGCACCACATCATACTCTTGGTTTGGTAGTTTTTGCTTCCTTTCTACAAGCAGAATTTGCGGCATCCACGTGTTAGACTTAAACTCCCTTTGGCTACTGATTAGACTCAAACTCTCTTTGGCTACTGATATCACAAAATCATCTTACTCCATCTCAGACCCGCTGGGATGATGCTTTTAGATGAGCCTGGGTGATCTTTGCAACATTCTCATATTTCACGGGTGGTGTCTTCTTATAAACACCAAGTCAGGAAGAAGATACAAAGTCATGTAACTGTCAAGACCAGAATTAATCAAAGCCTGAGTTCTTTTTCTCTTGAAGAAATTTAGCAAATCTTTACCCCCAAAGAAAGGGCTTACTATTTTAAAAGGGCCACTGAAAATATACATGTATTTTTTCTGTGTTTCCTCCYTCATGGAGTACAAAGACACTATCTGGAGGAGACTAGGTGTGATGATAKGGTATTCTTTTCTATTTTTCCCCTTTCTATTTCAGTCTAAAACCTCAAGAATGCCATATCAAATTTTATCTTCCTTTCTGGGGACCTTTAGAGGTACTAATTATGCGATCTCATGCTTTTTCTAAAGGGGATGAATTCTGCTAAAAGCTGAGTAAGGTTTCCTTCTCTCACATTCATTTCCAGTATAAATTAAAYGATGAATAACAAACACAAAGCTCAATGCCCAAAGTCTCTTTTTCCATGCAGTGCCCATCTTCCCATCTGGATAACATGTTCTTTAGTCATGATAATCTAAGGAGCAGAAAATGTCTCCTTGTCCTTTTGATGGATCCTCATGCCTCAGCATCCAGGACCGACTCAGGGAGTGCAACCACTGCTGGTCAGTTCCTCTCAGTTTTATGCGGGCAGGAAGGTGACAGGGAAGGGATGTGACATGAGCAGGGTGTGGGAGTATCCACATACACCTGTTAACACATCAAAGCTGCCATAATGAAGGAAGGGAACTGATTTTAGCAAAGGCAGGAGTTCCATAGAATCATTAAGGCTGGAAAAGACCTCCAAGGTTATCGAGTCCAACCTTTGACCAAACATCACCCTGTCAACTACACCAGAGCACTGAGTGCCACGTCCGGTCGTTTCTTAAACAACCTCCAGAGGTGGTGACTCAACCACCTCCCAGGGCAGCCCCTTCCAATGCTTCACAACTCCTTCAGTGAAGAAATTCTTCCTGAACCTCCTCTGGTGCAGCTTGAGGCCGTTTCCTCCTGTCCTGTCCCCTTGTTCTCTGGGAGCAGAGCCTGACCCCCCCTAGCTGTCATCTCCTGTCAGGGAGTCATGGAGAGCCAGAAGGTCCCCCCTGAGCCTCCTYTTCTCCAGGCTGAGCCCCCTCAGCTCCCTCASCCCCTCCTGACCGGCTCTCCAGRCACTAAAGAAGAAGTAGAGAYGGGAGAAGTAGAATGCAGCAGTTAAAAAAGGATCTGTTTTGTGTTTAAGGCCTTGTTTTGCCTCTGAATCAGACAGGAGGATGGTGTTGAAAAGTTTGCAGAGTAACAGATGTTGGGGTGCACTATGTGCTGGTCGAGAGATAGGCCCTGAGGGCCGGAGAGAGAGCCTCTTTCTTGGACCTAGAGGTGACCCTGGGAGTGCATCCAGGTCACCGGGGAWGGGCTGAGAGAGGATTGTGGGTTTSTGGACAGTGCTGGACCTATGAGAWGTGATAATTGTAGTTTGTGACCTTATAGGGTATTGTTTACCTGTTACCATAATAGGCAATGTCTGTGCACTACCCCAGGTGATTGGGGGACACTGAGGTGAACATCTTTCCTGTTTAKATGATGKGATATCCTGTTGGGYGCTGGTATTTAGGGAATATTCACTGCGCAATAAAGGCTTTGCACTTTCCATCTTGTGTGCGGAGTCCATGCCCTTGTGTGATTACTGCAACAGAGAATCTGCCTTTCCCCATAGCAGCATCAGATAGATGGAAGATGACCATGAGCTGTCAGACAAGGACTGGRAAGAAGCTTTTTTCCAGAGGCCGGGAGATATAAATCAAGGATGAGAGAAGTGGCAGTGGCGGTGCTGCCCTGCTCCTGTGAAGGAGGGGGTGTGGATGGAGATGGCCCTTCCAGCTCCTGGGTGGGGTGGCACCTGCAGTGACACTTGCAGGGGAAAGGAGAGAACCATCCCAATCCCTGCTGGGAGCTGAGCTGAGCACACGAATTGCTGGGGGCTGCCGAGCTGTGTGTGTGGGACAGGGAATGGCAGCTCATCCCCAGCTGCCCCGTGCAGGCTGGCAGTGACGTTAAGCAGGGCAGCTTTGAAGTGGGAGCTGTAACAAAAAGGAGGCCCTGTAATGAGTTTGTACCATCTGTTTACAGAAATGTGCTCTCTCTCCACCACTTCTTAGGCTGTGCCCTGAATGTCTTCAACCCTGACTACATCTCTCCTTAAGATTTCTGCTCTGTTGAGCCATTGCTGCCCTTTTCGTAGT
Organism: Parotia lawesii; assembly: GCA_003713295.1. Lineage (NCBI taxonomy): Eukaryota > Metazoa > Chordata > Aves > Passeriformes > Paradisaeidae > Parotia > Parotia lawesii. The sequence goes on from RAHM01000138.1 coordinate 1,896,998, forward strand.
GTTAGAGCCTTAAAGTCTCTGCATGCTGGAACATTTCCCTCTAATCTGGGTCTCTAACCAACTGCTGTCATCACAGATGTATCACAAGCAGCTCTTGCCCCAGGACACTGCATGTTTCTGAAGAATATTCCAGTGAAATGCAGGAATCTTCTCTTGTTGTCTCACAATACCTCCTCTTTACCCATCTTTCTTTTAAAGTGGTCAAGCTGTACATTGTTGTCTCAGTGTGTTATTAAATCTCTATTTCACTATATTTTCCCCAGAAAGATAAAATATTCTTTATCTTATTTCCTTAAGTAAAAATGGTTATTCAAATGGAGAAAAAACCCAATATTTTGGTGTCTTGGGCACAAATCTAATTTTATAATAGTGTAAAACCCTGTAAGAACTCCAAACCAGTKTTTACAATTCAGTCTGAGTGTTGCTTTTATAAACCCAGATCTTGGTCTGCTCTTACTGCTGCCTGAGGTGGCCACCTAAAACACAGAGACTAGACAAGAATAAGGGAATAAAGGTAGGTATTTATTTTAAGGGCCTTCAAAGTCACACCCTGGGCAGTCAAAAGGCTACACCCAAGATGGACCCCGGGTCATGAATTCTTCACACTTTTATAAGTTTGGTCCATTTGCGTATCAGGGTTAGTTCTCCAATTATAACTTTAGTTAATGGTCCCCAAGTTTACTCCCCCCTTCTTAAGATGTTAGTTTACACATTTTGGGCCTGGGACAATCGAGGTGTCCTTGGAGAGCAAACTTAGAGAGGCTTGTTATGTCTAACCAGCATGAGAGAACAGCAGCTAACAGGCCACAAGAAACTTCAGAGTTACACACTAGGCAGTACAGGATTTGAAAAATATAAAAGTTAAAACCTAAGGCATCATTACCACCTTGATTTCAGTGAGAGGTAAGGGTATGAAATTTGTCAGATGCTGATACACTCTCACAGCTGCCAGAGCCTGTCCTCTTCAGCAACACTCTGAGATTCTATTAGTCATACTGAGGGATAGTAAAAGTTTATCTTTGTTCTGAAAAGTGGTCACTGAGGCTTCGATCCTTTCCATCAGCTCAGCACTGCTGTATCATGTGTGCAGCCAGAGAGATGTCCTTTCTCTGGGAACAAAAGTAAGACTTTATTCCTTTCAGCACTGCCAAAAGAGAGTGGATTCTCCTTCCCACACATACAAATGTGAGTACCAGCTCCCCTCTGCAGCACATTGAGCAACTGCTCCATGAAACTGCTCTTCTGCAAAGCCTCTGTGGGTACCAACGTTGCAATGATGTCTCTGAATGCTAATGTTAAAGGCAGCCATTTACACAGGAGACTGTCCTTACAAAAAATCATCTTCTTGATTCTAAGTCAATGAGCTGGAATTATTTTAAACTGGTTTTTTTGGGGCAGGATTCTCKTAAATACACTTGTGGGTAGAAATACTTGAAAAAGCAAACCTTAAAAGCTCTATTTAGAATGCAGATTTGGGGTGTTACTCAGCTGTCTAAATATCAGCATGCAACGTATTCTGAGCTGTTCTGTGATATCCTTTTTTTGTCTGGATCTGCTGCTCCAGAAGGTTTTCCATGAGCCCTGTGTCATTTCTGTCCGGCTCAGGTGAGGCTTTGGTATCCTCAAGTGTCTCAAGTTGCACCAGATTGTTGTGCAGCTTTTGAAGATGCAAAAGGGTCAGGATTGTTCACACAGTTCTCAGAGATATTTGCATTTATTCATCTTTAAAACATCTGCATTAAATAAATCTGAAGAGTTTGAGTTTGACATGTCGGGTTTTGGGAGGGAATTGTTTGTAAATCATCTAATGGCCAGAAGCTAATTGCAGCCCTTGTCTAGACTGTTTGGGGTGAAGCAGACYTTACTGGAGGGTTATTTTCCTGATGAAAAAAACCTCTGCCTTTGAACAACTGTATGATTCTGTAAGGGAAAATGACTATTTTACTTGAATATTATTTTCTCTTTGGAAAATCCAAACAGTGTCTCCCCAGCAGGCTACCTTGAAAATACTGGTCCATTTCTCTCACTTCCATTAAAGAAAAGAAGGACTTAATTCTGCCTGTAAAGGAGCAGAGCACAAGTTTGAAGGTAGAAAAAAGGTGATGATCAAGAAGGCAAAGTTTCTGGGTTCATAGACAATGGAATCTGAAAGGGTGCCTTTTGCTTTTTCTTTTTAAATTTAAGTTATTGCAGCTTTTTTCCTGCATYGAGAAAGCAGAAATGCTTGAAAGCTTTCGAGCTGGGCAGCAAGCAAGGCACCAAACTCCCCAAATGGAATATTTTAGAATTCCTGTCTCATGAACAATGCCTGGGTTCTTCTGTCTTGTTTTGTTTATTGTGAATCAATATGAACTTGTTTTCCAGTCTCTTCACATTTTCCAAGGGATGTTGATTCTGTTTCTCTGGGCCAGATCTATTCTTAAGATTTTGGGCAAGAGTTCCCAATGGCAAGTACATATGAAAAATAAATTAACGGCTACAAAGTCAAWGTGATCTCTGTGAGTTCTGCACTCAGCTGGAGTTAGGGATGAGCTCTCTGAGACGTGGATATGGATCTCAAGGATCTTGATGTGTCCTATGGCCCATGTTTCCCCACCTTTGGAAAGCAGCCGTGCTTACCCACACATTCTTCGTGCATTGTCAGCACTGCACAGCCATAAGACACAATGGAGCCCTGCACCTGGGGACTTATTTTTATTCCAGAAARCCCATTCTGAAAATGCCAAATGAGGTCGAGGACCTTGTTATAGATCTGTTACACTAGGAAGAAGGCGGGGGAGGAATTGTCGGGCTCAGTCTTGGAGGTCTTTTCCATCCTAAATGATTCTGTGCATAAAAGGTCTCGAGGAGCTCTGCGTTAGGGTTGCAGGAAACCTTTTCCACACCCTGCAGACAGCAGGCATATTCCTTCTAAGCACCATTCCTCACAAACTTCCAGGCTGTAAATGCAAATGCAGCCCAGCACAGCACCCTTGAAAAGCCATCAGCAGCCTGGCTCATCTGAGAGTCACAGTTCATGGGGAGAGCCAAGCCACTGTTCCTTTGATCCATTTGGGAGACTGGCAGTGTGTCCGTGCCTCTCGCTCTCACTCCTGCCAGATGTGAGTGCTCAGGATCATGAAGGATCTGTGCCTGGAGGTTTATGTGCCTATTTTTCATAATTATCACTTATTCCCAGCTGAAGTGTTGCACTTGCTGGCCTCGAGTGAGGAGTAGAGGGCTCTGTTACCGATGTTTTATTCTCCTACTTACTGTAACCGTTTTGGATTTCAGCCAGCACATATAAACAACCTGCTTGGGCCTTTCCATTTCTGCACTGCCATTTTAGCACTCTGGACATCAGCCAGTGCCCATAAAGTGTGTGGCATTGATTTAATTTCAGCTGGCTTCCCAGACTTTTGATAAATGGATCCAAGGTGGACACGTCTGTCTAAAATAGGAATTTAATTCTGTGCTGGGGGTGAACTGTATTTGGTTAAATTCTGTCRCTGACACAATTATCAGCATTGCTTTTAACTTTTGTCTAACGTAATGCCAGATGAAAGGTGCTTTAAAGAAGAGGATGGCAGTGAAAAGATATCATTCCAGTGGGGCTGTAAGCTTGATGTTTTATGTTTTATGCCCATGTGGACATTCAGGCTGTGATGGAAATGACTTGCTGAGATTTACCTCATTCCCATAAGGCACTTGAGCATTACAGTATTACACATGAATTCTTCTCGTGCAGTCAAAAAGACTTTCACAAGTTCAAAGTGCCAGTTCTCATTGATTAGAAGCAGAAACAGTCAGAAATATCCCAATGCGGTGGTTTAAGTAGTGGTGTGATTCTAAATTATCTTCTGAAACCTCTTTCTTTCATGGACAATGGGGAAGGAATAAATCAGAAAATACGGCACCAGCTTTAATTTCAGAAGAAAATGTTCACCTTTTCCATTTTGTGTTCCAAAGAAGTACTGAACTGCTAAATATCTGAAGAATCATAATAACATTTAAATAAACAGTAGGAATAACTCTCAGGTAGGGATTAAAACTTGTAAATGAGCATCAAAACAACTTTATGAATTGCACTTTTGCGTTTTTAAAGAGCTCTGGGCCTACTACCACATCTGCTCTGTTTCTGGCACCTTGAGTAGAGTCTGCACCAGGTAGTACCTCTAGAGTTGCTGGAGATTAACTTACACAAGGCTCAGGGAAGAAACAGAAGGGAAGCTGTAGAAGACTCTATGAACATCTGGCAGCTGTCCTTCAAGCTGTGTAGGAGGCAGTGTATCATGTCATTTACTAATGCTAGTTATCATTTTATTTTCTAATACCGTTTAAGAATCTCATTGCTTATGCTTTTCAAATACATAATGTTATGAAAAATTGTGACATTTCAACAAGCTCCTAAAATCACATCATCCCTTATCTACCTTTTGTAGCTACTTGGAAGATTTTTGTACTTATCTCATTAACCCCACATCTCAAGCAGTATTATCTCGGGGTCTATTTCTGTCTAATACACATGGAGAGACAAAAATGTAAGGTTTGCAATGTAATTAAAAGCTCTCAAGCAGATAAAGGTTACTGACACTTTCCGTGCCTTAATTATGCCTCCCCTGATAGGGGAGAATTCCCAGAGCCCTTGCCTGGGCTCTGCAGAYGAACGGGACTTTTCCACKCTTTTTGCTCTCAGATAGTTGTTTATTAAGTCTTATCAAAGAATCCAAGGCTCAAGTGTGACTCCTCTTAGGACACACGAAAGAAAAGGCGAGTTATCAAGATAACACCATTCTTTTAAAGGTAAATTACCCAATGAAAGCCAGAAACAAAAGATATTTTTACTTTTCTACCAATGTTCAGTAAATCTTTCTGTCACATGAAAGGAACTGCGGCATTTTTCACCCAATCCTCTCAATCCATTTTTGCCACAGAAAATGGAGTAAAGAAAGAAGAAAGCCTAAAACAACAACAATCCTCCATTTTGAAGTTTGTGCTTCTTATCTATTTACTATATTAACAAACCCAACACCTCTAGATTTTCACCCTGTGACAATCTTACATAATGTTCTATCACCTAATTCACACCAGTGTAGATTCTGCTTCTTCCCAGAGDGYAGGTAATTTTCTCCATGGACGAAGGTCAAAGACAGGGTTGTCCAGGGGGGTAGAACCCTTCAAAACAGGCAGAGAAATATTCCCTGCACTTTGGACTCCAACAGCTACCAGGAAATCAGAGATTGTAATTTTGACTGATATAGGGGGAGCAGAAAGTAAAGCAGACCGGAAATCACTCGAAGGTGAAAGGAGATGTGGTTTTATCTAGGGAGAAAGTCTAGCTATTAACTCACAGATTCAAATGCTAGCTACATTTTATTTAGCTTTCCAGCCTTGCCAAAAATTGTTGGAGTGCCCTGTGCAGGGCCAGGAGTTGGACTCGATGACCCTTGTGGGTCYCTTCCATCTCAGGATATTCTGCTTCTGTGAATATCTCCTCTCTTTGGCTCTAGTCAACACAAATTTTTCTTTAAAGATGGTGACAGTGTGACAGGAGCGAGACCTATAAATAAATGACCCATTGTGCTGTGACAGACCCAAATCCTGATGACAAACCTGTCAGCTGTTCAGTTTTGCTCAGAGGAACTGCCTCTTTTCTTCCATGGATGTTACCAACAGAGATCCACAGTATTCACAGGAATAAAAGCCTTCAGGAATTGCATCCCTGACCTATTGATTGTCAATGTGATGTCTAACCAATCATGATACAAATACAATTCTGGAATGCAAGATAAAATCTTAAAGAAAATGAGGATTAATTTTGGGACCTGAAGTCAAAAAAATAATTTATTTTAATGTTATCTTGTAATTGTCACTTTTCTGCAAAAAGACAATTGGCGTGATGATCTATAGAAAAGATTTGAGTTGGTCATGTTAAGTTATTGTAAATTAATCAGGAAGTTTCTAAGAGAGGCAAGTACACCATATATCATTCATTTTATCAACAAATATTCTTTTTTGCTTGGATATTTACCAAAAATATGGCTTAGAAATGCTGTAGTTTTAAAAGCATCCACAGATATTAATGATTTTTTACATTATAATTGTTTCTTTTAATTGCATCACTAACGCTATAAAACCTAGGTTTATAAAATTCCTTAAGTTTTATGAAGTCAGCTATTTGGAGTTCAGTAAGAGCCAGAAAAAAAAAAAAAAGAAAAGGAATTAGAGACCTGAACATGTTTCAGTTTTAAGAACAAACTCCTTGGGTATGCCCAGGACTGGAAGGAGATGACACATGCCATTCTCCCTTCTTATTTATCAAATCATTGAATCACAGAATGGTTTGACTTGGGAGAGACCTTAAAGATCAACGTATTCCAGGCCCCTGCCATGGGCAGGACACTTTCCACTAGACCAGGCTGTCCCAAGCCTCATTGAACCTGGCCTTGAACACTTTACAGGGATGGGATGTTCTTAAAATTGTATTTGTTTTGAGCTCTGTCAGACAGATTTTTTTTGTGAATGGCCACTGTTGTATTTTGAGGGAATTTTACACTGAGAGGCAGAAGGAGAAAACATTTTTGCAGTCTTTTTTTTTTTCTTTAATTTTTCTTTTTTTTTTTTCCATATRGCAGCTGCAGAAAACTCCTCAGAGGTCTGGCAGGCTCTGAGCAGCCTGAGGGAGATGGATTAGTGAGCATGGGACAGGTGAGTTCAACAGAGGTGCATGAGAAATTGCAGAACTATGTGATAAACACTTTTTATCACAGGTCTATCTTAAGAAGCCCTCACTCCTTTCCCTGTCTCACGAGGGAGAAGAGCTCCACCAAAAGCGTGCTAGAGGGTCTGCTAAGCTGGGAGTGAGAGGAGAAAACATCTGGCCAGAAAACATCTGGTAATCAATATCTTAGACTGCCTAATGTTGGAATTGCACTGGGGGAGGGCATGGTCTTCCCAGCTGAAGTGTGTGTGACTGGAGTGTCACTGTGGTCCTTCCTTCCTTCCTTCCTTCCTTCCTTCCTTCCTTCCTTCCTTCCTTCCTTCCTTCCTTCCTTCCTTCCTTCCTTCCTTCCTTCCTTCCTTCCNCCTCCCTCCCTCCCTCCCTCCCTTCCTCACTGAGGAGAGAAAATATTGAGTTTAGAGCTCTATCCTTTTCTGCTGCACTGCACTGGTGATGTTGGAGAGGCAGGAGGAAGAGAGGGAAGGCTTCACCAGAGATGACTTAATTTTCATCTACATCTCCAGGCCCAGATCACCATTTGGAAAAAATGAAATTTAGGCTACTCACCAGGCATACGGGAGACTAAATTTCCAATCCCTTCTGGGAGAGTCTCTCATACCCTGGTTCATGTCATAATTGCTACTTACTCTGGCATGGGCTTCATTGCTGAAGCTGCCCTTTTAACAGTCTTCCTAAATGTTCTTCAGGAGATGGAGGTAAGATGTGTAAACATGACCTCATATGTCAGTGATAAGGGCACCTGGGAGAGGGAGGCTCTGGATTTCTGCCCCTCTTTCACTGAAGATTTATGTGGTTTTAAGAGCTGGAAGCCAGGGGTAGGTAGGATTTGTCTTTGGCAGGAGAGAGATGATGACATCTCATGGAGAAGAGAGAAGAGCAAAAGCCATGTTTAGTTCTTAGCATGAGTAAGGGAGAAACAATGCTCCAGATAAGAAAACTTCAAGGCTTATCTGTTTTTTTTCTGCTCCCTGGAGAGCCTCCTTTCAGCACAGGTGTTTTATTTCAAGCACGGGCTATATCTCACGGAGTTAAATCTRTTTTATTCTCCAGTTGGCCGATTACAGTTTGGCTCTGTCATATTGATTCTCTCCCAGGGGCCAACACGCTGCATGGGGTTTGCGTGGCCAGGTTTTGGTAGCAGGGGGGCTCCGGGGGTGGCTTCTGTGAGGAGCTGCTGGAAGCTTCCCCCATGTCCAAGATAACCAATTCCAGGCAGCTCCAAGACAGATGTGCCCTTGGCCAAGGCTGAGCASATGGCAGGAGCCAATGGCAGGAGCACCTCTGCGATAACATTTTTAAGAAGTAAAAAAAGAGGTTGTGCAGAGGCAATTGTGGCCAGAGAAGAGAGGAGTGAGAACATGAGAGAGGAACATCCCTGCAGACACCCAGGGCAGTGGGGAGGGAGCAGAGGGGCTGCTCCAGGAGTCAGAGCTGGGATTCCTCTGCAGCCCATGGTGGAGCCCATGGGAGTGCAGAGATCCACCTGCAGCCCCTGGGGGAGCCCTCGCTGGAGCARGGGGATGCCCAAAGGATGCTGTGACCCTGTGGGAAGCCCACCCTGCAGCAGGGTCCTGGCAGGACCTGTGGAGAGAGGAGCCCAGGCTGGAGCAGGTTTGCTGGCAGCACTTGTGACCCTGTGGGAGAGACCCAGGCTGGAGCAGCCTTTTCCTGAAGGACCATGGAAGAGATCCACGCTGGAGCAGTTTGTGAGGAACTACAGACCATAGGAAGGACTCAGACTGGAGACGTTCATGTCTCCCACGGCAGGGACCCCACACTGGAGCAGGTGAGGGACTCCTCTCCTTGAGGAGGAAGCAGCAACAGGAACAATGTGGTGAGCTGACCATAACTCCCAATCCCCATCTCCCTACTCCACTGAGGGGCAGTGGTGGAGCACAGGAAGGAGGGAGAGGCGGGGGGAAGTTGTTTTTATGATTTGCTTTACTTCTCATTATCCTGCTCTGATTTGACTGGTACATAGCTGAACTAATTTCCCCAAGCTGAGTCTGTTTTGCCCAGGACAGTAACTGGTGACTGATCTCTCCCTGTCTTTATCTCAGCCCATGGGCCTTTCGTTATATTTTCTCTCCACTGTCCAGTTGAGGAGGGGAGTGAGAGTGCAGCTTTGGTGGGCACCTGGTGTCCAGCCAGGGTCAGATGACCAGCCCCACACACAAAAAATACCCTTTCAGCTGCTCCTCATTCCTCCTGTGATCTGATCATCTGCTTTCAGACAGGTACCCAAGCTGTAATTTAGGGCAGATTGTCTCAGGAAAACACACTCTAGTCTTACTGTGTCCTCCATTTGGGAATACCTACCATCCCCACATCCCCACATGGTGTTCACACTTAAAATGTAGCAAGATTTTATACTATGAACACACAAAAAACCCCAACAAACCAGAGGTTTCTGTGGTGTGGCTGCTGGGCACTGGTTATTTTCTCTGACTTTTGGCTTCTGAGCCTGTGCTGTTACRTTGTCTGTTTTGCTGAGGAGAGATTTCTACTTCAGGAAACCTGGAGCTTCTATAAAAGAAGCTTGAAATAATCAAGATAAATCAGTGATTGTCTCTAGGACAGCACTCATAGGAGCTGTTCATCAGGCGCTAAAGAGGTTTTGGCATACGGTACTTTGAGCCATTTAATGTCTGATCTCTGACTTGGGTGCAAAGAATTTATTTTTACTCTCCATTCCACGCCTTAGTGTCAGGACCAGCAGCAGTGTGGCTGAGAGCTCAACAGACCTTGCTTGACCCTAATCCCTGAGAATACRGGGATTTGCTCTAATAAAGGGAGATTAGGGAAAATAGTGATAAAACCTTATGTTACTGTTCACTTCATACTATCTCACAGCTGTTCTGTAGAGCAGAGGTGACAGAAGCAGAGGGGAAGATGCTGTTTGGTTGACAAAGATGATTGAACTGCTGGAACTAACACACCCCTCCATAAAGTCATAGATTCATGARTATTTGGGTTGGAAAAAACTTTAAAGACGTTCCAACCCCCTGTCATGGTCAGGGACACCTTCCACTGTCCCAGGTTGCTCAGAGCCCCATCCAATCTGGCCTTGGACACTGCCAGGGATGGGGCAGCCACAGCTTCTCTGGGCACCCTGTGCCGGGGCCTCACCACACTCACAGAGAAGAATTTCTTCCTGATATCCCATCTAAACCTGCTCTCTGTCAGTGTGAAGCCATTCCCTGCTGTTCTGTCACTCCAGGCCCTTGTCAAGAGTCTCTCTCCATCCTTCCTATAGGCTCCCTTCAGGCACTGCAAGGCCACAATGAGGTGACCCCGAATCCTTCTCTTCTCCAGGCTGAACAATCCCAGTTCCCTCAGCCTTTCCTTGCTACCCACACTCCTCAGAAGAATTGTTTTGTACATCTCTGGGTTGTTTCTGTCTATACTTAAAGAAGGCCTGCGAGTGACGTGCATCAATGTAGGTGAGAGAAATGCTATACRAGCCGTTGAAAGCAGCCTTCCTTTTTTCCCCCCTCCTGATGAATAACAGAATACACTAAAGTGGGAAGAATTTCCATGCTTATGTGTTATGTTATGCCAAGTGTCTCGACAGATTATTTTCTGTTTGTCTTTGTTCTTGTTGGCTCCCAAATTCTGGGAATTTGGCTCTGGGAACTGACACCTCTTTGTTTARGGAGAGGATAGGAACTGTCTCTTGGAAACAGAAAGAGCAAGCTGGACTCACTAACCCCTGGATTTAATCCTCAGGCACCAGGAGCATCCATGTTTTGCTTTTAAAAGTAGTTCTGTTCCTTTCCACATTTCTTCATTCACGTTTCAATGTGAGATAAAGAAAAATGTTGTTAAAACTTTACGCTGATTTAAAGCAGGATGGGGCCTACAGACCATATGAGTCAAAGTCCCTAAAAGACACTTTTTGGGGACTTTCTGTCTGCCAAACAAGTGTCAGGTCTTTCACTACATTTACCAAAGACAAGGCTAGCAGGGTGACAATCTCCTTGTGAACACATCTACTACTGATTAAGGAGATGGCTTCAGCTCAGCTCAGAGGCTTAGTTTGGGGAGCCTGTTYGGAAATGTGTGTACAAAACCAGAATAAGTTAGGATATGAAAGTGTTGGAGCAAGTCCAGAGGAGGCCGTGAAGGTGACAAGGGGACTGGAGCACCTGCCCTATGCAGACAGGCTGGGAAAATTGGGGCTGTTCAGCCTGGAGAAGGGAAGGATGCATRGAAGCCTCACAGCACCTCCTAGTATCTGAAGGGGCTGCAGGGAAGATGGAGAGGGACTTTTCATCAGGAATTGTGGTGACAGGACAAGGGGGAATGGCTTCACACTGACRGAGAGCAGGTTTAGGTTGGAAATCAGGAAGAAATTGTTCCCTGTGAGGGTGGGGARGCCCTGGCACAGGTTTCCCAGAGAAGCTGTGGCTGCCCCATCCCTGGAAGTGCCCAAGGCCAGGCTGGATGGGGCTCTGAGCAACCTGGGACAGTGGAAAGTGTCCCTGACCATGGAGGGAGTTGGAACAGGAAGATCTTTAAGGTCCCTTCCAACCCAGGCCATTCTATGAKTCTGTGATTCTGTGATTTTGTGATTCTGTGATTCTAAGATCCTAAGTTTAAGAGGTATGTGAGACATTAGGCACGAGAAACACCCATGTAGGGTYTTAACCTGAGATCTCATTCCTGCCCCAGATCCCGGATGGAAGTTGGAAACCACAACYGGGCTGCCACCAACCTGGATCCCCCCCATCCTGGAGGAAGACCTGCTGTCCTCAGAGCAAAACTGCTCGATGCCAGCCTGCAGTGTTTTGTATGATGAAGACATTTGGTTGCATGTTTATTTGTTKTAGAAACTGAACACAATCCATGTGCAGAGACATACTTCTGTGCTGACTTTACAGGAGCCACTGAGTGAAAAGTTGGCAGGTGGGAGATGTGATTTAGTCTCCTTGTTGATGTCCCTTTGACTCAGGTGGTGATTTTGTTGCCAGAGGAAAGATTTACCATGTTTTTTAATAATCTCTGAAGAAATCTTTCCCAGATCTCAGATCCAACACTTAATTCTTCATTAACTTGCCACTCTCATTACCAATTCCCTCACCCAGGGGTGAATAACTGATTGCTATCAGTCCTGTCAATCCCCCTCATCATGCTGAAATTCCTCATCACAGGAATAGATTCTTCTTTGGAGGMAGATCAATACCAGTTTCATAATGGAGGGAGTAGGTCTAGGGAATGGGAGTTGAACACACCTTATTAAGGAGGGAAAATGTAAAAGCACAACTCTTGGCTTTATTCCTCTGTTAGTGTTAAATCTGGAGCTGTTCCAAAATAAGACTTTTAAATTTTAAGTGATTGTTCTAAATAAGTCTGAATAATTGCTCAGTTTTTATCTGAAAAAACCTACTAAGATTTCTTTGGACCCAGTGGGGATATACCCATTTTTTTTCTGCTAGATTCTACTGAGAATTCAGAAGCAGGGATACTCCTTGTTTCTTTCCAGCTGGTTAAAACACCAAGCATTTGAAAAAAAWTTAAAATCAGAATTGCTACCTAAAAACACAATGGAAAGAAGAAACTGTCCTCATACCTTTTGGGGAGGAAGTTTTTTCAAGTATTCTGATTTAAACTGTAGATCCTACAAAACMAGAATCATGGAGGTTATATTAAGGCTCACTGGACTGGAACTGTATTGCCTGAGAAACTTGTAAACACAAACAGAAACACATCTGTATTGGTTTTGCACAGCCTGGTTTTTGGTAGCAGGGGGGCCACAGAGGSRGCTTCTGTGAGGAGCTCCTGGRAGTTTCCACCATGTCCAGCAGAGCCATCTGAAAGATGGACATGCTGCTGGCCAAAACTGGGCCAGTGAGAGAGGCTGATAACGCCTCTGTGATGACAGATTTAAGAAGAAAATCGAAACAAAGTAGGCACAGTTTGCTTCTAGCCAGAGAAGAGGAGGAGGTGAGAAGATGTGAGGGAAACAACACGGCGACACCAAGGTCAGTGCAGAAGGAGGGGGAGGAGGAGCTCCAGGTGCCAGAGCCGAGATTCCTCTGCAGGCTGTGGTGAGGACCATGGTGAAGCAGCTGTGCCCCTGCAGCCCATGGGGATCCATGGGGGATGCAGAGATCCACCCACAGCCCCTGGGGATCCATGGGGGATGCAGAGATCCACCCACAGCCCATGGGGATCCACGGGGGATGCAGAGATCCACCCGCAGCCCATGGGGATCCACGGGGGATGCAGAGATCCACCCGCAGCCTGTGGGGATCCATGGGGGATGCAGAGATCCACCCACAGCCTGTGGGGGGGGTGCCCATGCTGGAGCGGGTGGATGCCTGGAGGAGGCTGTGATCCAGTGGGAGACCCGGTGGAGAGAGGGCCCTGCTCCCAGGCTGGAGCAGCCTGGCGTTGGAGGACTGCACCCCGTGGAAGAGAGACCCAGGGTGCAGCAGTTTTGGGAGGACTGTGTGCTGATGGGAGGAATTCACATTGCAGCAGGTGCGGTAGGAGTGGACCCACGCCGGGGATGTTCACGGAGAACGGTCTCCCGTGGGAGAGACCCCACGGTCTCACAGGAGAAGACTCCTCTCCCGGAGCAGCGGAAGGAAATCTCCGTGATGAACTGACCAAACCCCCATGCCCTGTCTCCCTGCGCTGTCGGTGGGAAGGAGGGAGGGGCTGGGGGGTGGAAGGTGTTCTAAGGGCTATTTTTACTTCTCATTATCCTCCTCTGATTTTGTTAGCAATAAATTCACTTTGTAACTTTAAGTTGAGCCTGTTTTGCCCTTTGTTTGGGTGCACTATGTGSTGGAAGAGAGATAGGCCCTGAGGGCCAGAGAGAGAGCCTCTTTCCTGGACCCAGAGGTGACCCTGGAAGTGCATCCAGGTCACCGGGGATGGGCTGAGAGAGGATTGTGGGTTTCTGGACAGTGTTGGGCCTATGAGATGTGATAATTGTAGTTTGTGACCTTATAGGGTATTGTTTACCTGTTACCATAATAGGCAATGTCTGTGCACTATCCCGGGTGATTGGGGAACTCTGTGGTGAACATCTTTCCTGTTTATATGATGTGATATCCTGTTGGGTGCTGGTATTTAGGGAATATTCACTGCGCAATAAAGGCTTTGCACTTTCCATCATGTGTGTGAAGTCCATGCCCTTGCGYGATTATTGCACCCTTGAAGTGTTTTCTCCTGGTCCTTATCTCAGCTAATGAAKCCTTCATTTATTTTTTTCCCCTCTCTCTCCTCTGCCCATCCGTGGCAGGGGAGGGTGAGCGAGCGACTCTCGTGGGTGCCTGGCGTCGGGCCAGTGCCAAACCACGACAGCATCCTTCATGCAAACATAATGTTTCAGCTCTTTATTGATCACCTAACATTACATATTTTATGATTGTATTTCTTTTCTGTTTAAAATTTTGTTTGGATTTGTTAATAAAATACATCAATCTCTTGCTGCTTGATTTGATATTTGAATACTGAATCCTCAGTTTCTAGATTATTTTCTAGCATTTACAGTCTAGGACTGACAGCAGAGTGGGTATCTCCATGTCTAGGGATTGGGGCAAAGTTTGGGAATTAGGGGAAATTTTTAAATATACATATTTTGAAAATAAACTATAAAATGACAAGCTTTCGAATTAATGTAATATATATTCTTAGATTTGGCTTGAAAAGTAAGACTGATAAATAGGTCATGTTTGAACTTTATCATTTTAGCTGCCTTTGAATAATGAAAAAGAAAAGTTAAATTAGAAAGCTTAGTAAGTTAAGAGCAAACTTAATCTTACCATACAATTCTGGACCAAAAGTAATTTTCACAAACGTCCTGGAGGAAAATAAAACATGAATTCTAAATTTTGACCAACTGCTGTGGAACAACTGTTTTGTAATACATCAACAATAGGAAAAGAGATTTTCAAAATGCGATAATAATAGTGCTTTTAAGAACCAAATTGAAGTCCTATAAAAATATTGGTGGTTTGGGATTTTTTTTTCTTGATAGCTATTTTAAAAACTCAGCAGTTGCATTTGCAATCTATTTTCTAACCTTAAGAGGAGTTTGCTAAGCTCTTAAAGTTCGGAGTCATCCTCTTGTTGATTTCAGGATCTCTGCCAAACACTGTTTGCAGTGATGAAAGGAAAAGGACCAAGTCCCTGGACTCGTGTAGGAGGGATAGAAATGAAGTGACTAAGCCTGACCTCCCCTCTAGTTCAGATTCACCTCCTTGTCCTACATGTTCCTAAGGAAAATATTTTTAAATGCTTGGAGTTCTGTGCACCTCCTGTTGCGTTAGGACAGCTCTACCCACCAGCACGACAAAAGAAGTTTAAATCACTCACTCATAAATACATTTTTCTTCCTGTTGCTGTTTTTATTTTTTATGTAATGACAGAATTTCTTTAGCATGCAAACTGTGAAGCTGGGAACCAAACCCAGAAAGGTTTGTCTGGGCAAAAATCGTTGCAATCTGAAARTCTCCTGAGGAGCTCTTTTTTTCCAGCACTCCCCAGCCTTTCTAGCCCGCTCAGAACTATCAAGGACTCTGTAGAATTGCTGTGGTTTGGAAACCAAGGGCAAATCTCTCTGTATKTACGTGTGTGGAGAGTTAAGAGCTTAGAGGAGGAACAGAAAAGGCAGCAAGTCCAATATGCCTGTGTCACAGCACATCCCAGGAAAGGCTTGGTTTCCTCCATGGAGAAAATAGAGGTGGAATCCCACAGCAGCTGGTCCTGAGTTGCTGCTGGCTGATCCTTCCTCTCTCTGTCTCTTTGGTTAAGCCTGGTTTGGCACACGCATTGTAGTGATGTGTTAAGGAGCAGCCAATGTAGGCAGGAAAATCACCAAATTTGAGGATTCCTCCCTGATTTCAGTTGTTCTGAGCAGTATTAATGGTGTTGGGACTTTTCTCCTGTCCAGAATGACTTATTAAAATGAGACATCCAGAATATCTGGACTATTGCCAAATAGTTAAGAAAAACCTAAGAGCTGTGCACATTAAATGCTTTTCCCTGCTGCTCTTAATTAAATAGATTCTTACTATWTGGCATCTCTGAAATTTGGTGTTTTCTGTACACTAGAACTGATTTGATTTTTCTTTTTTTTTTTTTAAATGAAGGTTGTCAGGGTTCAAATTATCAATGCCAAGGCTAGAACATAATATCTGTGTCAAGCTGTAGCAAATGCAGGGTATAAAGAAAACAGTTTGCAGTGGTTTCACGTACAACTGTTTGTAGTATGTAAACCCTGATGCCAGCCAGACCACTGCTGGATTCCTGCTAAATTCCCAATCCCAGCAGCAGGGTAATCAGCTAATCTTGTAATCCTGCTCCCTTGGGGAAGGGATTGAGAACAGCAAACACCTCTTAATGCAGGCTACGCTCAGAGCCAAGGCTGGAGTGACTCCCGCAGGGAAACAGCTCTGGCACATGGATGTATTCCAATGGCATCTCTGTYCCTCAACTGGGGCATTGTAGGTGCTGAGGGGGGTCAAGATTGGCTGTGTAGAGGAGGCAAAGTAAAACCAAGTCAAACGAGTCGCATTTAGTATGGAAAATCAGCAGGGTCTTTGTGGGGTCTTTCCAATGGCTCATCTGGAAACTACGGAGGGATTTGTTTCCTTTTCCAGGATTCTTAAGTCTTGTTAAAGCTAAAGAAAGCCTGATCAGATAAAAGGACCACGAGGGTGGTCAAACACTGGAACGGTTTCCCAGAGTGGTTGTAAAGTCTCTGTCCTTGGAGCTGTTCAAAATTTGACTGGATACCGCCCAGATCAAGGGCTCAAATTCAATATTTACTCATGGTCTGCTCAGGGGCCACAGGTCTTTCCAACCTAAATTATTTTGTGATTSTGTACTGGCTTCTGAAGGACTTTGTGCGTTGAGCTATAGGCAGGTGCAATAAATGGGGAAAAGGTTTAGAAGAATCCCTCCTTCTCCCTTGTTGCACCTGCTAATGTCCAGGGAAAGAGGGGAAGGGCAGAAACGTTATGTGACAGGCATTGCCAACAACCTGAAAGTATTTTTTGGGGGGTAGGAAGAGAAAACCAGATCAGAGCCACGGCAGGAGCAATGTGTGAGTGTTACATACAGAATCAAGGGGAAACATCTTTTTCCACAGACCACTGGAGCTCTCCTTCGGTGTGGTGTGTTTGGAGGCCGCCACAATTGAAAGGATGTGTGATCCCTCCTCTATACTGCGGCAGGCCTCATGTATTTAAAAGCTTTAACTGATCCTTAATTTGCTGTTTCCTACTGACTCTGAAAACCCCATGAAATACAGTGGTTACTGGCAAMCTCCAAGCTCTTGACTCAGTGAAAGTGAATCATTCTATTTATGTTACTACAAGGGAGTGGAATCTGGCAGGGGCCCTGTTTGGAATGATTTAATGGAGCAATTCCTTTAAAAGGGATTCTTTTTTTCTTGGTTTTTTGACTTTCTCTTCAGGGGATTATTTTATTTTATTTTATTTTATTTTATTTTATTTTATTTTACAGAGGACCTTTTTTCCCCCTTGGTTTTAGCCCTTCCAGCCTCCTCTGTCTGCTCTCCTCTCCTGTTAAAATCTTGGTCTGTGTTATGTGGCACAATATTTGTTGTATTTTCAAATGGTTATGAATATGCATATGAATATTCAATCRTATTCTGAATTTGATTAAATTTTTGGCTTCTCTGCCTCTTAGTTTCTTGTTGTAYTTAAGCCTTCCATGATTTTTTTCAGAGCTTTTGACACTTTGAAGTTTCCTGCATCTAAATGTCATTAGATACCCATCCTTATTTTGTTATGGACTACCATGAACAATATAATTGCTTCACACAACTCACTATTTTTCAAATGCTTGAGACATCTTCTTGTATTTGCCCTTCATCTCAGCTGAACATTTCCAGGCATTTCAATTTCTGTTTGGACTTTTCTAAAGTGGGGCCCTTCTCTGATACCTCACATGAGATAAGGCAAAAAATTGTTTCCCTGAGATCTCTTTGCCAGATATTTTACTGCCTGCAGGAAAGAAAGATCCCTCAATAGAACCAGTGGTGGGCAGAGCAGACCCTGCTAYGTCTCAGTGAGTGAAACACAATTTAATCCAGCTGTGAATGCAGGGAACTGGGCCTTAGACAGATTGTTGCTATTTTAATGTGAGGTTTTTTYCCACCTGTTCCATATTAACTCCACTGATAGTCCCTAAATATGCTTCTGTCCAGCACTGTGTGGCTACTTCTCAGCACTGTTAAAATGTGGAAAAGTGGAGCAGGGAAGAAGCAGCTCTGGAAATGAGAAAGGACAAGAAGAATGCAGGACACAAGGGATGGAACAAGAAGAACAAGGGAAAAAAATAATTTCCAAATGGAAAAAGTTGTGTAAGTTAATGAAAGATAGATGGATTCCCATGTTGCACACAAATGTTGAGGCAAACTATTTTCTCTTTCTAATACTTTATAAAGCCTCCTCTTGTCCAGAATCAGATTGATGTCCTTGCTGGGTTTAGTTTTGTTTTGCTTTGTTTTTAACACAGTCCACCTGTCTTGAAGGTCGTGGTGTGGAACTGATTTCAATAAAACACAGGAAATTAAGTTAATGATCCTGATATCTTTCCCTGAAGTGATAGAATCCTCAGTGGAAAGCCAGGGCTGTTCCAGCTCCAGCCAGACCTTGGGAATGCCTTGTCAGGAGCCAATAAACTCAGCTTGATGTTCCTTTTTCCCTGGATCCCAGAGCCTAGGTTACACCCAGTAGAAATCAGCTGACTATTAAGCAGGCTATCCTTTGTTCCAGCTTGGAATCTGCTGTCCCTTTTAT
Source organism: Parotia lawesii (assembly GCA_003713295.1). Classification (NCBI taxonomy): domain Eukaryota; kingdom Metazoa; phylum Chordata; class Aves; order Passeriformes; family Paradisaeidae; genus Parotia; species Parotia lawesii. Next base: position 1,915,505 of record RAHM01000138.1, read on the forward strand.
YTGTTCCTGGAAACTCTTTATCTGCCTGCTGAGGTGGCACTGGTGAAAATAAAATTACTGTGGCTGAGACAAGAGGAATATACTCAGAGTAGCGCGGCYCGCATGTTCACTTCCTTTCTGACAACCTTCTTTTGAAGAGGCAGAAGATAAATTTCTAAGGCTTCTGTGATGCAAATTGTTAGAGAAAGTTTCTACGGAGGAAGCTTTAAAGTAATTTGTGACTTATTACGCTGTCAAGTGCTAACACTGCCCAGCAAGGTATAACACTGCTCTGCTTGTTGTCTTAGCAGCTCTCCTGAAAGCACTCTGAGAGCTCCTCCGGGTACAACACCCGTGGCAGGAGGGTGTCTTGGGTTTCCTACTCCGGTGCAAATTCTGCTGGTCAGAAACAACTGCAAACCTCCGGGACTTGCCCTGTTGAGCAGCTGCCCWGCAGCCAAGAGAATAAGTTCCTCTGCATGTTCACATGGTTCCCACTCAGTCACACGGACAGAGCCGTCACCTCACACTTAAAACATAAAAATACGGGGTGCTGCAGCAGCTGCCTTCAGGGAGCAGCTCTGTGGGGCTGGCAGTGAGCAGGAACATTATTCCATGGAAAAGCCCACGTGCCTGTGGGCAGCACAGCATCCCTCAGAGCTCCATGGGAGCGGGTGTCTGGGCACACCTGGTCTTCTCTGTGCCCTCTGAAGCACTGCAGAGAGAAGGACTGGAACAAGGATTTCTTCCTCCAAAGAAAGGCAAGGCCCCRTCCATAGTCCCTGGTGCTTGTGAAAGGGTTGGGGTGGCTCCCTTGGCCATTCTGCCTTTAGATCCATGCAAAAGGGTCACAGTCTAATGGGCCAATTCAGGCTGGCAGAGAGTATTAGATCTGATAAAAATTGTCTCTGCATCTGTTCCTGAATTAAGAAAAAAAAAAAAAAGGAGGCGAGGAGGAAAAAGGCCCACCTCATAAAAATAAATCTGAGTACAGAGTAGAAGCACTACATGGAATTCAGCAATAAAATATATAGATCTTGTATTTATGACAGAATCATCAAGGTTTGAAAAGACCTCCATGATCATCAAGTCCAGATTTTGACCAATCCCCACCTCGCCAGCCAAACCAGAGTACTGAGGGCCACGTCCAGTCATTTCTGCATGGATGGGGACTCCACCACCTCCCTGGACAGCCCATTCCAGTGCCTGACCACCCTTTCAGTGAAGATCTCAACGTCTTTTAGTAGTGACAGGCCCAGAACTGGACATGGGATGTGAGGTGTGGCCTCACCAGTGCCCAGTACAGAGGGACAATCACTGCCCTGCTCCTGCTGGCCACACTACTGCTGATCCAAATTCTTATACTAAGAATCATTTCTTTGTCAAAGCACATTGATGAACAAATTACAGATTTTAGCAAATGGTTCTGAGGGAGAAAAAAAGATCTTGGAAGAGAAAGTAGGTTCTTTGATTATGGAGGGAGGGATAGAATTGGTGCTGATACAAAAATGTCTTAAAAATCTACCAATGATTTCTGAAATGCCGTAGAGAGTGTAGTGAAATATTCAGAGAAAATTAAAGAAAGAACATATTCTTCCCTAAGAGAAGAAAAGAAATGGTTGGAAAAGGAGCATAAGTCCTCACCTTCATCAGTCCATAAGCTGTGGCACCAAGTAATTTAAATTGTTTCACTCTCTTTTTCTAATGGAACTTTCCAATAAGAGGCTTAGTTCATAGGATTTAGGCAATTAGCATTCTCTCAGGAAAAGAAAAGCTACTTAGACCAAAACCACTCAACTGTGCAATAGACAGTGGGCTCAAAAGGAAACTCAAATAGGTGGAATCATTTGAACTCAGTATTTTTCTGTCTGTGTTGCTGACTTAGCTCGGCAGGGACATGTCCCAAAGTACAGGCACTTTGCACAGGAYGAGAGAAGGCTGCCATAGGTCCCACTGATCTGGGCTGTTGTGTGCTSAGCTTCTGCCCTGCTCAGCCCTCTGGGAGGGCTTGAGCTTGGCCTGCAGCCACACACCTGCCCAGCTGCTCCCTCACTCCCCCTCCTCAACAGGACAACGGGAGAAAATGAGATGGAAGAGCTCATGGGTTGAGATAAAGACATTTACCAATCACTGACAGGGGCAAAACAGACTTGGCTTGATGAAAATTTAATTTATTGCCTGAAGTCCATCAGGATAAGCTTGCTCCATAGTGGCCCTCCTCTGTGGGCTGCAGGGAATCTCTGCTTGGGTGCCTGGAGCATTGCCTCTCCCTCCTCCTGCTCTCACCTTGTGTCTACTGGATGTTTCTCACACATTTTCCTCACTCCTTTCTGCCCACAAGGCATTTGTGCCCTTCTTTAAAGATGTTTTGCTTGGCATAAGGTTTATTCTAACAATATTCCAAGAAATAGCATAAGATAATAGMTAGGACACTGATTGTTGGGAGTTTTGTCCTTTAAGTGGTTTTTATGGCCAGTGTAGCTACCTAGAAGAGCATCAGTGTTTTGTCTCATTCTGGGCTAGATCCCTTGATATCAATTGAATAATTGTTGTTAACGAAAAAGGGAGCGAGGCCTGCTTTAAATTGCTATCTGAAAAAAAGCGCAGGCCATGAGAAATGCCCACATTTCTTGGAAAAACAAGTACRTGTCCAAAGGCCATTTTGAGCTTCTAGCTTGTTCAGTTTCCTCTTTCTACCAGCTGCAAAAAGCCAGGGAAGTTTGGACCGTGGAAGGTTTTCAATTGCTGACAGCTTTTCTCTGAAGCAGGAAGAGTTCCAGTGCCACATCACCAGCCAAGCTCCAAAAGTAAAAACAGGCTCTTTCTCTTGGTCTTGATATCTCCTCTTTCCATCCATATTCAGTTCTCACACCTCACCTGTCCCTTCTGTGTTTTCACATCCCTCAACCCTGCTAGTGGGTGTCCTCAATCCTTTTTTCCTCTTCTCTAGGAATCTTCTTTCCCTGTTGAGTTTTTGTTTCCTTAATGTCTCTTCTCTACTTCTTGCCCAAGTCTCTGAATTTGTTTTCTTTCCCTTACATCACACACCCATGGCCAGACCTGCTCCTTGCTCTCAGTTTTGTTATTTTTCAGTCAGTGTGTGATAACCTTTTAATGAGGATTTTGAACAATAACGAGGATTTTGAACAATAACAAGGATTTTGAACTCTCCTTGTAGAGGAGAGTAAACAATGTTTAATAAGGATTTCCAAATACATTGTGAAATTAGCCATTTCACAAGCAGTAGGACCACTGAAGCATGATTCCTACTGGCTTTGTGCCATGAGGCTCAACTGGGCAAAATCTCTGATGCCTAATAAAACAAAAAGTCATCTTAGTTTTTTTCCCCCAAAGGGCACCAAGAAGGAYATCTTGTCTTTCCCCAGGTGCCATTTATTAGTGCCTGTATTATCCCCAAATGATTGTTACCCCTCAGGAGAGATGTTGGCCCCTGTTTGTGCAAGCCAGAGCCTTTTCTGTGATTTAACCCTTGCCTCCCTGGYGGGATGGCACAGGGAAGGCACACAGATGCGTGTCCCCAGCCTGCCACAAGAGGCCAAAGCTTGCAGCTGGACCATTAGCACAGCTCTGGAAAAGAAATCTTCGAAAACTCTGCATTTCATATGTTAATTAATCTGGCTCTTGACAAGGACACAAGATTACAGCTGAAGACACCTGGACATCTTGTGCTGCTTTTAAATGGTAAAAGCAAGTTTATTTATTGTATTTAATTATTTTATCATTACTGGATYCTTCATTGGTCAGTGCTGACTCATGGGTGGCTGTGCAATAATTAGTGCAGAGCAGTGTGCCTGTGGTGATGGGGTTCACTGAAGCATTCTGGCTCATGGCAAGAGCAGAAGAAGCAACAAAACTGATCATCACTTTTTGGTAAATCTTCTTCAGAGGAGCTCTGTAATGAACAGAGCAGAAATTAGCCAGACATGTCTAATTAATTACAAAATGCTGGCTTAACTAGTTCATGCAGGACAGCAAAGTGAAGTGGATGGACTGACGTGACAACAACAAAACTGTGACTCCGTCAGCTCTGTCAGCAGTGCTGAAATGCAATGACCTTGCTTTGAGTGATGTGATGGGGAATCTGAAAATGGGATGGTGATTTGGATCAGCACTGCGGTAAATGATGGGTTATTACACCAGTTTGCCAGTGCCAAACCTTAGAAACAATATATGCTTCATCACAGAGCAGAACCCAGTTAAAGCCCTATTACCTTTTGCTATCATTTACTATTTCTTGAAGTTGGAGGGGTTTTCCCTTTTTTTTTTTTTTTTTCTTTTTAAACTCTGGTTTTAAGCAGAAAGAAATAGCGTCTTATGTGGAATTCAAGAAAGCACATGCCACAGGAATGTCATCCTGCCCTTGGGCAAATAGCTGAGCAAACCCCAAACACCAGACTTCCAAAAGCAAACTCCGAAGCAGCTTTCTGCAGCCTCCTATATGTGAGCAGGCATGAATTAAACATGCTTATCCCTCCCATGGCTTGTCTGAGGCAACTGTTGTTGTATAAGAACAAAACTACCTGGAGGGATATGAGCTCAAATGTCAAGTAATAAACCTTTCCTGTTCTCAGTCAATTTTTAAGTTTATATTTTTAATAATACTAAAACCTAGGACGCTTTKCTTCCTGCAGATTATTTTTTGTTTAACCCTGAAGGATATATTGCTGATGAAAACCAAGCACGGAAAGTGTCTGATATGTGGCTGCATTATTTCATACAATTAGTGGTAATTCTGAGTTAGCAGATGAGATTACCTAAGAACAAAAGGAAAAAAAAAAGAGGAAAATAACAACAAAAAACACCTTTGCTACAGTTATTCCTGGTTTATGTTGTGCTGGACTAGCCAGCGATAAAGGAGACTCTTGATGATATTAAGGACACGAATTTGGCACTCATTTTTMTGGACAAATCTTTCTATTTGATTCTTGAGATGTCAATAAGTTATAAAGGATTGCTCCACAAGAGTTTAAATTATGTTGCCCACATACTTGGCTGTCCCTTATGAGCCTCCAGAGTCCTGGAATGCTTCTCCCAAGGCGCTGGAGTGACAGATATTCCTGCCACTAGAGGGTATGATGTCTCCATCATTTATACCTGGTCAGCCCTCACTCATCGTGGATGCATGAACACCTGGCTTTTCAGGAGTTTCAAAACTGAGGCAAAGCTCCTCAGGGAAGCCCGAAGGAATTAAGAGTTCTTTGGGATAGGAGCACCTCACTTCTGCCGCCTGCTTTGTCGATCTCAGCCCAAGAATACTTTCCAGAAAGCTGCAAGTATGAGTGGGAGCTGACCAATGGAGATAAAGGGAAAATGTAATTATCAAGATTTGTGGGAAAAGTTAATTTAAAAAGTCCCTAACCAGAGCAGTTTAGCAACAGTGGGAAATCCCAGCCTGTCATCCCAGGCTGAACACGGAAGGCTGACGTATGAATCCATTAATCATGTTCCCTTGTACATGGGTGGTAGGATCTCCCAGCAGCCAAAAGAAAGGTTCTGAAGGCTGAGAAGAAGCCCTGGATAAAAAACACAACTGAAGAGATCCCTGACTGATAATTCTGAGGAGGGAAGAGTTTGTTCTCACTCCACTGAAGTAACAAGCTCTGTGCCAGCGCAACAGTCCTCAAGCAAGAACAGAGGGTACCACAGCACCAGCCAAAGATAAAGATTGGGCCATGACAGCCCTTCTTCTACAGGACTTGGGATCCTTCAGGGAAAGAAAACCCATGTGTTCAGCTCTAGGGATTCTTCTGCCAGGTGACAAATGCATTTTTTCTGCTTCCAGCTAGTGAGAAAACTGAGTTTCGAGAAAAAAGTTACTCGTGAGCTGTTAGAAGGCTCCGTGCAATTTATCATGCTAATCTCTAGCATTTGGGAGCAAGATATATCTTTGATTGTCTGTCTTGCTGTACTGCAGGTTGAGGATCTGAATATCTGAATAACAAGCCCAGTGAAGAAATTGCAGTCTAACTTAAACATGTGAAAGCTTCTTCTTAATCTTTAGAAAAAGGGGATTGACATTATCTTCCCAGTCCAGCCCCTCTCTGCTTTGTGATCTCTCATAGAGAGGTGAAACAAGAAAAAATATTTAAATCCATACATGTTGCAGAAAAAAAGTATTCCTTTAAAGAGCAGGAGGTAGAAACTCTATGTAAGAGAGTTTCACCTTGCCTTTGAAAGGGTGAAGATGCACACAGATAGGCAGCCAAACACTGCTTTTAGGTGACCAGAAGGTCACTCCAGCTGCTTCCCACTCCCCTTGGACCAGGGCACTTAGGTGGCACCTGAGTGTGAATGCAAAAACRCCAGCTCCAAGTTCCAGATTCGCCACAGTTCGGTCTTGCAGTGCAAAGCCACCAGGCAGACTCAGAAGTATTTGCTCTGCTAATCTGGACTACATTTAATGGCTATCAGATAACCCCACCATGGTGATTGCTAGGCTGCTGTTGTCCCCAGMCAGTGGCAGTGCAGATGGCCAGGCAGCAAGGCTGCCTTTATGGAGAGGGCAGTGCCTGAGGAAAGCAGGAACGCAGGAATTCTGGCTGAAAAAGGACTGTGAGTGGGTCAGGRCTGCAAGGCACCTGTGACCAAGCTCTTCCCCCTCCATCCTGCATGGGGAGGGCCTGGGCTGGTAGAACAAATCCCTGGTGAGGAGCAGGTTGAGGCAAACTGTCAATGTCTTGCTGTAAACCCCACACTGTGAAAATTCCCAGTACCTCAGCTCACTGGCAGTGTGGGGAAGGGGCTAATTAGGATCAGGTGTAATGCAGAGTCTCTGCTGCTGCTCTCGTGCAGGAAAAAACCCTTGTGAGCTTTACTGGAGCTAAATTTGTCCCTCTGGGCCAAATGGGTTCAAAACCATGTAGATGTGGCACTTGGGGATGTGGGTCAGTGCTGGCTTGGGGAGTGGACTTGCTGGTCTTAGAGGTCTTTTCCAAGCATAATTATTCTATGTTATATTGTGACACTTCCTTCAGGAATGGGGAATTTAGGGGTCATAAGTGAGATACAGAGAAGCTGGACCAGCAGGACTAGAAATGCCAGAAGAGAGAAATTTTGGCCTCTGGAAATACGGGCCAGACTCAAAGCTAGAAAAGATGCAATTCTTGTTTATGCATTTAAATAGGATGTATACCAGGCCTAGCTGCTCTTTACTAGCATAACTAAGAGCCTTGTYTCTCTTTCCAGTTTCTAACCTGGAGTTGTTTTCTTTCCGCCTCAGTTCAGTCCATAAGAAAAGTACGTCTGAAAAAGAGAAGCAGTCTCTCCTGCTTTCTCAAGATGTGGTTATTTATTTACAACACTCTCAGGCACATGGTGTGATTCTTGGGGCTGTCCTGTGCAGGGCCAGGAGTGTGACTTCAATGATCCTCGTGGGTCCCTTCCAACTCAGGATATTGCATGCAATTTATTTACTATTAATTATTGAAAKCATTCTGTCACTTCATTTCCCCAAAACACATGTATCCAGGTGAAATAGGAGGATTCTCTGCATAAACTGCCCCACAAGTTTTGATGGAAGGGATGAGCTGCTCAGAACCAAGATGATTATTGCGCCAATAAAATATGTACAATCCATGTAAAAAAAAAATCACTTACAAAAAGAGGTTTTAAGATTGTTATCCTGACAATGAAGAACATAAAGAGACAGGTTGATATATTCTGCCAAAAGTACAGGGACTTGCCATGAGACTGCATTGCAATGGAATTGTGACGTATGTGTATTCTGTGCGAGCCTGGAAAAGGCCTGGGAATCAGTGCAACTCCTTGTATTCTGTTATCAGTGCTTATTATATGGCATAATACCCAAATCCTGGTGGGTCCATTTCAATTCCTGCAGTTTAAACTGGCTTTCAATGCAAGTACCCCACACATGTCACGGGAGAGTTGTGGAGCTTCTAGTAGCAGGCATGTGGAAGCTCGGAGCTGAAGGATGTGCTGGTTTTGTCTGGGATGGAGATAACTTCCCTCACCGTGGTTGGTGTGGAGCTGTGTTTTGGAGTTGTGCTGGGAGCAGGGTGGGTAACGCTGGGATGTTTCAGTTCTTGCTGAGCAGTGATTGCACAGCATCGAGGCCTTTTCTGCTTCTCACCCCACCCCATCAGCAAGGAGGGTGCATAGGGAGTTGGGAGGGGACACGGCCAGGACAGGTGACCCCAGCTGGCCAAAGGGACATTCCAGACCCTTTGGCATCATGCTCAGCTTATAAATCTGGGGGGAGAAGAAGGAAGTGGGGGCTGTTTGAAGTGATGGAATTTTTTTTCYCAGGTATGTGTGATGGAGCCCTGTTCTCCTGGGGATGGCTGAACACCTGCCTGCCTGTGGGAAGGGGTGAATTAATTCCTTGTTTTGCTTTGCTGGCTTGTGTGGCTTTTGCTTTCCCTATTAATCTGTCCTTATCTCAACCCATGAGTTTTCTGGCTTTCATCCTGCCAATTCCAGCTTTTTCCCTTCCCAGTGGGATGRGGGAGAGTGAGTGGCTGTGTGGGGTTAAACCACAACAAAGTCATTTGCAGTTCTCAGGCTCGAGGTTGCCTCCTGAAGCTCCACTTTACTCTGCCCCATCAAGGATTTTGCCTCCTGTGGGTAATCATCTTAGCTGTGCGGGCTGGATGGATTCCTGTGGAAGACACAGTTTTGTTATGGTTGGTTCATGGATTTAGATAAAGCAGCCACACAACAAATTTATCCCCTTTGTCCATTTGTAAATGTCCACTGAACCTGAAGAGGTCAGCTGGGTGTAAATAAGGGCACGTTTCCTTTGGCTTAAAACTAAACTCACTTAAGTGGGTTGCTGCAAGAACACTAAACATAATCTTCTCTAGAAATCAAGAGATTTGTAATTTTAGTGCATTCTTGAAAAGAACAAAATACTAAAATTACTCTGCGTACCCACTTGTAAACTTCTTCATGTTTTCCAAATGTATTGCTACTTTCCAGAGTTATGATACAATACTGCTTATTATGGGATTGTATTGCTTCCTGCCAATTCCTTCTTGACCTTGTAGGCCACAAGCATAACTCGTGTGTGCATTCTGAAGCCTAGAAATACCTAACAAGACCCAGCATAATTTTCGTGATCCAAATATGCAGAGTGCCTAACACTGCCCTTGTTTTCAGATGTGTCACCTGAGGAGGTGGCCGTGGGCAGGGACATCTTCCACTATCCCAGGGTGCTCAGAGCTCCRTCCAACCTGGCCTTGGACACTGCCAGGGATGGGGCAGCCACAGCTTCTCTGGGCAACCTGTGCCAGGGCCTCMCCACCCTCACAGGGAACAATTCCTTCCTCATATCCAATCTAAATCTCCTCTCTGTCAGTGTGAAGCCATTSCCCCTTGTCCTGTCACTCCAGGCCCTTGTCAAGAGTCTCTCTCCATCTTTCCTGTGGGCTCCCTTCAGGCACTGCAAGGCCACARTGAGGTCACCCCAAAGCCTTCTCTTCTCCAGGCTGAACAATCCCAATTGTCCCAGCCTTTCCTCACAGCAGAGCTGCTCCATCCCTCTGCTCTCCTTGGTCTCCCTGCTGTGGACTGGCTCCAGCAGCTCCCTGTCCTTCCTGTGCTGGGCCCAGGGCTGGATGCAGCCCTGCAGGGGGGGCTCAGCAGAGGGGCAGAATCCCCCCATCCACTGCTGCCCATGGGGCTCTGGGTGCAGCCCAGAAATTTCTCTTCCCTCCTCGGGAAACCTGTTGGAAGGTTGTTTCCTTTCCCTTTGCTCCCTGAAGAAGAAAGAGTGGGCTGCCATTTCCTACCCTCTCCCCGCTGATTGTTGTATCTGTTGTACTTTAGTTTTCCAGTTTATCTCACTTCCCTTAGGCCACTGTGTGTGCTTTCATTTGCACAAGAAAACATGTCCATGCACTCCAACTCTTGCCCTGGACATCACAAAGGCAAATATGAGTATTTTCTCTCAAGATTTTGTGCAAACATAGGTGCTGGCAGCTCAAAACTAAATACATATTTGGTGTGCACATACTTTTTCATTTGGAGAAATGGGAGATATAAGTTTAATCATGCCTGGAATTATTAATTATTAATTTTAAACAAGTCTGGAGCAGACAAACCTAAATGCACTCTTATATAAGGACAGGAAAATCCCACCTGGTGCATCTGTGCATTAAAAAATAAGAATCTTACAAATTGTACTGTGCTGCTTATAGGAAATAATCCTCCCCATTAAAAAAGAAATTAAATTTCCTCGGTTTGCAACACTGAAACAGCTATTGTTACATTAACCAGTGTTTCTAGATGTAAAGTCTTCCTTTCCATGGAAAGCAGCAGGAAAAAAACTATTTCAGTGACATATTCCTACAGAGAAAGCCTTTAACACTGAATTTTTCCAGTTAATAGTTATAGTTCTATTGACGCTTCTTTGAAACTTTTTGGAATTCTTTGTCAAAATAAAAAGAATTGTTCTTAATGTGCTTTCTTTGAGTATCCCTGTAAAGCATATTTTCCCAAGTTCCCAAGATGGATTCTCTAACAGTAAAAGGAAACTAAGCTTAAAGGCATTGTTTTCTTTCCAACCTTCGTCTTGTTGAGTTTGTGGCTAATTTTATATTAGTCCTGTGATTCTTGAAATTCCTTCAACTTTTTCKTTACCTTCTCTGTTACCTCTTGAGACCATAATCTAATATACCCCAAAATGCCCTGAAAAAACTGTGTTGTAAAGAAGACAGAATGATTACAAATACTTTTTCTGTTGTTTTGGCAAATACATTTGGCAATAAGGGAGATTTAAGAAAATTCATAGATACATGAAAATAAACCAAGACTTTAGATAGACAGAGGCAATGTATGTGATGTGTATTTAAAAAAAAAATATAAAAGTGTAGGTGGCTGCTGCTGTGCTGCCCCTCCATGTTCATGTTAATGAAGAGATGCACTAGGACAGTAAAAAGACATTTCTCCTCTTAAACAGGAATAAGAGGGCAAGCAAAGCATCCGGAGTGGGCTCTGCATGACACTTTAGGCAGTGTARGAGGAGCATTCAGGAGGAGGCGCTGTGGGAGGAACTAAGCAAGGACTCGCTGTGGTGCCCTCCCCACAGAGGAGGATCCCAAGATCCACAGATACTCCTGGTCGAAAGGAGTGACAAAACTCAGAGGGTCTGCAAAAGCTTATAGAGTTTTATGGGTAAATCACACTCCTGCCACGGAAATCTGTGCGAGTGTGTCTCTGATCTCCAAGTACAAGCACGTGGTGGTGGGTTTGGAACAAAGGGGTGGGGTGGAAGGGAAGAGACGGAGAGAGATAGATCAAGGAGGGGGAGAGAGAAAGAAAGGAAGAAAGGGAAAAGGTGAGATCGCCATTCTTGGCTCCAGTGTTGATCCAGCTGAGGGGGTGCCCAGGGTCCTGGGGCTCCTGTGTGCCCAGGCTTTGTGGGGATAACTTTTGGTAGATAAGTTGTCCTCACCCTGGAGATAAGTTTCTTGTTTTCTATGCAGATTACTTGTCATGGAATCACAGAATCATTGAGGTTGGAACAGACTTCTGAGATCATCCAGTCCAACATGTGACCGACCCCCTCCTTGTCAACCAGACCAGAGAACTGAGTGCCACATCCCGTCCTTCCTGGGACACCTCCAGGGATGGGGACTCTGACAYCTCCCAGGGCAGCCCCTTCCAATGTTTCACAACCCTTTCTATGAAGAAACTGCTCCTTATGTTCAGCCTGAGCCTCCCCTTGTGCATCCTGAGGTCATTTCCTCTTGTCCTGTCACCACTTGCCTTGGAGAAGAGACCAACTCCCACCTTGCTGCAACCTCCTCTGGAAGTGCAAAGCCAAACCCTGGTTGGTCATGGCATTGTCCCATGATAGGAGCAGTTTGCAGAGTCTAATTTCTGTCCCCACAGTGTCACCTGAAAGGTTCAGGAAGCATGGCACAGGAGCAGWAGGTTCAGTAGTCGTGGCACAGGAGCAGTACCACACTGGATCACCAGCCCAGCCATCCCTGTATCCTTTCCCTTGCCGTGCCCTGCACTAGGCAGCTCATTTTCAGGAAGCTGCTCATTTTGAACCTTGATGACCAAATGGCAATTGCTTCCTTTGTGCTTCATTTGGAGGGGGGATTATACTGTAAATCATCAGTCTTTCTTTTTCCTTCCAGTAACTCTYGGATGTATTTTTCCTCCCCCCACTTTTTCCTGATGTAACTGTAGCTGTTGATCTTTGTATGATTCATTATAKAAGTGTCCAGTCCCTTTGTTCCTCTTGACAAATGCTTAACCTCAAAGCCATTGTGTGACTAATTAATCCCCCACTAAATGGCACTGATATCCCGTGTGGGCCACAGGAATGGCTGCACAGGGAGTGCATTCGCATCCCTGTCAGGTGAGTTCTCCCTCCCCCACCAGCCTGAGGTAAACATTAGAGCAGTACAGGGTTCCTCCATCTGTCAGCATCCTCTATTCACATTAAGTGACCAAAATCCTTGATGCTAAACCAGATCACAGGAATAAAGGATATTTTGAAATCTGGAGTGTTTTCTAGTTCTGCTTCCCTCCTTCAGGGCTGAGCAACACACACACTGCAACATATTGTGTTCACTTCTTGAGGTCTCATTTTGATATGCTGAGATCTGTTTAGTTTCATAATATTCAAAATTTGCTCCAACTGAAAAAATCAAAATTTGTAACAAATAAGAATAAAAAGATCGTGCCCATTGTCTTTGGGAAAGTTGAGGAAAGCCACCAGGATAACAGGCACAGAAAATGTTAGAGATGCCCAGGAGGGAAAGTTATTCTTTTTGCACTGAGCACAAATGCTGAAAGATGTGAAGAGTGAGGGGGGCACATGATGCCAAACACAAATTCCAGGTGAATGCTTTCCTGCTTCTTTATGGGACCCAGCAGTGCTATTGCAGCCTCATTTACACTGCTGCTGTTCCATCTGGGTCAGTATTTCCTTTGGAAAGCCCTATTTTCAGGGCTTTAGAAACTGCCCATAAAAAGCCTTAATGGGCAAAAATCTTGGCAGCCCTGATCACAGTATGGGAGAAAGCCATTGAGTTTTAAGAGGGTTTATTTTCCTCTAAGTTGTAACTCAAATTACTTCATGGTCTTTGCTTAGAGGAAAGTTTTCTGACTATCTGTGTCCTCTTGTGGCCTGGACTAAGGAAATCTTGTTGCTGAACATGAATAACACCTGTTGCCCAGTGAGGAAATCCAAGGATGAGTCTCTTGGGTCACTTTTGCCTAGACCTCCCAGCTGGAACGTAGTCCTGGCAATTCTTACATGGAAAAGGGGAGGGCAGATAAAATTGAGGGATAATTCAGTGCTCTTTCCCCACCCCCACCCCAATATAGATTCATATCCTGACCAGTTCCTTTCCATTTGCGGAGGCCATAAACCAGGCACATATATTTTCTTTTCCCCAGTTCAGAGTTTAATTTCMCACCTTGGGCCTTCTTATTTATCCCCCAGTCCTTTTAGGCAGTCTGAACACATAAAGGCATGATTAAGAATGCGTAAAGGTTATTGACACTCGTTTTATGGGCCCTTTGAACTGTTCAAGTGATATAAAGGCAACACAAAGTAATAAAAAACAGAAGCAGCAGTGTGTTAGCAACAAAAAAAAAATAGGAAAAAAAAATCTCTTAAGCTGGTGGGGATCTAAATGGTTTTCTTCATTCTTACTCCACTAACCCTGACTGAGTCTATTTGCAGTGATCAGATGTCCTGTTCCTCCTACCTGTGGGCTGTCCACTGAGGAAATCACTTCTGATCCCAGCTGAAGCCTTGGAGTGACTGCATGGATTTCATGCCATGCCGTGGCAGCACTACCCCCAGGACAATTTTGCAGTTTGGTGGCTGGAATTGCAGTTGTGGGTGGTTTGCAGTGAAGCTTCACCTCCTTGTGCACCTCTTGCATGGGGCTGGAAGACCCAGGAGGGATTTGTGTGCGTGGTGATGAGCAAACACGGCCCTCCAGGATATTTCCATTTCTTACCAACATTGACTCTGGATGCCTCGAGAAAGAACATTAAACAAATAAAGGAGTGTGAGGACTTCAACAATCCCTTCTGCAGCCACACTTGATTGTGAAGAAAGTAAAATACCCCTCACCCCCTTCTTTAGTGTACAGATAACCTAATTCTCTGCTCTAAAGGAAGGGGGAATCAATCTTCGCCTTTCTGTCAACGAAGGACCTCTGCATGCATCATCCAGTGAGATTTGTCTTTTCTTCTTGTCACAGCTTCATGTCATTGGTGCTCTGTCACTCAGAGTTATCCCCATTTTTTTTGGTACCACTTCTGCCTGGGAATTATCTCCCGCTTTAGATGTATTTGCTCCTTCTTATTTGTATCACTTTGTGCTTGGCTTTACTGAGAATGTTTTTGTTTATCTTGGACTGGTTTGCCAATTTTTCAAGACATTTCAGATTCTGATCCAACCCTCCAAAGCCCTTAGAATTTTCTTTCTCTCTACATGATATTCAAATCTTTATGAAACCCATTAAGCACTTACCCTCAGTTAATACTTTGTGCAAATAATGAACTTTTCAGTTCTTAGTCCAAACAAACAAAACATTTAGCCTTGAACATAAGTGATTTCTTCTTTTTTCTTAGAGAAGCAAATCCCTTCCTACTCAGCATATTCTGTGAAAAAAAGTCATTATGAGTCAATGGAAATATTTTTGTTTTCATTGCTGACAATTCTAATAAAAGCAAAGTACTGGAAATGAAAAGCTTCATTAGGTAACACTGAAAAATAACAAAGAAATGCCACTCTATCTACCTAACCCAGTGCTTAAGCTGCTTACTCAAAGTACCAGAGATTTAGATTCACTGTCTTCTCCCATGGAAAAATGTCAAATCCCCTGCTCCCAGAATGCCCTGGCCTCCAAACTCTGTGCCAGAGCTGGACAGCTTTTCAGTCTGCCTTTTGAAGCAATTCATTTTCACAATAAGCTGAAGTGATCACTGGCAGAGGGACAAGAACCCGGGCATTCCCCTTTCCAGGTGAGTATCCCAGCCACTGCAGAGAGAGCACCAAGCTCCAGCTGCTCTTTCCCGTGTCTTGGACAGGCCTGTTCTTAGGCAGTGAACCTTTTATGAACAGCATCCAGCAGAGGAACCTTCTCCCACCACTCTAAACCAGAATATCCTTAATGTGGTGATGGCCTTAGATGTGGAGTAGGAGAAGGGTAACCTGTCCTTCACATCTAAAGGGTCCCTCACATCCAAAATGGTGTTCTCATAAAAGRGGATAAAAATCCTTGCTCCACTTGAGCAGCCCAAACAGTTTCTTCTTATAGAAGTTTTCTGGAAAGCCTTGCCAAAATCACTGCATCATTTTAGGACAGCCCCATGTTTGTTCTTCAGGGAGCAGAACACAGCAGTACATTCTCTGAGTGACACTCACTTTTGACAACATGGGACAAGTCTCTGTCTCTACCCGGGAGGATCCAAGACTGACTCCTTCCAAAACAAATAACAGGGACCTCCAGCAGCTTCTGCTGAAAGTATCTGAAGAAAAATATTTGTGGCTCTGTGAAGCCCAACATGATGTTATTGTGGCACAAGCCTAACAATAAAAAGGTTTGAAGTGTTTCCTCTTTAGGTAATGTTACTCTGAGCTCCCAGATGTCGCCAAGCAGAACAGTCTGTGCTGCTCTGTTCTCAGCTGCCATGTGGAACCGCTTCCCCAGCCTGAACCACGCTATGATTGAGATAATTAGAGAACATAATACAGAAACAGACGTGGTTTGGTTTGAAATTCATTAGTAACAAATGCTGTACAAGATCCTTGCTGCTAAACAACTCATCAAATAGTAGAGCTCGAGGAAGCCAGTCCTACATATTGGTGATGGACTGGGGTGATAAAGTAAATGCTGAGTCCACCAGCCTGCTGAGCTCTATATTCTCAACAGAACAGAACAGAAAGCTTTAGGCACACTGAAATTGTGGTGAAAGAAACCCTAGACCTCTAGCAAAATTCAGTGTCTGGTAAGGCCCTTGCTCAGTGCTGTGTTTGGGTGAGGATTACAAGGTTTATTTTCAATTCTTATGTTTGGAGCGTAACCGCTGAAGAATATTTTGTTGGAGATGTTCCAATGCCCGGAGTAAGTTGCTTGTCAAATGACAACTCTCCGAGAAAGGACTGCAGAGGACTCAGAAGTAGAGGGGCCCTCAGCCCTGTGTGTCCCTGTGTGCAGGGAGGGCTCAGAGCAGGGCCCAGGCTCTGCTCCGGGGGGCCCAGCAATGGCACCGGAGGAACGGGCAGGGACTGATCCCAGGAAGTTCCACCTGGACATGAGGCAGAACTTCTTCCCTGGGCAGTGACCGAGCCCTGAACAGAGACCAGAGACGGTGTGGAGTCTCCCTCACTGGAGGTATTCCAGACCCATCTGGACACAATCCTGTGCCCTGTGAAATTCATGGCACGCTGCTACAGCAAACCAATGCCTCACCATGTGGCCTCGAAAACCAGGATTTGCCAACATTAGCAGGGTAAGAGCACTCTAAGCAAATGGATAAATCATGGCTAGCGTTTTCTATATATGCCTTTTTTTCCATAGGACACCCTGCATATAGCAAAGCTTTATCTGTGTTGGAATCCTGTGTTCACAGAATTTCAGTCTCTCAGTGCCGACAGGCAGTGACCCTCAGAAGCACACTGCATTTGACCTGARGCCTTGGGAAAGGCTTCCCGAATTAYGTGATAGCACTGAGATTGTTGCTGTGTAATTAAAAAGAAGTTTGTCATATCACTGGGTGGAATATGTAGAGATGTAGAAAATTTAGGTTTCTGGGATATAGTAATATACATGTAACAAGATGGAGGATTTTGGGTGTAGGTTAGTTCTTCTTCTTTCTTCTTCCTTCTTCTTCATAAGCCTGGGTGATCTGGTATTGGTTCAAAAAACCCACAGTGTGGAACATGAATGATTAGTTATCGGGTTATAAGTAAAAATAAATTAGTTGGCATTCCATAATTGGGTGGTTTGGGCTTTAAAAGACCTTGGAAAGTAGAACTTGGGGGCCATTTTCAGCTTGTTAACTTAGAGGCACWTTCTGTGCAGCTGTACTATAGATAAGAAATAATAAACACCTGAGTCCAAAGAAAAGCTCCGCGTCTCCTGTGTTTCAATCCAATCTCTGAGTAAAAGAACCCCGAGACAGAGGCAGAGAAAGAAATAAAACCAGAAAATTTAATATATCTATACCTGTCACAGACTTGACTTATATTTCAGGCTGCCTTTTCAGAGGTTTAAGAAAGGTTTCCCATAGTCAACTCTAGTGCAAAAGAGCAATCTGTATCTACCAGTCAGGTAGCTCTAAAGACTTTAATTAATGTTCATCATTAATTGCTCTTGCTAAGCTACAGGAGCAGCCCTGAAGGATAAAATAGCAGCAACAGGGAACAAAGCATTCCCAGCTGGCACTGAATTCTTATTCAGCTTCCTCTTTAGGATTTTATGTGTATCTTTCTGTAGATTTGGCACTGGCCAGCAGTAGAAAAGAGGGCTGCTCTGGCTGCCCAAGTGATGCAGTTCAGAACTACAGTTTTCAGGCAACTTTATTATCAAATTKTTTATGACAATGCTGAAATCATATACACAAATTTAACCTAAAAGCCTCAGGAGATTTTCAAGCCTCCAGGAAAAGCTAACATCTTTAGGAATATCAAGGACACAAACCCAGCACTTGAGTTTAAAAGCGTAAGCATGTGTGAAGAAGAATGTTGTGGAGACGATTTATATTGAATGCTTTGTGGATTAATTGTAGAAGAAAAGTCCACTAGAGAGAATTCTAAATTTAATCTACCCTTGGTAAAACAACACCATTTCAATATTTGTTGGCAATATTTCAATATTGCAACAGGTGGCAAATTTTTTGGAGTTGGTTTTGTAGCCACTGAAATCAAAGCCAAATATCCCAGTGACTCTTTGGTAGCAAAGTACAGGTCCTTTACTTTTGCAAAGAGGCTTGTCATACTTTAGGGCCTCTAAATACTTCAGAAAAYCTTTTGGCTTCTAAAATAAAAGGTATTGTGACATTTGTTTACAAATCTGCATCCTTATGGAAGATCTGGATTTACTTCCTGACTCAATGGGGACAGCAGAATTCCACCAAATGGAAATGTTTTAGTCAGACTTTTAACTTAAAATGCTAACACTTTTGTTTTACATCTTAATGCTGCACTAACACTGAATTAAAATGGAGTCTCAATGGTAATGTGCAATATCTGAATCAATACCACATGATTAGTGTCATGAAACTGAATATTAAATGATATAATAGCAGTGGGACTCACCAAACAAGAAGGGATTTTTAAGGGAATAAAGCCTTTGGTGTCCATTAACTCATGCCTGACTAATGCTAAATTATGATCAAGTATCTGGAAAATACTTGTGAGAGCTTCACTAATGCCCACAAAATGTATCCTAATTAATGCTAYTGTGATAAATTCTGAAAGAATTCATTATGGCTCAGTACTTTTAATAGATAGTTACCCATAAATTTCATCTCAACAAACTCTGGCATTACCACAGCCCCAGTGATTAGTCCCACAAAGATGCTCTGGTGAGCTGTGTCCAAACTCTTTATTTAAAGACTACCAATGRCTGCTTTTTCTGTTTGACATATTTCTACTTTGGAGCTTCCTGCCATGACTGGGAATCAACATCCTGCCTTGTTTTGTGGCTTTATGGTCAGTGCAATGCCTCTGTCCACGTGGTCTCCACAATGGGCAGGCTGGTATGGGTGGGGCAACAGGAGGAGCACAAGGATGGATATTTCAGTCTGTCCAATCTGACATKAAATAAATATTAAATTCATTTGCTGGAGAAGAAAACTGCTTGGATGCAGATTCTATCAGGCACCAGGTGTATAGATTTTTTGAGGTTGTTCTCTGCTCACATGGAGTCTCCCACATCTATCCCACTGCAGCTCATGGCAGGGCCTGGTCCCAGTGCCTTCAAAACATCAGGAATCTGGTTTGCATTCTCTGAACGTAAACGAACACGTTTTCTATCAAAATGTGAAATTAACCTCCCAAATAAGCAAAGTGTTCTTTAATATCTAAAACATGAAAGCCACTTACAATTTATCCCAGCAAATTATTACAAACATACTCAAGCACAGGCCAATTTACAAGGCATAGGAACAATATAAATTTAAATTAAACTCTTGCAACTTCATGAAAATTGCAGATAACTCTTTCAAGTTCTCCTCTTCCTTTAAGTTGGATGTGCTCTCTGAACTAAATTTAATGCAAATGCTGCTGATTTCACCCAAAACACATGTCCAGCCAGGACAAGGTTTTTAGAGCATATGCTTTGCTGGATTTATGCTTGGATCAAATCCAGAGAAGCCCAGTGTGTTCTTCTAAGCAGGACTCACACATACATGCTTATATGATTTCCTATATCAAGGCCTTTTTTTTGTTTGCATTGCTCAAAACCTTCCTCTCTATTTAGCCTTCACATTTATTGATTAAAAAAGGATTTGCCAAAGTAACAAATACAACCCAGGGGTCAGGGCAGAGTTACACCAAGATTATTTTCCATGTAGCCAGCAGACAAATGAACAGAAGGTCTATTGTTTGTATGTCTGATAATTTACTTATTTTTAAGAGTTTATGTCCCAGTTTGTCTATACATTGCTTAGGTCACTTATAAATTAATTCAGTAAAATTTAAAAATACCGATTTGCTTGGTTTTCCCAGAGCTAAATAAAATTGGATGCTACATTTTGATTTTCAAGGGGAAAAAAAAATGCAGTGGGCCATAGTCATCCCTAGTATGTGCCAGAGATTAATTTGGCCTCATGTGATAGAATTAGACATAATAAAATGTGTTTCTACTCTRGAAACATGCTACATTAAATGGCAGCTTACACCAATCAGTCCCACATTCTGAGTAATCAGAGTCAAAACTGCTGACTTCAATGACAAAGTGATTTTTTACTGCTTTTTTGCCCCAAAGTACGTGCCTGAGATTGTAACTGAAGAATGTGCTTTGCATATGGCTGATTTCAAAATATTTAGATGGCGATGCAAGCTCGCCTTGAATACGTGCTAAAGTGCAGCCCCTGAAAAAGAGAGTTGCCCTCACAGAATAGGGTGAGGTAGCCAACTTCTGCTCCATCCAATAACTTAAGCAGGTCAGGAAGTAGATATTTTTTTCTGAAGAAAAGAACCTTCATGCAAGGCACCACCACCACCGTTTCATTGGGGTTTTTTCATTATTTTATAACTGACACCCTTAATCAGCCCTTCCCTCTCCTTCTCCTCTGATCTTGTAGATCTTCTTTCTCATCATCTTAACATAGCGCTTAGAATTCTCTACACCTAAACTTTCCTCAAATCTTTCAGAGAACCTTAAGTAATGAATTTGTGGTCCAAGCTAGGAATTATGCTTTTCCTTCAAGCAGAGACATCAGAAGGCCCTGATTTCCACAAAGGAAAACCATTTCTGTGTTTTTACTTCAATGCTTGCTTGACCTTTCACGTGCCTCCACAGGTACACGTGTGTTCAAGCACTCACGAGAAAATCAGGCCTCAATTTCGCTCTCTTGAAGCACCACTTTGCTTTAATCATTTTCCTGTGGGTGCTTGGACTACAAACTCCTCCTACCCCACATAAGGGACCTTTAAGTACAAACTCAAGGCACCTTTGGTCCACTCAGCTCTTCACAGTTACTTCAGCACGTGGTCAAGTAAAGTGAGAAATTGAATTATCCTGGGTTGAAATCCACGTTGCCAAAGCACACTGGTCACAGGTGGCAAGTGAGTGACGTCTCAATCAGCCAAGGCCGGCCTACATGAACTCCAGCCATCCCTTAGGTTCTCCCCCTCATGGAACTGGAGCTGCAGGCTGCAAGGAATGCTGTATTCCTGCCAGGCTTTATTTTCACAGGATCAAAACCATTTAGGCAGCCAAAACGTGAACAACTCCAAGGTATAACCTTTATCTCAGGTAATCCCCAAGCTGGTTATTAGAGACTGGAAGATTTTATTTGAGGAGTGTCACTTGAGATATACTTGATTCTCACCTGTTTTCCACGGAATGGGATATTTACGTTTCCATGGGCCAGGATGCTGAGCTTGGTGGACTTCCATCCTGGACTTCTGCTGTTCTTGCATCCAAGTTGAATTTACAACCAACTCATCCTTATTCAAGACATGGAGTTATGAACAAACAGCACAATAATTCATGTAAACTGCTATTTATTTCTTTGCTATTATTAAACAAGCAAATCACTCACAATCTGGCCGGGTTGAGAACTGAAGCTCTGTGGGGCTGACTGTCCTTTGGAGCTGTCAATTCCAGCTGGGAGAGGAGAGGCAGGAAGTGGGGCAGGATGAGTCCTACTGAGTATCAGCTCTCTGAAAATTGGATGTCTGGCCCAAGCTGCTCACGTGGGGCTCTCTCTCAGGCACCTCGAGGGAGTGATTCATCTCTCTCATCTGAGAGATTAAACTAAGTGAGGACAGCTAAACGTGGGGGAAATCAATCTTGTTCTCAGTTTCACCCTCTCTTGTCTTCCCTTTCCCTTAAGTTTTTTCACCCCCTGATTATATTCTAAACAACTGGATAATGATGTATAAMAAGCTTAATAAAGCTTATCAAATTTAAAAAAAAAATGGATTTTTAAAACCATCTGAGGCTGCCAAGGAATAACAAAGAGATGTTTCACATATTTTCTTCCCGGAGTCTGAAGGGCACAAAGAGAGAAATTTGGAGACAAAATCTTTTGGAGTCAATGGAGACATCTTTGTTCCCATAAGAAAAGAAAAAAATCCAACCAATAATATTAATTTGAAGGGGTTTACTTTGCTTTATTTTGTCCAGGTTAAGACAAATCTTTTTCACTTCCTGGATAGAAAAGTTTCATTTTCTGTTGCAAACTTATTTCTACAATTACAAAACAAAAACAAAGGTTAAGAATATGAAACACCAAGAGTTTTCAGAAGGAAAATGATCTGAAATTCCACTTTCTTCTCAAATTCAGAATTTTCTGTGTGCTTTCTAGAAGGAAAAACATTTTCAATATTCCAAAAACCAATGGTTTTTTCACAACTGTTCTTGATTTCAGTTTCTTCCAGAGGACTCTGCCTGGTTGTGAGTGAGGAAGAATTGTTTCTAGAGCTGTCCATGAGTAATGTCTACTCATTTCCTCAAACCAAAAATGGGTTTTTGTGTCTGGGCAATGACTTCCGGATCGGATTTAATTATTTTAGAAAAAAAACCTCCCCTGATGCTGCCAGCAGCACCTGTAAGAGAGGATGCATGCCTGTCTAGGATGCTTCCTGAATCCAGGCCTTTGTCTTCATCTGGGCTATAATTTCATTTACCTGTCAGTGGGGATGATATTTACATCGACCTCACAGAGGTGTTGCAGGGTTCACTTCATTAAAATTTGCCAAACGTCAGGTCTTTGGAAGGAAGATGGGATGGAATTATAAAGAAGTTATTTTTAGTATTCAGAAATTAATCTTTTAACCTGCCAGAACAGATGCTCTGTGCCTTTCTCTGTGCCCTCCAGGCTGCTGAACTCTGGTGAATCATGAGCAGAAATTAGCTGCAGACTTTGCCTGCAGACAGGCTAAGGATTGCATCAGACCCCGTGGAAATAAAAATATGTTCTCAAAGACCTGTTAGAGTCCTTTTGAATGTGAAGATTGAGTTGGACTACTTCATAGATTATTCTGCTGCTCTCAAATCCAAAATTGTTCTGTTTGAAAGGCCTTCTCTAGGAAGTTTAGGCCACTGAAATTTAGATCTGTTTTCTGAAATCTGCTGATTTTCCATCATTTTCCCTGTGTTTGGAATTAGTAATTCTCAAAATTGCAATTGTGCAGTTCTCAAATGAAAGAAGTAAAACTATAAGAATACCATAAAAAAGTGGTTAGGACCTACAATGAAAAAAAATTTAAGAGACCCAAAGAAATAAAAAGCAGCCATGACCTGAAAACTAAAAACTAAAGTCAAAAAGGAGGGAGTGCTTAGGCTTATAGTACCTGGAATGGAAAAATGCATAAAGAGTAAGTAGGGGAAGATGATTTATTTAAGCTTCAGGCTTTTTTTCTTAATTATGTTTTAAGAATGCTTCATTTTAATTATCAACATGAACAGTTCAGTGACTCAGTTCTATAGACCTCAGCAATTACAGCTCAACAACATGTAAAAGCTGTTCCTCCCACTACCTTTCCCTCTGCTACTTGACCACTGCTGCTGCTATGTTCCAGTTTGGGACTGTGTGACCAAAAATGGGAATGTTAGGGAGAAAAATGCCTGCAAACACTCACATTCCTTTTGCTGCACCATGCAGGCCTGCTGTGAAAAATGCCACACCACCAGTCCCTGACTGCACTGGCCTCCCTGCAGAGAACATCTCCACACGGAAATCCTGTGGGCCTCCTTGCTTCCAGCTGTCCATGCTTCCAGCTTTGGGAGAACCCGTGCCAGAGCTTGCCAGGATGATGGGATCTGAAATAACAGCATCGTGGCCTTGTGCATTTTTCACAGTCTTTGCCTGAGCATGCACTGGCCTCCATCAATGGCTTCGGACTGACAGAAAGTAGGTTTAGATTGGATATTAGAAAAGAAATCTTCCCTGTGAGGTTGGTGAGGCCTTGGCACAGGTTTCTGGGAGAGACTGGAATGTTAATGGGTAATGACTCAAAACGATCTGCCACTTGTGGAGGTGCTTAAGTGTTATTTTTATGCTTTTATATTGCTGTGTTACTATAGATAATCATAACCAAAATAGCTACAAACCTGCTTCCCATTGCAAACAAGCATTCTAAAATAAAGCTCGAATATCCGTATTTATAAACACCAATCATTCAGTGTTGTTTCACTTTAACCCATTCCAAGGGATCTATTAGCAAGATCCTGGGATACCCTCTCCTTCAGGGGCAGCTCATAACACTTGCCCAGAAAAGCTGTGGCTGCCTCATCTCTGGAAGTGTTCAAGGCCAGGTTGGATGGGGCTCTGAGCAACCTGGGATAGGGGAAGGTGTTGGGAATGAGATGGACTTTAAGGTCCTTTGCAACGCAAATCATTCTATAATTCCATGATCGAGACATGGGATGATCTGATCCAGCCCTTTGGCGGCTGCACAGCCCCAGAAGTGGGAGCACCATGGAAGGGGTGAGCGAAGCCCAAAGCTGGGACGAGGCTGTCACACTGCCAGGGTCACTTCATTCCTCAAGGCGAGTTAGTGCCTCTGTGTGGTGTCTCTGCACCAGACAGACCCAGCAGCCTGCTCAGAGCTGACTTCACAGAATCACAGAACCATTTAGGCTGGAAAAGACCTCCCAGATTATCGAGTCTGTCTTTTGACTGAGCACCACCTTATCAACCCGACCAGAGCACTGAGTGCCACGTCCAGTCATTTCCTGAACACCTCCAGGGATGGGGACACCACCACCTCCTTGGGAAGCCCCTTCCAGTGCTTCACCATCCTTTCAGTGCAGAAATTCTTCCTGATGTCCAGCCTGAACCTCTCCTGGTGCAGCTTGAGGCCATTTCCTCTTGTCCTGTCTCTTGTTGCCTGGGAGAAGACCCTGACATCACCTGGCTGCCCCCTCCTGTCAGGGAGTTGTAGAGAGAGAAAAAGTTCCCCCTGAGCCTCCTTTTCTCCAGGCTGAGCCCCTTTCCCAGCTCCCTCAGCTGCTCCTCACAGGACTGACTGCCTCAGTGTACTCAGTACAGAGCTTGAAGATGCGCAGGGGTCCAGGCAAACACCAACAGCTGCACAGTTACCATGGAAGAGAACCAGCCAGGCATTTCAGGTACAAAGAGATAATGGAGACATGGTTCAGAGGAGTGAATCATCTCATTTGTGCTGCTAAAATGCTGCTAATAAAATGTGATGACAGCCCCGGCGTTAATAACATGTGTGCTATCTCTGTGATCAGCCCAATGTTTATTTTAAAGAACGGTGTTTATTCCTTCCATTGCCTGTCCTCGTCATTCAAGGCTGAACAAAAAGTCTTTTGTGTAGCACAGAGCTGGGCTTAACCCTACAAAGGGCTAAGCATTCTTGCAGCAGTGGACTTAGTCACATGCTTAACTTTGAACATGTCAACAGCCCCACTGAAATYGGCAAGACTAATTATGTCCTCAGAGTTAAGCGCGGGCTTAAGTGCACTTTTGGACCGAAGCCAGAGTACTCAGCACCTTTGCAAGGCTGATCTGCCAGTGACCAAATTTTGTTTTGGAAGAATTTATATTCAAAGACAGCAAAATGACCAAAAAAAAAAATAAAAGAAAAGAAAACCCCTTGCATCTTTCTGTAAGTATTATCAAATTGGATCCAGGCCAAAACTTTACCATTCCCACCAGCACATGCAGCTGTTCTCTGAGAAAAGGGTGTAATTCCAACCCCTGGATAAAAGTGTACATTTCTGTGCATTTGCCATAAGGAGAAGTTTGCAGTTTTTCACAGTTAAAGCAACTTTTCCTGGTTGGTGGCAGTTTCCTTGTCTCCAGTGAAAACTGCCTCAATTTCCTATGGAATGTTTACAGGCAGGAACAGGAAAGAGTTTCATTTTATTGCAACCCCGGAGTGTATTTCCCATTTCATCAAGCCTGTGAAGCATGTCTTCCAACCCTGCAGGCTGACCTGTGGCTCTGAGAACCCTGGGGGAGAGTTTTCAGGTATTCCGGGACCTCCAGCAAAGACCTTAACCAGCTGAAAAGAGCAACTTTCGTCCCCAGGGAAGGGTGAGGTGAGATGAAGGGCCACTGCTGCACCTTCATCTCATTCCAGACCAGTGCTACCATTGACATGAGCCCCAGTAGAAGTCACTCTCTTCCCAGTAATCCATACAGAGAAAGACAACCCTGTGAAACTTTCAT
Organism: Parotia lawesii; assembly: GCA_003713295.1. NCBI lineage: Eukaryota > Metazoa > Chordata > Aves > Passeriformes > Paradisaeidae > Parotia > Parotia lawesii. Next base: position 1,941,323 of record RAHM01000138.1, read on the forward strand.
TCCTCACTGCACACCTTGGCATCTTCCCCAGGATGAATCCGACCTACAATTGCTGCTCAGCTGTATTTATTCTCTTTCACTTGCATGCTCGTTTTCCCCACTGGACACCCCAATTTTTCACCAGATTACTTAAATTCTCAGCTTCTCTCCTAYTGCTTAATGCTGCCTGTTCCTGTTCCCTTCCACCTGTGGAGGTGAATGCATCCCAGCAAACAATTTCTCATGGATGAAATAAAAGAACTGCTCCTGAGGAGAGGAAATGGAAGCGGGGAGGGAAGCAGGAAAGAGGTAAGTCCCTGAGCTTTGAGCTTTGTAGCCGCCCGTGCTTTTCTAGCAATGCCCTCCCAGCTTGCCAGAACCTGTCAGTCTAGCCTTCCTATTATCACTTCCACTTTGAATTTCTGCTGGAATGTACTCGTTTGTTGATTTCCCGTTTGCTATTTGGTGAGGTTCCTAAGGAACAGCTGCAATACCTGTCCTAACTCCTTCATTTCTCCTCCTCCCCTCCTCTTTTCAAACCAGTCACCAAAGTACAGCTGCTCTGGCTTGGAGACCCTACACAGAGCTTGCAAGCAATGTTAAACAGATCTTCAATTCGCTATAAGCTCCCCAGGTTTAGCTCTGGAAACACTCAACTTAGCAGCTGACCTTTCAGCTCAGTCACCTATCAACCAGACCGATTTTTAAACCCCAATCTTTACCTAACTCTTGGCACTGAAGGAGGGTTTTGCTTTCTTCATCCACCTTTGCTAAATCACAAGAGTGCATGAGGTGACATTTTCTGTTTGCTAAGAGGCCAAAAGATGATTTTGTTATACTATGTTGAGTTCTGCTTTTAATCCTTGCCGTCTTCRGGTTCAAGCGACTTCAGAATTCACYCYTATCCATCATCTGCCTAAATCACTCCATTAGGCCCATCATGGTGGTACAGGAGAAATGAGGTCACTTTCCTGGAAGGATAGTAACTGCTGATTTATTTAATAAAAAAAGAATCATCTGTAAGCACAGCAAGCTGCAGGGTGGGGTGGGATACTGTGAGTACCTCCTTCTGCTTGTTGGATATTCCCAGAATCCCAGGATGGGTCAGGCTGGAAGGGACCACAGTGGGGCAGCTKGTGCCACCTCCCTGCTCCAGCAGGGCCATCCCAGAGCACACGGCACAGGATTGTGTCCAGAGGGGTCTGGAATASCTCCAGTGAGGAGACTCCACACCTTCTCTGGTCTCTGTTCAGGGCTCGGTCACTGCCCAGGGAAGAAGTTCTGCCTCATGTCCAGGTGGAACTTCCTGGGATCAGTCCCTGCCCGTTCCTCTGGTGCCATTGCTCAGTACCACCATCTTGGCATCCATCCTCTTGGCACCCTCCCTTCTTCATTTAAAATGTCAGTGATTACTGGGGWTTTTTTTCCCTCAGAAAATCTCTTTTGCTCATTCACTGCTTGTTTGCGACAAGACTAAAAGGAAAACCCGAGGCTCGTGCTTGTATGACTGTATTCCAGATTTCACTGTGTTTCACTCTGTTGCTGTGTCCAGGCATAGATCCTCTCCAGTCCCACGGAATCATTTAAACTTGGAGCACAAATTCAAGCAGTCTGGAAAAAGCAAGACTTTGGCAGTGTAAAATGTTAAAGAAAGTTGAGAGCAAAAGGCAAACAAGTCAGGTAGCAAAGGCAAACTTGTAAGACAGCAATTTTGAGATATTTACTTTCACAAATGCTGGCTGGCAAACGTTTTGTCGTTAGAAAATAAACACTGAAAATACTTCTAGAGGCTACAAACTGTTTAAGATTCACAGACTTTCTAGACRTTCTAACACTGCTGATTCTGTTTCCTGCAAACTCTGAGACATTAATGGTTCTTCTATCCTATTCAGCAGTAGAAGTAATAATAACACTGTCAATTTTTAGTAATCTTCAAGATCAGCAGTAGCAATCTGCAAATATTTAAAGGAACAGGAATCTGAAATCACGCTTTGTTGCAATGAATATTTTCTTCTAAGATTCTCTGTGCTCCCTTCCTCTGGGTCCTCATGCTAAGCTGGGTGAAACCCTTGTAGTCCCTGAGGAGCAGATCCACATGGCATGTGAATGTCGTGAGATATCTGAGACATTCAAGGCTTATTTTAAAAAAAATGGGAGTCWTCATGAAAAATGTCTATTTACTTCTCACTGGAGGAATTTGAGAYAGTTCTGAGGAACTAGCACTTAATAACAGTGCAACATTTTTGCGGTCACTGTGACATGAAATCCCTTTTTGGTGAGAAATTGCACAGTTTGGAAACCTATCAATGCAGTGAGAGAMAATATATCTTTTCCTGCTCAGAAAACAGCACTTTTTGGTATGACAGAACTGCTGTATCACAGGCATCTTCTTAAAGCAGAGGGGATCTTTTAACAGTTATAGTGAGGAAAATCAATCTAATTCATTATGAAAGAGCAACAGTAATGGAGTCAAACGTTTTAGGACTCTAAACCAGAGTATATATTCCATCAGTCCCTGCTTGTTCCTCTTGTACCCCAGAGCAGAGCCTGGGCCCTGCTCGGAGCCCTCCCTGCACACAGGGACACACAGGGCTGAGGGCCCCTCTCAGCTGGGGCTCCTCTCGAGGCTGAACAGCCCCAGCTCCCTCAGCCTTTCCCTGTCAGGGATGCTCCAGGCCCTAAATCATCTCCTCAGCCTCTGCTGGCCCCGCTGCAGGAGCTCCCTGTCCCTCCTGTCCTGAGGAGCCCAGAGCTGGACACAGCACTGCAGATGTGCYTCCCAGGGCTGAGCAGAGGGGCAGGATCACTCCCTGACCTGCTGGCACTGCTCTTCCCAATGCACCCCAGGATTCTTGATGATTCCAGGAGCTACTCACCCCTGTGAAAGGATCCCTGGAGGCTGAAAATGCAGTTACAGRGGTGCCTGGTGCCTCTGGGCACACAGCAACCCTTTCCTGAGGGGTTTCAAACTCCCTGTGAGAGTGCCTTCATCAGCATCTCTAAACTAACTGATAAGTGAAAGGCCACCCCAGGCTCTGCTGCAGGATCTGSGTTAAATGCTGGAGAGCAAGCAATGAAATTCCACTTGGGCTTTCACATCTGGGGGAAAGACCTGAAGCACTGAARTATTGAACTGAAACAATAAGCAACAGGACTGGCAAAAAATGTTTTGTTATATGATGCTACCAGCTATGCCTCATCACTACAGGGATTTCAGCTCTTTCCACACTCTGTTCTGTCGCCTTTCAAAACTTTCTTTGGTTTACATGCAAATGACCCCAGGTACTTTGAGACACGAACTGGAAAAATGTTAGTGGGGTAAATGGATCAGGACTATCCAAGTCAGATCCAAGTGCTATTTCTTTTTCTGATTTAGAAGATGAGTCATCTCTTTCGCTGGATGACCAAGCTGAGTTGTAAAACCCTGGCCCGTGTTGGAGAAACCTGACTTGAGGCCAGCCTGTTTTCTCATCAAAACGAGGGCTCAGATAACACACAGGAAAGTAACTTCTGAAAGTATTTAGCAGCTAGTGAGTGAGTAAATAAATCATAACAATCAGTTATGAGTTATGGATATTATACGTTAGAAAGCTCAGTAAAGATAAGCTCTTCCTAATGACAGACTGTGAAACATCACCACTTTGTGGTTGTAAATAAGTGTGAAGATTAACCGTGAGTCTGAAGGAATATGACACCTGCAGAAAGCATGCTAGGTGTCTATTTCTCCTATTTATTTTTCTTCACTTTTGCTATGAGTAGTAAATCAGATCTGGTTTATCCTTGTCCTTGGCTCTTGTGTTTTTTTCCCAAGTCTTCACAGTATCTGTGAGCCTCTACAAAACTCCTCAGAGAAAATTAGGAGTGACTTGCAATAAGCACATAATCTTAGAATTCATATAAATGTGTATATACACATAATTATAATTATTTATAATTATGAATCTTGCTTTCCTATTTCCTGAGGAAGACCGGGCCATTTGTAGGCGCTGCAGTCAGGAAGGAGTGAGAATGGTGCAAGCCAAGGGAAACTCAGGTTCTGTAATTTATTCATGCAGCAAGGCTCTCATTAGCCACTGTCAGAATATTTCATTTCAGGAGTTGTTATTATTGTGTGTCAGGAAAACTTTGGGATGGGGAAACCATGATGGTTTTGTACTCAGTTGCTGAAAGGAATTTAGTCTGCTATTGGCCAAGGAACTAAAAATTAGTATCTCGGGAAATGAATTGGATAAGATTATTAATCTGTCAGGCAACAGAAGAAATCCATCTCCTATTGATTTTGGGACATCTGTAAATGGAGTTTTGCCATTCTAAGCACTGTTGAGCATTTGAAATTTTCACTGTGTTGGTTCCCAGATTGATATCTGATACTGCCAGGCTGGTGAACTGGCAGGATCTCACGCCACAACGCTACAATTCAAAGAAAGCATTCCAGAAAGTGGAGAAAGACTCAAGATGAAGCCAGAATCCCAGGTGTATAAAACAAGGAAAAAATGGTACAACATGTGAGMATCAAAGTGATTTTCTGGAACTCAAGGAAAGCAGTTCAAAGAAAAAAGAATTGTTTTGGGTTTTTTTAAGAAAACAAAACAAAACAAAACCAAAGCAGAACAAACCAAAGCAACCTTTACATTCTAATTAAAACCTGGGCATTTGGTTGTGCRGAGAGAGCAATCAAGAACACAGGCACAAATCTTCATTCAAGAAAGATGACTGAAGACTTAAAGTCATAGGAGTGGGAAGAGAAGTGGAAGCTAGGGAAGGACCAGAAGGAAGGACTGCATGCCTTCCAAGGCACTTTCAACATGGATAAAATGCCTGGCACTATTTCCCAAACCTCATTAAGTGGGGGAATTTCCCAAAGCACTGACAGAGAGCAGATCTTTCAGCAGGCAGGGCCTTATCTTATCGATTTAAGCTACATTGCTGTATATTGATTTGCTGACTCTGATCAGGATGTTCTTCTAAGCAATTAGATCTTGTCTGAAAATGTAGGAGTTGCTGCTTGCCTCTACTAATCCTGAGATTTCAATCAATACTCGCAAGATTCAACCARTACCAGCCAGAATGTGGCGTGACCGTCCCCTTTAATGGAATCTCCGTCCAGGGTAAGGCATCCCCACTCCCACACAAACTCTTGTCTTCCACTGGAGCCTCCTGCCTTGAATCATGCTCTGGAGGAACYTGGCCTCCTCCCCTGGCTCCAAAGGCAATCTGTACTGACTAGTCTCTGATTCCAGTGCTCTCTTGGCTGTTAGTCAGGCCGCCCCTTTCTCCCGCCTGATCGGACTGCCCGGAGCAAGTCCACATGGACAGTGAGGAGGAGGAAACTTTTGTTCCTTTGGCTCCTGCAGCATGGTGGGAATAYTATAATTTACATCTCCAAGGCACCAGCAGAACATCAGGACCTTCCCTGGCCAGAGGAAGGGGAGGGAGACACTGTGACTCAGTCACTCAGTTGAGTCACCATCCTGGCAGCAACAATTTGGGTGGTGCCACTGTCACCACCCTCCTCCCTCAGAGCTGCACTTGTACTCACTCCCTGGCTGCATGAGACTCTTCTCGTCAGGGACTGAGGTGCCTGCCCTGCTGCACCTGATTTTAAAATTTGGATGACATTCTCCAAGCCGTGGAATAAATGTGAAAGTATTCCTTTGAAAGAAAAAAGAAACTGTRCCCACCAAAATCTTCTAAAATACCCCAGTCACCCCTTAAGCTGAGTCYGGCAAGACTTTAGGCACTACAGTAAATATTTTTGCATTCCCCTTCAARCTGGAAAGGGGAATTTAATTGAAATCGTTAGAAAATCCAAGGACAATACAGAACTGGAGTTTTCGCAAACTGTCCTTCCCCTTTCTCACATCAGAAGCAGAGAGTGACAGTGACATTCTCRGACACCAAAATAAAGACCAAGCAGGTGGTCTTGTCCTACAGCATTTAACCCTTATCTCAAACTTCCCAGGAGAGAATCTTAATCACCCTCACACCTCCTGCAGTGGCGTGTGCCACAGATAGAACAGTTCTCGTAGTAATTTCAGGAAAGAATTCTTACAATCACCCATAGGACATTATTTTATTTTCAAGCTGAGTAAAGTTAAAAGCCATTTAAAAGCTATAAGCCAGGCATGAAGGACACTAAAGTTACCTTAAAAACAGCACTGGTTTTGCAGTATTTATGAACAAGTCTGAGGAGGACTCAGACTTGGATCAGACCCATTAAGGTGTGAATTACATGTAATGCAAGATATTCTCATCTACCACTGCTCTCAAGGCGCTCAGACCCCTACACAGAGTTCTTTACTTATACCTTCTCTAGAGCCAAAGCAGCCCTAAGGCCCAGGAGTGAATCTGGGCTTTGTATGAAGATCAGAAGAATGACAGAAATAAAAATTGAGTGTCAGCTGCAATTTGAAAGAATGTGCATGGTTCTGGTGGAGTTTGAGGTGCTCCTGTAGGAAATGGATTTATTTCTGCCCTAGAAGAGCCCTGTGTGCTTTCTGAGAGCTGAACAGAAAAGGGAAAACACTTTCATAGGCACTTCTTGGGCAGTAATTTCCTCTGTTTTCACTGAAAATTTCCTTTAGGAGTTTCCATGTATCATTTTAGTTAGTGCCACATTAAGGTTTTACAATAGTAAAAGTTTTATTCTCTCACAATTTGAAATAGTCCTGAACAAAGATAATCAAGAGGAAGTAAATTTAAAATAGAAATTCTGCTAAGATAACAAAGGTCATGCATAATGTGTGAAAAAATGCTGCATTGAACTGAATTATTTTGCTTCATCACATTACTTTTTTTCATTCCCTGTGCTGCTGCTGGCACGGGATGGGAAAGAAAGTGGAAAATAAGTTCAGGTTTCTTGTTGTATCACCATCTTCAGAGTCTTTATGTTTGGCTTTTCTATACACTGCAACCACATTTAGAGTTAGGCCATCCCTGAACTGTGTATTTATGTAGCTGATCATTTTCTCTTTCTTTTTTTCTTCTTTTTTTGGGGGCAATGTAAGTTCCCACACTAAGAATGTGTATTCTGAAGAAAAAGCAGAAACAGAATGGATCCACGTTTATGCCATTTGGACCCAACCACCTGAAGTTGATTTTTAAGCACCTGAGGGATGACGTGAAATGTTCACCCTGCTGAAGGCAACAGCCCATGGGCCACTTAGGAAGTCTTGCTGGGGCATGAGAGATGCTCAGGGGTGCCAGAGCTGGCGCCAGGCAGCCTGCCTGGTGTCCCTGTCACCAACGGTGCTGGGAGGGTGATGYTTTCCGTGCCTTAATTATGCCTCCCCTGATAGGGGAGAATTCCCAGAGCCCTTGCCTGGGCTCTGCAGACGAACGGGACTTTTCCACTCTTTTTGCTCTCAGGTAGTTGTTTATTAAGTCTTATCAAAGAAGCCGAGGCTCAAGCGAGACTCCTCTTAGGACACACGAAAGAAAAGGCGAGTTATCAAGATTACACCGTTCTTTAAAGGTAAATTACCCAATGAAAGCCAGAAACAAAAGATATTTTTACTTTTCTACCAATGTTCAGTAAATCTTTCTGTCACATGAAAGGAACTGCGGCATTTTTCACCCAATCCTCTCAATCCACTTTCSCTGCAAACATGGAGTAAAGAAGAAAGAAGAAGGAATAGGAAACAACAACAATCCTCCATCTCGGAGTTTTTGCTTCTTATCTATTTACTATATTAACAAACCCAACACCTCTAAATTTTCACCCTGTGACAATCTTAYATAATGTTCTATCACCTAGTTCACACCAGTGTAGATTCTGCTTCTTCCCAGAGGGCAGGTAATTTTCTCCATGGACGAAGGTCAAAGACAGGGCTGCCCAGGGGGGTAGAACCCTTCAAAACAGGCAGAGAAATATTCCCTGCACTTTGGACTCCAACAGGAGGGGAGGGTCACTCCACCCTGAGAGCCGTGTCCCCATGGCAGGGTCAAACCAGGCTGTACCTGTGGCACTCGTCTTGCCAGGGGGGGTTTGCAGCACAGCCAACTCATTCCAGCTCTGGATTCCCACCAGTCACAGGGGGTTTAGGGATTTCTGCACGGCACTCAGCAGGAGGAGGAGATGAACCCTTGTTGATTGTCACCAGGAACATCAATTTAGGCCAGATAAGGATCAGGCTTGGGACAACCACTTGGAAAGCAGGACCTTTGTCAAGCAACCGGTGAGTGAAAATTCCAGACAAACCATATGAGGGGGATCTGGGATCTGGGCCTAGGAAGTCTGTATCAGATCATATTTGTATCCCTCCCAGTTCAGTGTTCTATTTCTGACTGCAGGCAGTGCCAGTTATTTCAAAAGACATTCAGCTGTAGACTATTGCAGTTTATCCCCAGGGAAAGCCTGGTTTTATATTTATGGCCTGTGTCTTGAACAGAAGATTTATATCAATTTGAAAAAAAGGTTGATAAACATTTAGTCTTTTGGACAAGACACTCTCCAGCCCCTGGGGAGAAGCATTTTGAAAAACCTTGGAAGGGGTGATGGGGGCCTCAGACACATTTTTAAGACTCGAGCCTCAGGGGTGTGGGAGGAGCTCATGCAAGAGCAAAGTCACTTTAGGCTTTGCAGACTTAGGCTACAAATTTCCAGGGAAATCCAGAATTCATGTCCATGCCATGTGAAAGGAAAATGCCTTTTTCAGACAGCATTTACCCCACCTGAAACTGAGGACTGAAAACCCACCTCAGTCTCCACTGTGAGGTGCTCTGCACTTCCAAGAGAATACCTAGCAGCTTTCAGGAAGTTTGGATCACCATTCCTCTCCGCCCTGCCAAACCCCAGGTGTCCCTGTAAAGCAGCAAACCCATCTAATCCACACCTGGATGAACAGGGATACAACTCCGAAGAATCTCCAAAGCTGTTTCTTCCTTCAGAAGCACTCGGCTGACTCAAGATTTACTGGGCTGTCAGGGGAAAACAAGGCATTCAGGAGACCCCCTGATCCCATCCTCAATCTCATTAACTTCCTGCTTTCCCCAGTGCCCCGGTGGCCGCGTGTTAACGAAGGGCTGTAATTGGTAAATGAAATTGATTACACAACTCTTTGAATGAGGCAAATTGTGCGTCTCTGGAGAAAAGGTACCATTTTCTGCTGTGCATAAATCAAACGAGGGTCTCTTAAAAGCCCTGGGTAAGTAGAGAGCATTTCAAATTGGCTACAAAGTGCTGGACAAAGCATTGGCAGAAGGAAGGGCAGGGACAAAAAATGACCTTAGCGGCTCTCTGCTATCCCCAGTTTCTGTGATTCTATGAATTTTAATTCTGCACTGCACAATTTAATTACCACTTGCAAAGAGCTGCAGAAAATGGAGATCCATTTTCTACTGTGGGCAGATCTTTCCTGTCGTCTGTCAGCTGTGAGGGTGCTGAACTGTTCCCACAGAAATGTGGACATAAAATTGACCCGTGTCTGTCCGAAGGACTGGATATTGGGGCGGCACAGCTGGAAAAAGCTGCCAGAGGTTGTCCTGAAAGCCCCAAACCCCTCTTCAATAAAACAATCTGAATGCTGCCATGTTGCAGGATTACTCAATATCTTGTCATTTAATCACGTTAATATTTTCATATATCTGGTTTTGAATTGCTGCAGAGTAAAGGAATCAATCCCTTTACTCTCTAACTCCTTTTATAGTAGCCATTTTACTAATGCAGAGCTTTGCCTTTTCCATCTTAGAGGAGAAATGTGTATCTAGGCTATTCTGGGAAACAAGGAATAATTCCCTTTCTTTGTGAGCTGCCCTTGTCACATTAATATCACACTTTCAACTTTCTGTAATCCTTGAAGGAGTCCTCCAAGGCTGGTGTCAGTTTTGTTCTGAATATTCTTCATATTTTGCCGTTGTTCCTGAAGCTGTAATGACAGCACAGAGACAAAAAGATCTCAGTGTCTGGCCATAGAAATACAAATTATGAGCCTGTGTATTCACAGTATCATAGAATCATAGAATGGACTGAGTTGGAAGGGACCACAGAGATCATCTTTTTCCAGCCTCTCTGCAGGGACACCTTCCGCTAGACCAGGGTGCTCATTCCTAGGCCAGACAACCTGTGGGACAGGTGTCATAATTTAACATTTCTGGTGCATAAATACGCACCCTGTTCTCATACTAAGCCTGGCCAGTTTCGTCTCCCAAATCCAGTTATTGCAGGAATTAAGGAACAGGTGGCACATTTTGGGGGTTGTGCTGGTTTTAAGGGAGCAGAGTGCTCTGGGAGGAGTAGTGATGGTTGTTCTTTCATTCACTTAACTGAAAGCCTCTCACTTGTGACAGCTGTGAGATAGGTTTTACACACCAGATGATACCCCCAATTATTACCTTATTTTTTGCAAGTGGAGATGTTGTTCTTAAGTGATTAACCTGTGCTCAGCAACAGCTTCTCAAACTGTGGTTTTTTGGGACCATTTTTCCTCTTGTCTGCACTGAATTGCTTTATTTATGTAGACCTTGATGTGTTATAAACCCTGAAATGATCCTAGACATCAAGTCCCTTCTCAGGGCAGACCTTATCTCACTGTTGATGGCCTGATTTATTTAACTCACTGCAGGACAAGTGTTGGGGTGCACTATGTGCTGGAAGAGAGATAGGCCCTGAGGACCGGAGAGAGAGCCTCTTTCCTGGCCCCGGAGGTGATTCTGGGAGTGTATCCAGGTCACCGGGGATTGGCTGAGAGAGGATTGTGGGTTTCTGGTCAGTGCTGGACCTATGAGATGTGATAATTGTAGTTTGTGACCTTATAGGGTATTGTTTACCTGTTACCATAATAGGCAATGTCTGTGCACTATCCCAGGTGATTGGGGGACACTGAGGTGAACATCTTTCCTGTTTATATGATGKGATATCCTGTTGGGTGCTGGTATTTAGGGAATATTTTCCTGCGCAATAAAGGGTTTTGGATTTCTCCATCTTGGCGGYGGAGTCGTGCCCCTGCGTGATTACTGCAAACAAGCACTATTTTCTGTGATGTGCTGAATTATGAATTCTCCCTAAAAACCTGGTGTGACAGACAAATAAACATTTTAGCCATGGGAAGGCAGAAACAGAAAGGTGTTGAGACTTGCTGAAAGCCACACAGGGTGTTACTGTCAGAGGCCAGATTAGGATTTTGCAAGTCACTCATCAGCAACCTCAGTTGATTTGGTATCTGGGAGTTACAAAGAAACTTGGCAAACTTTACCAGTTCTCCTACCACTGGCACTGAGGTAGGATCTGAGGAAAAGCGTGCGTAGGATAAAGATTCTGCCACAGCTTCCCTTCCCTGTTATGTGTGTGTGTGTGAAGACAAAAAGGATCTGGCAGAAAGGTGCAAAAGCTGTGGGTAGAAGTTGTAGCACCCATTCTGTGAGACTGTGAAGTTGTGATGGGTGGTTTACTGACAAATCCCTAAATCCCTGCGAGCAGGGAGGTGGCCCTGCAATATGGGACTGCCACCACCCAGTTGTTTTGTTCCTTTCTTTTTGGGGGGGTCAGAAAATGGATCTCCAGGATCTATCTGAAAAAGGCWAAGCTTGCCAAGTGCCAGTCACTCTTAATCTCTTCGTGTCCAACATAGCAATACAGTTCCTCTCTCTGATACCACTTCTGTGTTTGGGCCATCCGTGCCCTGTTTCCCTTCAGGAAGACTCACTGACCTAGGCTTGCTTGATTGGTTACTCAGAWAATTCCCTGAAACAGGAGAGAACCAGAGAAATGGACTGGTTTTTTTCTAGTTAATATGTTTAAGGATTGTGTGCCAGGTGAAATAATAAAGGTTTACTGAATTATGCACAGAATCACAGAACGGCCTGAATCGGAAGGGGCCCTAAAAATAATCTGGATCCAACCCCCTCCCATGTGCACGGACACCTTCCACTATCCCAGGTTGCTCCAAGCCCTGTCCAACCTGGCCTGGAACACTTCCAGGGGTGAAGCAAATGGAGGATGATACCCACTTACCTTCACACACATGTACCATACCATTCCTGAAATCCTGATGACRGTTAGGAATAGGATGCAGGAAAATAGAGCAAAACTTCAAGAGCATTTCCACTCTCATTCATAATTCTAGTAACTCTATCACCTGTGGATTTTGCTCAGTATGTTCAAGAAAAAAGACAAATTTCCTTTTCCTGTTCACTCTCCAGCATTTCCTAACAGTTCAACACTTGCAGCTGAAGGATATATGACATTTTAATGTCTATTGCAAYGTCGTTTTTCTCCACGTGCTGCAATAGTTTGTATTCCCCAGTTCCTTCTGTGGAGAAGGGGGCAAGGATGGACATAAGACTTTGAGATCTGCTCAATAAATAATTTAATTCACAGTAATAGCAACATCTAAAATGATCTTCCCTACCCCAAGTGGAAACCATAGCTGGACACAGACGTATTCCCCCAGCTGCATAATTCCCACAAAAGTACTATTCAAAACTAATGGGTCAAAAACATTCCAAGTGTAATTCTGCTGAAAGTGATAGTGTGAATCAATCTGAAATTCAATAGGTGGTGCCTAAACCCTTTCTTGCTGTGGGCAAGAAAAGCCTGGGACGTGGAACAGCAAGTGTGAAATAAAAGCAGCAATGGGAGTGTTAGAGAAGAAACTCTAAATGATGAAAATCCCAAGCAGAATTTTTCTCTGTGGTCCAGGAGGTCTTGTCGCACATACATTGCACATTTATATTTTAAATGCATATATAAATGCAATTATGTTCTTGCACATAAACATTTGCAGGAATTTTAGCTTCATTTCAAAGAGTTCCAAAGTGCAAACCTGGGAAATATTACAGATATGACAGGCAGGTTGGGATCCACCTCAGTTTTCAAAATCATTGCAAATGCCTGTCTTAAAGAGAGATTTTATTTAGCTAGATTAAGTCAAGAGCCACAAGAGAGATGTAGAAATGGAAGCAAAGCCTACACATTCCAGAGTGTTCCATTTTTCAATTCCCATTATTTTTTAGCTTGGGCTTCTGTCTTCAGAGCTGGTATATACATGAGTTGTTCCCTCTGGGTGTTTGAAAGTAGAATAGTTAACCGTGTAGGTTGGTTGGTTGGTAGTAGATAGGTGGATGTGCTGTCCCAGAAGTCAAGATGTGCATGAGAAAATAGGGAAAGAGAAGAGTAAAACCAGCCCAGGGCATTTGCCTCAGAGGCATATCAGGCTGTAAAACACACAGTTTCCAGTGAATTTAGATCCTGCCAAGTGTCTGCTTAAACATTCGGTCCCATAATCTCGGCCTACCTTGAAAAGTGTTTGCTGTTGGGAAAACCCTCTATCATCCAACTACCTTGTTCCTTCTGGTCTTTTATTTTGCTGCTCCAGCCAAAGTCGATTTTCATTTAAATGTGGTAAACATAACAAGCCCTTTCATGAAATGTTAGAGGTCAACTGCACCCCTCATTTTGTTTAGTGTATGTTTCTTTACTTCATTTAAAAGAACAATAGCAAAACCACAAACTGAAACCCAATATCACCAAGCCCTCAAAACAAAAGGGTGCTTACGGGATTGGAGTGCTGGGGAAAAAACCCCACAATTTTATTTTGCAAAGCATTTGGAAAAGTACATTTGATCTTCTTATTTCACTCTTTGGTGCCTCATACTTCAACCATCCACCCTGGGCTTAGTTCTGTGTGGTCTACCAGCAAATGTGGGGTTTGTTCCTGGTGTTACTGCTCACCTACTGTGCGACATGGGCTGGAGCACATCTATATCCTTGTGGTGCCTAAGGACACCTGGATTTAAAATGGCTGGAGAGGTGTATTTAATTTATATTTGTGAATTATATTTATGCATTATATTTATAAATTATGCTTATAAATTATATTTATAAACTATATTTAACTTAGCTTGGTTCCAGAGGGCTTAATCATAAAGAGTCTCCTACTCAGAGCACCTAAATGTGTTCTCTCTTATGTCTCTCTCAGTTCTCTCCAGTGTTTTGTCCACTCTGCCCAAATATGGCATACTTATTTGTTTGAATTTTGTCATGCTGATATTTTTGCTAATACTTTTAAATTTAATTTCTATCTCTTTTACTGTCCCCAGTTCTGGAATGTCCTTTGGCACCGTTTCTGTGGGAAGGACTGCAGGACTGTGCTGTTCTCTCACATCATGAGCCTCTAGCAAAAAAAGCTACTGCATAAATCAGTAAAACAAATAAACAAGAGGGAAGATTTTTTGCTATCATAACTGAAAATTAACATGATTTGCCTTGTTAGATGTTCATTTTTAATTTGTGATGATTTATATGCATTTCTATACTTTATATATCCAAGATAGGGACATTGGTGAGTTTCTGCCATTTTGGACTTTTAATAAAATGACATGCATTCATAAACTTTCATATTTCAAGTGTTAAAATACCTTCATTTAAAAAATATTGGGTTTTATGCTTCTTACCAGAAGTATGTCTTTAAAAAACAGAAACATGTTAATTACCAATATGATGCTCCTTATCAGCCCTAATCAGAGGCAGTGGGGACATTAAAAAGAGGATGATAAATCTAATTTCAGTGCTTTGCTGGGTGAACACGCATGTTATATTCAGAGAACCAAGAAGCTTTTTTCCTTGCAACTGGAAATGAAAAACATGAACATAGATAACATGATAAATAGAAATAAGAAACATGAACATAGAGAACATGATAAATAGCACATTGCTTGGGAACCTCATTGCTTGGGAAGCCTGTTATTACAGCAATAAAACCATGAAATAAAATACATTTGTGTGTGTGTGTGTCACAATATTAAAGTAAACCTAGACAGAGCTAATAAATGCCTTTAAGAGTGAAAAGAGTATTAGTAACTCGCATATAGAACATGTTGTATGGGGACTTTGATGTTGTGTTAATAAACAAAATGGGATCTCTCTTCCTTTATTTGAATCTACATAAAGCAAATATTGCTGTAAAAACTTCTGAAAAAGCAAATACTTCAGTCTAATACTTCAGTCTCCCTTTCATTTTGTGTACAATTATGTCTGTGTGTATTTCTGCATGAATTTTTATGTAATAGAATGCACTGTTTTGATTTATGTGCCACCTATGCATTTTCTTTTCTTGTTTTCTTACGTTTTGTTCCATTCCCACTGTTTGGAAAGGGAATAGCACGGGTTCTTGCCATGCTCTGTTTTTCCCTGGAGAAGCAAGATCTGCCCCATCAAGCAGGATTACAGTACCAGAGGCATTTAGAATTGACTTTAGGAAGGGTGTGTACAGGTATGCTTTTATGAACCTGCTTTCAATGGGACAAGTTCATGTGCAGGATTATATTGGATTCAAAGCAGGACTTGAATATCCTCATATTTCAGTCTTTCAAAACCCCCACAGATCATTTCCTACCACACGGCTCTGATAAAAACAGCTAAATATGGCTGGAATGTAACAGATGAGTTGTTTTTAAAGGCTGCTTGCTATAGGTTAAGTGGGAAAACAGCAGTTTTTCATTTATTCCTTTGTAGATCTGCAGCGAAGAATTCCAGAGAAGGATATAGATGTAGCAACAAGCAGCTGAAGTGGTTGGGATTTCTTGGTCTAGAGGTATTTTGCAAGAATTCTTTAAAAAATGAAGGCGTTTGTTCCAGATCTTTATCCAAACATTTATTTGTTTTGGCAGTTTCCACAGTAATTGGCTGTTGCAAACACCCAGAGTCTTTTAGGGCTGGCATAATGGGCCTGCTCTTAATTTTTAAAAATAAATCACAACTTAGACATCACTTTGCAGTTCCATGTAGTAAACTGATGGCCACCTGGAGATTGGCAACAATATGGTAGCTTATTTTCCTTTTTTTTTCTTCAAGCAGTGGCAATGAAATTTCTTTTCAAAGTTGACCAAACCCCCAAGACAACATGATAACATCAAGACTGGCCAGCACAAGCCCACGTTTTGGGTTGTCATCGTTTCCAGTGTGGAAAATGGCTTTTGGTGAGCTGTACATCAGAGAAGCCTTCAAATTACATCCACACATACACAGATGCCATATGATGAATATCTTTCCAATGTGAAGTTATTCCCTGCTGTTAATTTCCTGAAGCTRTATGAGCATCTTCCCCAAAACTGGTAACAGGCAGCAGCTAGAGCTGACTGGAAGACTAGAATTTCCATTATTATTAACATCTTAGGGCCTTCAACATTTGTTTTGTCCTGYTGATTTACAAAAAAAAAAAAAAAAGCACACTGGAATAAAAATTACACTGGAACAAAATCTCTCTGTCTTTGGAGAAATGAGAAATCCCAGCCCTAAAATTGTGATACACATTTACATATCTGAGGGACAGACAGCACAGCTGTGGCACTGAAGGACACCAAGGTTGTGTCCCCTGCTCTGTCTCCTTTGGCCACCTGGATACCTGGATGATTGCTGTGGCCTCTGGGCTACAAAATGGTAGAATCATAGACTGTGCTGAGTTGGAAGGGACCCACAAAAATCATTGAAATCCAACCCCTGGCCCTGCCCAGGACACCCCAACAATCCCACCCTGTGCATCCCTGAGAGCGTTGTCCAAACGCTCCTGGAGCTCTGGCAGCCTTGGGGCCGTGCCCATTCCCTGGGGAGCCTGTTCAGTGCCCCAGCACCCTCTGGGGGAAGAACCTTTTCCTGATATCCACCCTAACCCTCTCCCGCCACAGCTCCAGCCATTCCCTGGGTCCTGTCCCTGGTCACACAGAGCAGAGATCAGTGCCTGCCCCTCAGCTTCCCTCACAAGGATGTTGAAGAGCACAGTGAGCTCGGGCCTCGGTCTCCTCTTCTCCAGCTGAACAGACCCAGTGCCCTCAGCTGCTCCTCGTGTGGCTTCACATCCAGGCCCATCACTATCTCTAAAACCCTTCTTTGGACACTCTCTAGGAGCTTTAGGTCTTTCTAATATTGTGACACCCAAAACCACACACAGTATTCAAGGTGAGGCYGCCCCAGCCCAGAGCAGAGCAGGACAATCCCTCCCTGGCCCGGCCGGCAACGCTGGGCCCGGTGCCCCCAGGACAGGGATGTCCCTCCTGGCTCCAGGGCACTGCTGCCTCATGTCCAACTGGCCATTTACTGGGACCCCCCAGGTCCCTTTCCCTGGCACTTCTCCCCAACATCTCATCCCCCAGTCCGTCCGTACATCCAGGGCTGTCCCATCCCAGGTGCAGAATCCAGCCCTTGTCTTTGTTAAACTTCACACAGTTGGTGACCCCGTCGTTTGTCCAGGGATCTCTGCAGGGCCTTTCTCCCTTCCAGGGAGTCAGCAGCTCCTCCCAATTTAGGGTCATCTGCAGACTAACTTAGTGTCCTTTCCAGTCCTGCTTCCAAGTCCTTTATGAGGTTGTTGAACAGCACAGGGCCGAGGATGGAGCCCTGTAGAACCCCACCAGTGACAGGTCCCCAGTCAGATGTCACCGCAGTCACTGTCACCCTTTGTGCCCAGCCTGTGAGCCAGTTACTCACCCAGCACACAATGTTTTTATCCAGATGGAGGCTGCAAAAAATCAACTTGTTGCCCTCATTAATAGAGTCTAAATTGTTTTTATACTATCAGAAACAATGACCATCAAAACAAACACTCCTTGTTGTAGTAACACTTTCCACACCTACTGAAGAACCTCCACGATGACAACAAGTAGCAGTTCCTCACACCAGACCCACGGAATCCATGATCCCTGTATTTCTGGGTGAAAAATAAGAAAAACTTTATTCAATGCACCAAAATAGACCAAAAAATGCACCAAGTTAGACCAAAAAGTCAAAAAAAATCTTTTGCACCTGGATGCACTTCTCAATAGCAGATAAAGGATGGGAACAACCGTTCCTGGCATTTTTCACTCAATAATAATTCTGTTTCTGAGCGGACGGAGATATTTTTGCAGGGAAGCAAAAATTTAGAATGTACATCTGGAAAACTGACATTTTTTGTTCTATTAGCTACTGAAGCACGCTGACCTGATACAGATACAGGTTTTATAGCTCATTACAAGCTTGTTGCCCACAGTCTCCTCCAAAACATTGAACTACTCTTTTTCATCTCAATTCAAATGGAATAATATTAGACCTTTTAAAAACTATATTAACTTTATGTTTTATGCTTTGATAGACCCAGTTTTCTGAGGGGTTTTTCAGTAGCTTGTTTCTCTTTTCCAAACTAAGCTGGCATTGTATTTCCCTATGCAGCACTTGCTTCTATTTTTCTCAGAGTTCAACTTACTCCTGCTGCTAAGTTGTATTCTTCAAGTTTAATTTCAATTTCTGATGGTTAACAAGGAAGGTGAAACATAGTTTTTGAAGCAGATTGTTCTGTATCATCCTCCTGAGAGGATTTTGCAAAGCTTTCCCACCTYTGTTGGTAGCTGCCGTCACATTTAAGATACCAGAATATGCCATGTAACCTGTCTTCCATGTAACTCTTGTGTGCTTAGACGACTCAAGTTGTCCAAAAACTCGAGCTAAACCCATCTGCCATTCTGCTGGTGCTCCAAAGGTGCTGCTCTCAGCTGTCTCTCCTCCTCTCACTGTGTGGCCCATGCTCTGGTTTGAAAGACACCCAGCCAGCCAATTTTGACCCTCAGAGAGACAAAAGGACACCTGCAAGCCAGACTGGGAATAGCAAGTGCATGGATTTGAGAGAGGCGAATGAGAAGGGATGCGCCAGAAAGGACTGGCATAATGCAAAGTTTTGTTTATTTTGACCTACAGTTTAGAAACAAAGGGAAAGCAGCTGAATTCAAAGTCAGTAAATTTAAAACTAATAAAAGGGGAGGGATATTTCAGCCGAAGTCTAATTAGCTATTTTTTATCTGTATCTGTTATACACAGAAAAAAAACAAAAAAGAAAAAGAAGTAAAAACCAGTAACAGAATACTGCATTATTTTCACATTCGAAAATATAACCAAATGTATAGCCCAGAAGAATCTATCTTGAATAAAAATATGTCAGACTTATAAAGCTACTTTAAAGCTTGTTAAGCCAGGTGTAAATAGAATAATTTAATTTTAAAAATACTAATGAATAAATATTTAAAAATATATCTTGCACATTTTATAAATGCTACAAAGGGAAAACCTTTGTTCTAGTATAGTCTTTAAAGTCACTTGTTTCTGCCCATAAAATTCTCAGAATAATGAACAGTCAGGATAATAATCAGTTGAGATAAGGAATGCATTGCTGTTCGTATAAGGAGGAAAACTGTGTGTGAGGAACAGAGGATTAGGCCCCATTCACTTAAAAAATATTTTAAAATATTCAAAATCATGATTTTAAGCAATRGTAAAAAATCCACTGAAATGTAAGCTGCCACAGACTTTAAGACATCACCCAGTCCATTTTTCTACCCTGGGCAGAGTTACATATAAGCAAATTTCAGCCTTATAACTCACCTGACAAATGTTTGTCTAAATTGCTCTTTAAACCGCCAGTGAAAGCCTCCACAAATTCCTGGAGCAAGCTAATCCAGCCCTTCACTATCTTGCCATTAAAAAGCTGCTTTTCCCCCCTAATTCCCACCCTCTCTCTGTTGAGACAATTCAAACACATCATGTCTTGTCCCGTTCCTGGTGGCTATTATCATGTCTCTGCACATTCCTCCCTTCCCTAGACTAAACAAACGCAGCTCCTTTGCTCCTGTCTCACAAGTTGTGTTTTCTGGACCTCTAATAATTCTTGGTGTTCATCTCTGGATTTTTGCCAATTGGCAAGGGTCATTTCTCCAGCTGTTACCTGCACTTAGCTGGACACAGGGTCCCCGATGGGGCTTTATCCATACGGGAAAGAGGTATTACTTCCCATACCTTCTATAGCACCCCTCGTTTTTACAGGATTCCTTTCTTTCATCAGGATGGATCTGCTGACTCACAAATTCCCTTTTGTAGATTTGCTGCCTACTCAGTTGTTCCACACCTTGCATTTGTCCCCTTGACTCTTTCACATCAAAAAAAAACAAAAAAACCCCAACCATTTCTAAGTTCAAAAGATGAGAGGCTCCCRTCCAAAAGAAGAATTGTACATATGTTTACAGTGATGGAAAGACAGGAGAAAAAAGGCTTTGCATATGAAACTAAATTTGTTTTCAGCACTCCACAGTTACCATTTACAGTCTCTAATCTTTTGGTGTAAGTGGTGACAATAAGGTGGTCTCTGGCACAATTAACTTCTTCCTGGCAACGTTTGTATTTTGACGTAATAAAAAAAAAATCAAGGAGTTCTTATTAATCATTCAAAAATAAAAAGAAAAAAGCATGGGATCATTAGGGAAATGAATGAATAGAAAGACTTCAGAAAATAAAGTGAAGGGGTGTGTGGGATTTCCAGTGTTGTCTAGAAAATTCAGGAAAAAAACCAGCATTTTCTTCACATTCTTTTAATTTTTTCAGACTAAAATTTGTCATTCTCTTCAAATAAGGAAATGAGAAAAAGTCTGTATCTGCAAAGAAATACTTCATTCACAAGTCTTCCTCTTCCCTAGGAGTGTGAATCATTCCATGATCAGCACAACACCTGAAGCCTGACACCCTGCCACTCCAGCTCTTGTGGCTGAGCTCTCCTCTGAAAACCAAGTTCTGGCCAAGACTTGCTTCAAGACTAGAGCACTTCCACTGCCTTGCTGCTCTGGTTTCTGATCATATATTTGAGTTTCTGCTCCAACTTTTCCCTCAGGAAAAACTAGTTTGGATCTTCTTCTGTCCCAGCTGCCAATTTATTGAAATTTGCAGTTTAGTGCCTCTGAAAACTGAAGTCATCTGTCAGATGCAGCTGAAATTGGAAAAGGGTTTTGAGCTTATGAAGAGAAAGGACAATAGCAGACATCAAACAGTTTGTTAACATCAATCTTATCCCCGCAGAAAATCAAGCCAAGGAGCCTCTGCTCTCTAAGCACTATCACACGTCTTCCTACAAAATAAACCTGCTTTGTTCAGGCTTTCTGGGAATAAATGGGAACAAAAAGAAGGTCTTGCTATAAAAAAAAAAAACCAACAAAAAAACCCCAACTTTTTGAGGGTCTGGGTGTGAGATGAAACCAAGGAAAAGTTTTCCATTGGCCAGAGAGAGTTTGGGTAAAACTTTTACGAGCACTGAGAAAAGGGGTAAAAGGAAAACCAAAATTTCATGCTTAATTGCAGCTGGCATCAGTGAAATACCCCCCTAATTCACTCTGCAGAAACAGCAAAGACATTACATCATTTATTATATCATTTCTTATATCAGCAAAGACATCACTATCATTTAGATATCAGTGATGATACTGCAGAAGACTGGACAGGGTAGAATTTGAGCTGGCCAAAGATTGATTTTAGGTCTTAGACTTTAAATAACTCAAACATTTGTGTCATTTTTCCCTCTTCATTAAGAGCTGCTGAGAACTCTCAGGCATCAAAAGCAAACAGTGGAAACACTGTCAAAATTTATGAGATCTCAACCTGGATGTTTTCAGTGCTCATGCATCTGGAAAGTGAAGCAATAACTTGTTTGGCAATTTTCAGATCCAATGTATTTTACTTTTCAAARTAAACAAAACTTAGTCCTCATCTCCATCCTTCCAAACCAAGGAACTGTCAGAGTCATAATTAAATGTATTTCCACTTAAACATTTATTCCTGAGGAAAAGGATTTTTAAAAGAGAGAGAGAGAAGAAATAAATTAGCAGAARGATCTCTGATCTGTTTTGAACTTGATCATTAAATTGATGATTTTTTCCTACCTTCTTGCTTTGCCAAGGTCCCCTCTGTCTTTCCTTCAGAAATTCCTTGCATTGTTTCAACAGCAGTTCCTAGTTTATTAATTCAGGCTTAGGCATCCAGCTCTTTTAAAACGGGGGTCCCTCAATCATTTTCTGGTCATGCAAGTAACCTTCTTCTCAAATAGTATTTTTTTTTTTCCTCTCCAAAGCAAATCCACCAGTATTATATTTCCCTATCAGAGAACAAATACATGAATTACAAATTCTTCCTCCTTTCCCCCCCCACCACAACAGCCCGTTGATTTCATGCACACTTTCCCAGAAAATCCAAGCAGCTTCACATTCTCCCTGCCCCCAAATCCATCAAGTTTCCCATTCCCACAGTCTACTCCAGCCCCTCTGAGCGGACCACGCTCCTGATTCCCAAGGACTCCATAAAGAGCCCAGGAGTGAGGTGTCCTCCCTGGCAGCTCTGCTGTGTCACAGCAGCAGCGTGACAGTGGCAGCAGATGGGCTGCCTTGAAGCCTCCGTTAACAGCCTGGTGTCTCACCCAGCCCTCCCGTGGGGCTCCAATTTTTGGCTGCTTGGCAGGCTGGGAAGGGGGAGAATCCGACCTCCCTCGCTCCTGGTGCGTGAGACATGAAACAAAAGCCTTCCCCTGCCTCACCGATTTCAGGCTGGCTCAAGTGCTTCGCATCGTGGAGGCAGCACAGGCTGCCCCATCTTCCTTTCCTCAAGGTAAATGAGTGATTTATATTCCTAATATTACTACATGGATATCAGTTCGGGCAGATTCATGCAAGGCAAGACAGTAGGTAATAGGGGATTTGACTGAAAAATCAAGGTTATTTCATTTGCCCTCACAGCAGAAACGAAATAAAGATCATGATTTGCAGTGTTACTTTGGGAAACTCCCAGGAGCTGCCCTTTAATACCCTCTCAGAGTAATTAATGACTTCTTATTTGATCACCCAAAGATGGCATATGGAAATCCATAATAAAACTAGGATGCTGCATTTTCTTAATAAATATATCTTATTTAGCTTTTTCATCCCAGTCACACTAAATGCTTATACACAAAAAAATTATTTTGCTTGGAGTTGTATCATGAAATAAAAGTAACTGATTTCTCACAACGTTGCTCCTGTAGAAATATCAATTTGCTGTCCTTAACTCCTTAGGTACAACTCCAAACTATGCTAAACCATGGCGCTGTCTCTCTGCTTGAGAAACACACTCCAGTTCTGACAAACTGACAGAGCATAAAATAGTTACAAGCTAATCCTTGTGGACTGAGAACTCCCAAGATTTCTTGTTGCCCTCCTCCTTGGCAAGAATTAAAGACTTCCTCTTTCACACGGCAGATCTCCCTTTTCCCACATATTTGGTGTCAGAGCTGTGTTTCGCTAGGCCTTACAAATCCAAATTCCTTCAGGTCTTTTTTTCCTTCAGTGAAATCCATATGTACAGGCAATGGGAGTAGCAAGAATATCCATTCTCTTCCTCCTCCTGTCCTTCTCTTTCAAGGCAGTCAGTTCCTTTCCTTGTGTGGACACAACTCAAGAGTTTCCTTGTAATAGTTCCCATCCTTTCCCCTCGTGTGTTGCCACTCCCACTGAACATTCATAATTCTCCAGCTGGAGCCTTTAAGAAACAAATGATGAACAAATCCATGTAGCTGAGCTCCATATGAGTTCAAATCTCCCCTGTAAAATCAATCAGGGTGTTTTCAGTGGCTTTGCAAAAGATGCTGTCAAATTAGTCATAGCTGGACTTTTACTGTGTGAAATGCAAAATAATTATATCTTCCATCACCCTGCTCTGCTGTCTTTGGTGTGATAAAGTTGGACAGGAGGTGAAAGCTTGCACCTCCTGCAGCTCTCCTAAAGAGAGTGTGTCCTTCCAAGGCAGCTTCTGAATGGGAATCAATGGGGATGTTAAAAGGGGTGTTAAAGGTGGCACCTCAGGCAGGAGATGCTGCCTCAGCTGATTCCAAGTGCCAGTCCTCATGTGGAACCAGCCTTGCCTTGAGGCTCTTTTCTAGGCTGCAATTCACCTCTTCAGTAAATACTTTTGGACAGGACTGACCAGGTGTTGAGAATTCACTTCTTTCAGAATGGGTCATCCTGTCCGAGCTGGCAATGGGTTTTGCTGGGAGAAACAGCCTCATGTCCCACCTTCTGCATTGAGACCCTCAGAGCTGGCAGCTTCACAGAATCATCAAATCACAGAATTATTAAGGCTGGAAAAGACCTCCAAGATCATCGAGCCCAACCTGTGACCGATCCTCACCTTGTCAACCAGACCAGAGCACTGAGTGACAGGTCCAGTAGTTCCTTGGATGGGGATTCACCACCTCCCTGGGCAGCTCCTTCCAGTGCCTGACAGCCCTTTCAGTGAAGAAATTCCTCCTGATGTCCAACCTGAATTTCTCCTGGCACAGCTTGAGGCCGTTCCCTCTCATCTTGTCCCTTGTTCCCTGGGAGCAGAGCCTGACCCACCCCCACAGCTGCCCCCTCCTGTCAGGGAGTTGTGCAGAGCCAGAAGGTTCCCCCTGAGCCTCCTTTTCTCCAGGCTGAGCGCCTTTCCCAGCTCCCTCAGCCACTCCTGCTGCTCCAGCCCATTCCCCAGCTCCGTTCCCTTCTCTGGACACGCTCCATCCCCTCAATGTCCATTTTGCAGTGACAGGTCCAGAACTGGACACAGGATTTGAGGTGTGGCCTCACCAGTGCACCTCAAAGCTCCGGGTGGCTGCTCTGCCACTCCAGAGCAGCTCTGTGATGTGCCCTGCTACGTGCAAAACCTGCCCTATGGACTGTGAGTGACCTCACCGCGATGGAAAGGCGCTGGCAGGGAAAATCTTCTGTTGCTCTTTTCAAAGCACTATGGCTGTGCCAGAGCAGGAGCCTTGAAAGGGAGCACACGGTTTAATCTGCCTTTGACATGTTTGTTTTCAGCTCAGTTGTTTCTTATTAGAAAGCACTTTCATTTCTTCTAATCATCCATCAGCCCTTCTGTGTGAACACAGTGTTTAGCAGAACACTCTGACCATCAGCTTTGGACATCAGCTGTTCTTCCATTAAGAAAAAATCCTTCTGTGTTGAAATAATTGGTGAGGTGTCTGAATCTGGAGGACACATTTTTAAAAGGTGCATTTGGGGTTACGAAATTTTATGTGCCAAAATCTCATGCACTCTGATTTACCACATTTGTTACGATGTTTATACATTTGTGTAAGGAAACAGACTCAAACACTAACTCACAGACCTCTACAGTGTGTGTTTCATGCAAGTCTGCTCCCTGGAACACTTTTGACTCAGGCCAGCTGTCCTTGGGGTGGTTCAGGGAAGCTCACAGCCCAAAACCTGCAGTCAGTAGGGATGCAGCCGCTCTTTTCCAGAGAGGAAGAGAGTTCAAGCACATTGACAAAGAACCAGATCACGGCACTTGGCCCTTGAGCCAAGGCTGGGGCACCAATCTGAGGCTGGGTTTTTTGCAGTACAGGCCAAATCTCCCTCCTCTGTAATGTGGTTTTGCATTACTCCTGTGAAAAAGATAACATATTGAGGTAGGTGACTTTGGTTAAAGGACATTTATAACACTGCACTTAGTGTGTTCATTGGTTGCATTTTTCCTCTGATTACTTTCAGATTTTTTTTTTTTTTTTGAGGAGGATTTCGCAGTGCCAGCAATCCACTGGATTTTTGGAGAGTGTGGGGCGAGTTCTGCACTGATTTACTGCACTGCAGAACATGGAATCCATTGGTATTGGCCAAGTGACACAAGGTCACACGGAGCAGAACTTAGAACCAGTGTATTCTTACTGCCTGTTATCTATTGGTTTGCTTGATGTCCATATAAAGAGCTTTTTGGATTTAAACCCCTTGTGTCTAACTGGATAAGAATATTTTACCTTCAGGTAATATATAATAACATTTTATATGGGATTTATGAATGCTAGAGAATCAATGGTGGCATTAAGTAATATTTTTCTGCGGTTTGTTTGGGGTTTTTTTTCTTTTCTGTTTGTTTGAGAAAGCTCGTTGGACAAAATCTTTTGAATACAAGGCATGATCATATGTTTAGCCTTTTCTGCAGGAAAAAAATAAAGAACTTTAGAGAAAGAATACTTGAGTAAAAATTGCTTGGGTAGAAGGAAAGTCCTTTGTAATGACAATTTGTGAGTTCTAAACTTTCCTTTCTCTGCAGCTTTTTCACTTGGTCTTGTAAAAACATCCTCTGCCCCTGCAAGGTTTGCTTGTCATTGTAACAACAGAGCTGATAGGCACTGCCCACTTTAACTAAAAACTGTCAATGTCAGATCAATGTGATGGCTGAGATGAGAATAATTCAGACTTAAACTACCCAGTGCCTAGGATTTAGAATGACTTATGGCTTTGAAATAAAAAAGTCAATCAATTCTACAAAYACGTCAGCCAGTCGCCAGAATTTCAACTTCTGGTTTTGGTAGGAAACAAATCTGGCACGGTTCAGGTTGATGCAGAATCCAGTTTTATTTTCACTAATTCCAGCCTCAAAAATGAGCCAAGAACCCTACAGAAACACAGACCTTACTCCAATTGTTGTCAGATCAGTAAGGGCTTACACGGACGTGGATCAGGCCGCTTTTGCAGGTTGAGTGCACAGATTGAGAAGATAATAACCTAAAGATATCATTCAGGCAAGATTTAAAACTCTGCTTCATTTTACATATGTAGGCAGTCTCGAAGAGATCAATGGGGTTACCCACGTACATAAAGTTAAATGTACACATAAATCTTGGTGAAGCTGTGACCCAAGGGCCCAGCCTTGTATTTATCTTCAATATAGAGTTTAGTTCTGGAGGCAATTTCACTGATGACTTAAATATGCTCACACTCAGTAGTGTCTCATATTCATGGCTGCATGTGTCTGATTGATCAGGTCATTAAAAATTGTGCAGAGTGGCAGCAAAGAGAAATTTTTTTCAGTCTGTTCGCTTTCAGTATTTTGACTCCAACCAGCTTTAAATCCTTCTC
Source organism: Parotia lawesii (assembly GCA_003713295.1). Classification (NCBI taxonomy): domain Eukaryota; kingdom Metazoa; phylum Chordata; class Aves; order Passeriformes; family Paradisaeidae; genus Parotia; species Parotia lawesii. The sequence goes on from RAHM01000138.1 coordinate 1,967,960, forward strand.
TTGCCTTGCATTCTTCCTCTGAAAAGGCAGAAGATGTTCATTAGTGCTAAATTAATATGATTTTTCAGTCTTCATCAGGACTTCCAATTCCACCACATATGTTTCTTAACTTTAGTTTATAATTGGATTACTAGTGATAAATTGGTCTCCCCTTTACCCAAGTTCGGATTAGAACATATTTGATTATTTTTTTTTATTATGATTGGTTTAGTGTTCCCTTTCCTCTAGGAATTTCCTTTCCCTTTCCCTTTCCCTTTCCCTTTCCCTTTCCCTTTCCCTTTCCCTTTCCCTTTCCCTTGGCAAATGTGATCTACCCTCGTGTAACTGCTTCGGTTTTGACCCTTTGACAGTCACTGATGTATATTCAAGAATCTTCAATTAAATGTAACTGGGCTCAACAGAGCGCTGACCTCTTATTTTTACAGTTGTATCACAATTTCTTCTCCCCAAGAATTTCAAATTATATTTGCTACTATCCATTACTTCTCGTTACAGACATATAAGAAAAATAATTTTTATACTTATTGTGGGTCTCTGAAGCGTAAGCAAGTCTGCCTTAGAATTCTAGAATATCTTCTATGTTTGTTATATCTACCTGTCTTTGAAGAATTTAATGGATTCTGATCGCTCTCCTTTGAAGGACTATTATCTGCAAATTTTCTGTCTTCAACACCGCAGTTCTGTAAACCTAAAAGCTATTTTTTCCTAATGAGTTTCTTTGTTAAATACTGATTTTCTATTCTGACACTGAGTCTTAACACAGTGTAGCTCGATAGAATTCAGTAAAATCGTGCTGATATGGAAATATTGCAAAAGTGGAGGTAGAGTCCACAGCAATTTCAAACATAGGTTTTGGAACCACGGTTCTGGTTTTTCCTTCCACAAAAGATGACCTGCATTAACCAACAGCAGTGCAATTATATTGGTCCAATACCTGCATGAACTCAGAATCAACCCGTACATAAAATGATTAGACAGCTGGAAGCTGGAAAAAATGCAACAATTCATATTTTTAATCATCTGCCAGTTGCTCTCTATTGGTTGAAAAAATAGCCCCCTGCAGACACCCTGCATGATGAGGGACCTGATGCCCCCCTTTACACACGTTTCAGGTGGCTTTGCTTTTGCTAGCCTGGTTCCACGGGCTGAATTTGTAGCTGGCGTGGGTCAGGCATCCTCCTGGACTTCTCCTTCCAAGCTCATTTCATTCCAAGGGAATGCACTTGATGTGCTCAGAGAAAACCCTGGGATACAAAGCACAGCATGATATTAAATCTACTGAGACCAAGTTTCTCGGGGACTACAGCTCATAATCTAAGCAAGGGAAAAGGCAGGTGCTCCTAGAAATCATACAATGCCTGTCTTCTTAGGGAATGGTTCAGATGCCCAAATTATTGCTGGTTGTGAAAAATAGCACTCCCTCCTTAATTAGAAAAAAAAATAGCTTCACTTTTTGTTGCATTGGCCACTTCTTGGAATTTTTCTACAAATTGTGCTTGCTTTCCTGTCAGGAAAGTGCTCAAGGCCAGGTTGGGTGGGGCTCTGAGGTACCTGGTCTAGGGGAAGGAGTCCCTGCCCATAGCAGGGGGGATGGAAGGAGATGATCTTTGAGGCCCCTTCCAACCCAAACCATTCCATGATTTCCCTGATTCTAAGGGATCTAATACTCAGCTCCTTCCCCCTGCTCCAGCCAAGCTGGTGTTTGGAACATATGCAATGAGCTGCTTTTGCTGCATACTTTGAGCACCTGGTTGAACAATAACTTCTTACCTCCACCATTTCAGCACCCTTCCATGCAGGTTTCCTCCTTCACCAGCCCAGAGCTGAGAATATCCCTGGCAAAAACCCCCCAGGGCTCATTACTGACACAGACACCAACACAGCAGTCAGGTGAACCCCTTGAAGCACCGCTGCACCTGCTGCTTTTCATTCAGTACCAGTGAGGGGTGGCCAGAAATGACCCTGAATGACATTTCCTCACAAGCCACACTCTGTCAAGGTTATGCAGCTGATGCCTCCCTTCACCATCAGACCCTTTACACTAAACTCAGGGATGCATCTGGGTTCTGTGTGGGCAGTTTGTGGTAGGAATTGATAGGTTGGGAGAATGAAGTTATGGTTCATGGAGTGGTTGATGGTTATAATATTGCACTCCCCTCTCTCCAGAAACCCTAATTTAAGTTGCTCTAGCTGTTAGGTCCTTAAATAAGGAAAGAAGGGAGGGAGGGAGGGAGGGAGGGAGGGAGGAAGGAAGGGAGGAAGGAAGGGAGGAAGGAAGGAAGGAAGGAAGGAAGGAAGGAAGGAAGGAAGGAAGGAAGGAAGGAAGGAAGGAAGGGAGGGAGGGAGGGAGGGAG